>OAMR01000291.1:775145-812629 GCA_900205405.1 Echinochloa crus-galli | reverse complement strand
TTCCATTATATGGACAGAGCCTTCTCACTCTAGGAAAAACAAAAGAGGACCCAAGGAAACTTATTCCACGACGGCAATACTGTCTTCATCTCATCATCGCCGTTAAGACACCCAAGTCTCCATGTGACCTTTTGAAGGGAGGTGCTGATGTTCTCTCCACTACCATCAATTCCATTGAAGCCAACAAAGAGAATACAAATCCATCCAACATCCTCAACGTCACCGTAGAGAACGAGGAACCAAATCTTCGAAAGTAAAAAAAGCATGAAGAAGACCAAACCCTAATGAACTAAGACTAGACCTTACAAGGGAAATGGATCCCAACTCCCTCTAGTGCCACCAATGAGATCGCTAGAGGTGAAAATGGAGGGGGACAAGAGAGGTGGAACCGGAGAGGACCAAGCATCGGGCGATCAATGACTGCATAGAAGCTCATGCGCCGCCGTTGGGGTGGGGGGCATTTATATTTGTAGGGGATGCTCTACTATGACATGGGAGGGGAGAGCGAGAAGTTTCCAATTGAATCAGACATGTGCAGATGCAATTGCAGGTGCCCAATGGCTCATTTTAATAAGGACTTGCGCATAACCGATTAAACACCCAAAAACTAAAAGACACTTTATGAATGCTTCCACCAGTTAGCTTTGGACCTCCTACAATTGTGAAATTAGTTAACACTTATCTCGCTTCCATTTAGGAGTGTTGTTCCTAATATAAATATAACCTAAGTCATGCTACTGAACCATTAGTTGATTATTGATTAATAGATAACCTATTTGGTTTTGTTGCCGAGCTGCTGAGTGCATTGCGCACCCCTTGTTTTCCACGGTGCTTTGTGGACTTGTGAAGATATCCCTCTTGGTCCCCCTAGTTCTTGCTCCAAGCTTTTGGCCCTTTTGTGTGGATTAGCCTCCGGATTGTAGTTTTCCGGTCATTTGGTGATCAATTTCAAGTAGTCAATGTTTCGGTGCTTCTCACCGCATATTTTGTCACATCCATCCTTGGCAGATATAAAGCTTCTCTGGATTGTGGTTCTATGGTCATTCAAAGATCAAGTCAAAATTGTCAAGACTTCTGTGCCACTCTCCCCATCGCTTGGTTCCATCCAACCTTAGTCGGGTAGAAAGCTACATACCGTTGGTTATTTGTAGCTAGTTATTGTTTGTTCATAGACCTACTATTGTGAAGATTGAGCCACCCCAAAAGAGATGCCTATCATCTATTGTCATTTTTTTCTAAACTAATTAGCTGAATTTGCTGCAGCAACAAAAGAAAGAGATGTAACCCTAGTACAAGTGGAGAATGATGGCAGCCACAATGCAGCAAATGTGGAGCTTTTTAGTTTTTATTGTACAGTATGATTTCCAATTTGAGATCTTTTACGGTGCTCCATACTCCCTCCATTCCAAAAAACTAGCGTTTAGGACAAAGTTTGGGTCAAACATTGGGAATATAAATCATCAATAACTTTTAAGTTGTTGAGTTTGCAAATGTGAAAACTATATGAATAGATTTGTCTTGAAAAATACTTTCATAAAAGTATACATATATCACTCTTTGATAAATATTTTTATAATAACAAGAGGTCAAAGTTGTGTTTTGGAGACCGTGTCGCTGTCCTAAACATCAGGTTTTTTAGAACGCAGGGAGTATGTTTTATTGTGTCGGCATAATTTTCCACAGGCTAGACCTTGAAGTCAACAGACAACATGCATGAAAAGTTGATTCAAACAGTCGCACGGAGTTGACAACCTTCTCTCATGCAGATAGGTGAAATCGGGATGCGGGCCACAAATTTCAAACTTAATATGCTTTGTCAAACCAAATTAAAGACCCATGCTATATCTATATCTATATCTATATATCTATATATTCTATATAATTGGTACCCACTAACATGTCATAGTTGATTTTTCTCAACATGCAAACATTCCACGTCATCATCCACTATACGATATGTCACCATCCACTAGATCATATATTTATGTCTTCAAAAGATTTTCTATATATGGTTAATATTATGCCTTTATGAATAGTATGTTACAAAATTTCCGTAGTAGAGAAAAATATAGGATCAATAATTTAGAATGATTCTCCCTCAACAAAATTATCATGCTTTCATGTATAATATTGTTAACAAAAGAATATTATCACGAAATCACTTTGATGTTTACTTTCACATTTCATCTTAAAAATTTGATTAAAAAATTTCCGCAGCATCGCGCGGGTATCACCTATTTAAAATTTCACCTTAAAATTTTGTTTAAAATTCCCGCATTGCAATGCGCGGAGTATCACCTAGTAATTATATATACGTGGTCTCTGATCTCGTTCTCATTTGCCTAGTTTGTCTGCTCTCTATCTACACAGTACGCTTGATCTCAGCACAAGTCTCTCACGTGCTACTCCATTAACCCCATCCATGTCGAGATGCCTGCTACCGCTGGATGCCGAGGAGAGTCGCCCAGAGAGGGTGACGTAGACCAGCGCGGCCGCCCCCGCCGTCGATGCCACCCGCTTCGCACCCATTCTGCAATCGACGGCGGCGCACGCCGAGAGAGGTGGTGGGCGCCTAAAATTGAAAGGACGGTTGGACAAGGGGATGGCACGACACGGGGAGCGAGCGGTGGTAGACTGGCAGGGGATGCGCGGTGTGGGGGACGAGCGGCGATGGGGATGCGCGGCGTGGGCGGCGAGCGCTCGGGCGAAGCAGCCGTGCAGCAAGGGGGCGCGAGCGGCGATGGGGGATGCGTGGCGCGGGCGGCGAGCGCTCGGGCGAAGCGGCCGCGCGACACGGGAGGTTAGTGTCCGCACGGCGTGGCAGGCCTATAGCAGCGCGGCGGCTTGGGCGGAATGCTCAGGCAAGGAGAAGAGTGAGACTGTGAGAGATAGAGGAGAGGGATGACAAGTAGGCCCCATGGATAGGTTAGAGGAGAGGAGGGCAAAAACGTTTTTTTTTCATCCAATTTAACCGTGAAACTCACGGACTATGGACGGAAATGGTTTCCGAGGAAACAAAATTTGGCTCAACATCTTATAATGGCACACACGTAATTGACTCTTCTACTTTCCCATGTTCTCTTAGTTAGGATGATGAACTGCATCGACATGTTCTCTAGCTGGGATGATGAACTGCTAGTGCTAATTTAGTTGAAAGTGTCCTTGTGCAACTGATTCAATTTAATGATTATGTTATTGTTGAAGTGCTAGTCATATTAATGTTGATGTGCTTGCGAACTGATATGTTGATGATGCTTTTGACGCCGACGAGTTATGTTCTATCAGTGGTTATGTTAGCTTTTATGAACGAATCGTACAATATATGAGTTGTTTTGGACGTATTTTATGTACATATGCCTTTTTTTACATAAAGGGAGGACGAAAGTGTAAGCATGATGCTATGTGTACGCGTACACGCTCCTTAAAAGGGCTGTGCGGGGCGATTTTGGATGGCCGGGTGTTACACATATATTGTACGATTCGTTCATAAATGTGCATGTTTACTCAGATCTGGTTGGACATGATTAATAATCATGGTTAATTATTTTTGTTTCATATTGACATTATTACGAGCGGTGCCAATTATCCCGACGTGGATAGTTATCATAAAAAACCAATGAGTTAATCAGTAACCAGTATGTTTAGAACAAGTAACATAGCGCCATAGAGAAACACCGGCAGTAATACTTAGCGTACCAGCGCTTAAATGAACCCATATGAATACATATCGGTGCTTAATGAGCCGATTAGTATAGTAATATTATTTGTATTGGCTTTGGCACCCTGGTACCCATCTTGCAAGTAACATACCACACTCCAATGTTTTTCAGGTGCCTGCATGCATACGTATAACACCCTATTTATACTTTCGTCCTTATTTCGTGTAAATAGGTTAATTCGAAGATGCTATGACCTGAAGATAAAGACATATAAATTGGCTTCACCCATTGTAAACTAGAAAGGTGGCTCTAGATATCCTGCAGTAATTAATATAATGGACCACTATATCCAGCCATCCAAATTGGGCCGGCGTCACATTGCATCCAGGAGTTGAACTTGGATGGATAGATTTCACCGCAAGTGACCTAATAAACTAAGTTACACTCATTTTGCATGTACTTATACACTCAAGTTGGCAAGGGCTCCAGAGTAATAGCACAAACGATACACTGTGGTCCGTCCTTGTGGTTGCTGCACAATTCATGATGGTTTCGCTTTAAATAGGGGATGTATACATCCTGGCAAAATTATAAAAGCGGAGGACGCGCAACAAGAGTGCACCAGTGCAGAGCCGGGCATCTACAACATGGGAAATGAGAATGGCGGCTATGCGCTTCTGCAATGTTCCTGCTGTCACTACCGGATTTTAATACTTCGCCGTGTGTCTGGGGCACACGGCGAAGCCCCTTTAAACACTACAACATGTGCTGTGAGTCTGTCACTGATGCCAATATATGCCTGTTGTAGAAACACAGAACACACACTGCTGGGAGCGTGAGGCATCGTGAATCCATGCATTGGAGTGTTGCAACAGATACGTGGCCAGGTCCTCCTGCGCTGATTCACTCAAGCGCCACACAGGACATGACCCTTCCACTTGCAAAGAGCGCAGGTCCCTTTCCGTTCTTGACCAGGCAATCAAATGCCCTGGTAATCAACTCCGGCAAAATCCTCCGGCTTGTAGGGTGGAGCCATCATGCGTGCTTCTGCCCTCCTGCCCATCAGAGAAGTGTGCACAGGTGGTAGAGAACGTAACTCAATCTGGTGAAATGCTTTCTCGCACGTTTCCGAGTCGTCCACGAATCTGATTCTGTAAAATGTAATAAAACCCATGGAAATTGTTGGATTAATTGGGTCTTTAGCCCATTTCATTCTCAATTAATCTAAGAATTAAAGGTCCAGTAATAAATGCTAGGGGTCTAAATTCCAGATTGAGAGTCAACGTGAATCTTAACTAACTTAAATGGTGGACCAAATGTGGACCGTTTGTGAAGTTGATAAAAGAAAAAAAGAGCATGACACGCGCGCGCTCGCTCGCCGGGCCGTGGGCGTGGCGAGTCGAGACGAATGAATGTTTTGCCACTGATGACAATCATTAAGTCACAACCGTTATTGATATTCAGTAACCGTTGCGCTGACTAGTAACTGACGGCATAATAGTCATTGCTGCCCTGCTGAACGCGTCCAGGTTCATCCTCCCTTCCTCCCTGAGTGACTATAAGAAGAGGCCTTTCCTCCCAAGCGACACACACACTCTCTCTCTCTCTCTCTCTATTGTTTGCTGCTCTTTCGCATTAGTTGCCTTCGAACCCCGTCTGCCTAGTGATCCTGCTCGGGATAGGCGGGTGATAAGGTTTTTGGGGAGCGTACTCGTACACGCCTGCTCGCTGCGGTGAACGACTATTTTGTCTACTTCCCGGCGGCCATCTCCAGCAACCATACGACTAATTCCCGGCATCGCCAAGCTGTACGACTACGTCCTCTTCATCACGCGAACGACTGCATCCCGGAGGCCGTTCGAGGGACTTCACTGCATCGCCTCGCCACTGCTTCGAATCTGATCGACTACTTCAAGCAGGCTAGTCAATATGATGACTGGTAACGGCGATTCCGGTTCCTCCGGTTCTGGCTCCGCCCCTGGGTACAGACTAAATCTTCTCTGGCTTTGCTTGCTGTTCATATTTTATTTGAGATTTGAGATTTAACCTGAGCACTTACACATACTTTGTTCTCACTGGATCACTCACAACTGTCATAAATTTGTTGTTAATTTCTAGAATTAAAATGTACCAAAAAATGACTAGATTTCTAACAGAAATGTACTGCATCATTGACCATCACAGTTGGTTCCTACCATATAGCATGCCATGCGTGCAGTGCGCGAGAAAGAAATCTTGACTTGCTAAAACGGATGTGTGGATGAACTGGAACAATTTTGTATATGTTACGTTAGAATTGTTCCAGCCCATTTAATTAGCCAGTAAAGAGTTGCAACGTAGGTTGTCGTATTTAGCTAGGACACGATAATATCCAGAGTAAAGTGCTCTGGCCTTCATTATGGCTTTTAGCAAACCACTATCGAATTGTTTGCTCCATTATTAAATTAGGTAGAGAAGGAGCACCAGGCGTAATATATAGTCTCAAGAAACCATTCTGCTGCTACATGCAAAATATCGTACTAAGATAGGGTCAACCATATTCAAGTTGTTGAGACTAGTGAACGATATGCGGTCTTTTTGGATTGAGTGGCATCGTGAAGCAACGACGTTGATTCAAGGTGCCATGACGGTGTGGAAAACCAGATGTGTGTGGTAACATACGTTTTTATGCCCATTACAAGAAAGGTTAAAGGTAACCATTATTGTTTAAGTCCGTTACTAATAAGCCTGCCCGATGTAGCAACATTAAAGTTCGTTACCATTAACAACATCCGTTACTAATGTGCACCATATTGGCAAACGAACATTTGATGGCCATTTGATGTTTGTTATATTACCAATATGGTGCATATAGCCGATTACCAATACTATTGGTGCCGGACTTTAAACGCTCTTTATCAATGTGGTGGACATATTTTTATTTTGTCTAATATTATTTTCCCTTGAACTATGAGCATATAACGGACAATCACAAAATATCAGACCTATCGGACTTAAGGTTTGGCCTATAGAAATTAAAAAAGATTCACCACGTGAAAAAAATGGCTTTAGCAACACAGCCTTTCTAACTTGCCTATGTTGTCTGTTACAAAACTTGATGAAGGTAATGACCGTTGTTACTGTCCACTACCAATAAGGCCCCAAGGACCGGGCTAGACCTGTCAACAATAAGGTTCCTTACCAATGACAACAAATAAACGCAGGCTCCTCGTTCCTTCTTCTATGGTGACTTTTAATGCTCCACTTCTAGGGAATCACACCTTTGTCTCACGTTCGTCTAGGGTGCTCTGGATTTTAGCCACCAACCAAAACTAATGCTCACATTAGTCCCAGGCCCAATACAATTCGAGAGTAATGTCCCTGATGGGAAGTCAGTTCTCTAACTAATTTAGAACTTATCAAAGGTAGCAAAATGTAGGAAGGCATCGAGAACATAGCCATGTGCACCGGCACCGTAAAAGAAAGTGGGGTCTAAGATGAATTGGTTTGTGCTTCCCTTATGTCTGCCACATTGTATGTATATGAGATTGCCCACCACCACCTGATTTAATTATACAAGAGCATAGAACCATGGACGTGAATATGAACTCTACTACCACGCCATACGAGCATCTTTCCTATGGTTATACCAAATGAATGCGGTTTTAGGTTGGTGGGAGATGATGACGTGATTCGCAGGTGCGAAATCTCTCATGCCGGTACTATGTGGTCTAGGCTCCATTTAGTGCCAGTTGTAGCCTCTAGCCGGTACTAAATGACCAACTAGTCGTTGCCCCAGGTGGCATGGGGGCTGGTGGTTTCAGCCGGTACTAACGCATGCCCCACGGGCAATGTGCTTGAGAACCGGTACTAATTGAATGCATTGGTATTGGTTCCCAGTTCCTTCTGGTACTAATGTACATGGACGAATGCTATGCACTGTAGTAGTGATGACCGGTATGTGCGTTGCAATACCAAAGTACTCAATCATATACATATATCTGTGCTCAGTACAAGTCATACATGGACTATTAATATGACACCATTTATCTTGCAGTACTTATTACATTTCTTTATTGTCTATACTCCTTGCTGACTTATAAGAAAAAAAGCGGTTAATCTCTTTTTAACAAATAAATAGTCAATTCTTTTGTCATAGGCTACTTAGATTGGTCATGTAGAGATTCTGCCATTATATGTGTACCAAGGGACATATTTGATATCCTCTATTGAAGTAACAATAAACTATGAAAGTCAGAGTTCCATATCATCAGCGTAGACAAAAATCATCTTATATTCTTGAACAAGGAAGTATGCAATGTAGAGGTGCTATATATTGTGATCGGTGGGTGCTACAACGACTCTTGGCTTTTGCAATAATATTTTTGGTGGATATGGGCTGAGTTACCTCTGGTGCACTGGTCCAAACCACATAGTCCTTAGGCCGTGTTTAGATGTTAGAAATGGATGGGTGAATTTGGGAGTAAGATGTCACTTCGTAATCATTGCGCTACTGTAGCATTTCGTTTGTATTTGTGAAAAATTATCCAAAAATTGATTAATTAGGCTCAAAATGTTCGTCTCGCAAAGTACAACAAAACTGTGCAATTAGTTTTTAATTTCATCTATTTGGGAGGTCGAATTTGGGAGTTTGATGTCACTTCGTAATCATTGCGTTACTATTTCGTTTGTATTTGTGAAAAATTGTCCAAAAATTGATTAATTAGGCTCAAAATGTTCGTCTCGCAGAGCACAACAAAACTATGCAATTAGTTTTTGATTTTATCTACATTTAGTATTCCATACATGTTATGACATTTTGATGTGATGAGGAATCTTCTTTTTGCATAGTGAATTTGGGAGTTACTTTTGGGATCTAAACAGGGCCTTACAGTTGATCATGTCTAGACACATCATATCCCTTTAGTAGTGATGTGTTGATCCTGACAAAAAAGCAGGAGAGAAGCCAAAGTTACAATAAACCACTGACACAGGAGACAGAACATATATAACCAGGGAAAGGCAGTGTTGCACAGTTCGTTCAAAGTCTGTGACGTCTGACGTACTGTTGTCACAATGCGCCACTGCCATATATCATAGAAGATAGAACCGACTAGCAGACAAGTAGCTCTAGGATTGGGAATCATCATGAAGTAACGGAATAGGCATAACCAACAATCTCGCAGTGATTGGGTTTGAGACCTGTCTGCGAATGCCTCAGCTGGAACCAGATTAATCTCTGAGGCCTACGGGATCCATGAACATGGTGGCTAATTTCCATGACATGGAACCCGGTCGCTCTAAACTTAGCGCTGGTCAACATCTCATCGTCCTCTAGGGCATGAGGGCGTGAGTCGATTCAGAGTACGGAGTATAGGATATCTCAGACTGAAGTGACATGATTCAATTTTTGATGCATCATTTATGTTTCTTTGTTTTTCTAAAAAAATAGTTTCATGTATGTACAATCATTTTTCTGGGTACCTTAAGACCAGAAACATTTAATTGTACATGAATCAAATTGGCTTCCCATATTCAACTCCTCCCCTAGTGCTGCATTGTTACTTTGCAAAGAAGTAAATTCCCTTAGTGCCACTAGAGAATTTTTGAAGTTTTTCCTGTTCGGTTGGCTGGTGGCTGGTGCTGATTTTTGCTGAGAGAAAAACGCTGCTGGCTGGTTGGTGACTGGTGGCTGGTGCGGGTTTTTGCTGAGAGAAAACACTGCTGACTGGTGGCTAATCCAAACGAATAGGGCGATTTTTCACGCGAAGTTACTGGATAAGTCCTACCTCTAGCCACCCACCACCTTTTATTTGGGTGTTGTATATATGCTTAAGAGTACTTTCCAGTTAGCAAGGGCGCCTGATCTGGATTCTGGAGCAAAGCCACCGACACGACACATAATTCTGATCCTTGTGTGGTTGTTGCACACATTATGACGGTGAGGTAGGGCATGTACTCATCAGTTGACGCAACGTACAAAATTAAAGGTAGAACAAAGATTCACATAAATATCTGACGTGTATATATAGCCACGAACTGGGAACAACGCCGTAAGGTTTGTTCAAAGCGCTTGTGCTGCCCTTATGATGATACATCACGATGCCATATGATTGGAAGTAGACGACTAAAACTAGTAGCTCTAGGAGTGGGAAGCATCCTGAACTAATTGCATATGCGTTGTGCGGAGACCAGCGTGGGCTTGTCTCAGCTCGAGCAGGCCTGTTTAGAGATGAACACGCCCATACTTATTGGTGGCAAATTTCTTCCTTGCCATTGCACCAGCTTGGGTAGGATCCTTAATCATAGAATTAGTTCAGGCCTGTTTAGAGATGAGCACCAGCTTGCCATTGCCCATCGTAGCAAATATATTATTAAGCACGGGCCGAAAGCTACAATGCTCGTCCCATTCTCTAGCAACGGACCAGTTTCTCACCCGCACCTAAAAAACAGGCCGCTGCTACAAACCATTTTTGTAGTAGTGATTGACAAAGGGATGAAAGGACCTTGATGTCGCCTAGAGGGGGGATGAATAGGCATAACCTGAAATTAGCACTAAATGCAGCGGATTAAAAACACGCCTCAGGCCAAAACCGAAACTTCCGGTTTTCCAAAACTAGAACTTCTGGTTTTGCTCTGAGCCGAGGCGAACTAAGTGCTAAACCCCTCTAATGAGTTTCTAGACAAACCAAAGTGTAGTGCATGCTTTTGGTGATGTTTCCACAAGTATTCCAAGCTCCTGCACTCACAAGCACGAATACCCAAGAGATTCACCAAATTCACAATTATAGCAATTTAAATGGTGTTGCAAGCAAACCAGCGAGGAGACACAAGGATTTGTTTCCCGAAGTTCAGATTCGTCAAAGCAAATCCTATATCTCCGTTGAGGGCCTAATAATAGGCGGGCTTATACGAACCAAGCCACTTCCCTCGCTCCACTAGTTAGCTTCTTCCCTTGCGGAGGCGAAGCATGACCTGCACAAACTTCACATGGCTCACCACACGACTTGGGAGCTCTTGAGCGACGCCTAGCCGTCTAGGAGGCTCCACTTCCAAGAGTAACAAATGTAACACAATGACTTGACGAAGCTCAGCAGTGCTCAAGGGTTTGAGTGCTCTCAAACAACTCCTCTCTCACACCCAACTCACTAGATTTAGCAAACATCACACAACCTCACAAAGAGGGGTTGGGGATAGCTCAACTATTGCTTTTGCTTAGTTCTAAACGACCACAAGGCTCACAAGCAACCCCAGCAATAGCAGCAAGCTTTGGAGGGGAAGGGAGACTATAAATACTCAGCTCCCCAAAACTAGCTGTTAGAGGTCAGTGAAAACCGGAACTACCGGTTTCCCAAAACTGGAACTTCCGGTTTTTAAATAAACTAGCCGTTACAGGCAAGACAGGACAGGGTCGGAGACTTCAGGACACACCCGGAATTTCCAGCTAGACCCCACACCGGAGCGGTACCCGGAACATCAATGTTCTAACCCTGTGTCAGATACTCCGGGGTACAAAGAGACACGCGCAGTTTCTGTACCAGGAAGCTCCAACCCCTTGTCAGAAGTTCCGGCACCCAAGTTAGCTAAAGGCTAAGTGTAAGTGATGTGCATGTGTCTCTCAACCACGCTCTCATAGGTTACTTGAGCACTGAGACTTTAATCAAAGTATCATGTGATGCATCCCTCTTAATAGTACGGCATACCTAGACTCAAGATCAAGAATAAATACTAAATCATCCACTTGAGCTTCTCTTCTTGTATCTTGCCATACATAGTCAATATCTCTTCATGAGGGTTGCATCCATTTTTGTCTCTTCATATTGAGCACTTCAACCTTGAGCTAGTGACTTGAACCAATATTCAATCTATAGGAATGAAGTCTACTTATAGTTCACAAGTCACTCTTCTTCTCAATAGATCTAGAAAGATTGATGCTTTCCAATGCCAAGCTCTCCATGATCTACGTGCTTGGGGATCAAACAAGTAGTGGTTTCTTCACCCTAGCAAAGTACCTCGGCCACAAGAAGACTCTTGTCCTTCTCCTTGCTTAGTGCTTCAAAACCATACTTTAGATCAACCCCTCCACTTCTAGTCAACTTGAGCTTCACACTTAAGAATGCATCACGATAAACCTTCAATGAAATTCATTTCTTCACTTGAATTTATTTCCCATTTCACTCTTGAAATCTTCATGAAATACTATCTTCTTCACCACAAGCAATCTTCTTAATATGAGACCATCAAATATGCAATACATCATATCTCTAACATGTATCACTAATGAGTCTTGCTTTATTCGTCAAATGTTATGATATATGCATATAGTCCAATACTTGTTCTTGCTTTTTCCAACAAGTGTTATGATATATGCACCTATATAGTTCAACACTTGTTCTCATTGTCTTATGAGCTCCCAATAATATATATCTCATTAAATATGATATATCAATCCTTGTCAATGAAGTTGTACCTGCTCATAAACTCAAAAATCCATTAGATCTTTAATCGTGGTGTCATTCAACTCACCAAAACCCACTAGGGGCCTAGATGCTCTTTCAGGGGAAAAAAGGCAATTTATTACACAGCACACTCAACAGATTTTATCCCAAGCATACATCACAATTACAGGTGAAAGATTTTGATCTGCGGAAAAAGAAGCAACCTTTACCGGCGGCTGCATGTGGTTGACGAGAGGCTCCCTAAGGGCAAGTACATTGGTGTCGTCTAATAGGCGGTCTCATGCAGCGACACGTAAAGGTTGTCTTAGTTGTCTTATAGCAATACAAAATCCCTTAATTTATGGAAAAACAAAGAAATATGATTGGTTGCGTGGCGACAAAACTCGTACAATGGTGAGGGAGTTGTCTCATAGTCCTAAAATTTAGCCCATAAGGCGGTTGTTTCGCGAAACAACGATCTCATTCTCTCACCTCGCTCTCTCTCCTCCACATCATCAAAAATCCTATGTGGCTCTGCATGAGATGACCTATGGGACCGCTTATGTGAATAATGTACCTGCCCTAAGGCAGTTTTTGGTGAATGCTATGGTGAGCGCACGCCGCGGCCCTTGTGTCGATCGACGTCGAAAGCGTCCACGAAGTCCGGTCAAGATTCATTCCATACCCGGGCTGGAGATCAACAGGTACCCCCGCAAAATGATCACATGTACCTGAGTGCCGCGCGCACGCAGCCTCGCAGGTGGTGAAGGCCAGCATCACTATAGCACCGTTGACTGCCTGGCCGTGGCGACGCCACCGCTGGACGCGACGATGGCACGGGCAGACCCAGCATACAAGCAGTGGCGGCACAGGCCGCCACTCAAAATCAGCTGCTGCATGGAGATTCAGCACTATAGCGTGTACTGTAGCAACCGCCACTCACTTTTTTTCCTAGGTCCGCTACTGGACGACGGCGTAACCCGCAGCAACTGCGCGCGTGGATCATGGCAGCCGCTGCATCCGCGGCTGCATGCTCAACTCACCGGGGGTACCCACAAATGGTAGCGGCACCAACCCCGGCAATACACCTTTGGATCTGATTCGCCGAAGGGAGTTTCCAGTTGTCTTGCTGGTACATATGTAGTGCATCTCTCGACGCGGTCCGCCTCCACCACCGCGCGGAGCTTTTCGATCGGTCTTCAGTCTTCACCACGGCGCAGCCGTCCTGCATGCGCCGCTTAAGACGGCGTCTTGACGTGCATGTATCATGCAGTCAATCTTCTTTAGACTGGTCACTGAGGTATATTGCCATGATATTTGCCAAGGGATACATTTTTTGAATATAAAATATTTTATATTCTCTACTAAAATTGCAGTGAAAAATAAAGCCAGTTTTGTACTTTTAATGCAAAAATCAGTCTAGAAAAGGAAGCGTATAGTGCTGGTTGCAACAAAGACTGTGACTTTTTACATAACATTGGTGATATACGCGTTATCGCTGATGCAATGGTCCATCACATTTTTGTAGATTTATTTGAGAGGTTAACGATATTATTCTTTTAGTAGTAGGCAACATACCTGTTGAAAGGGAGACGTTTGTATGGCGGCTTCATTAATCTCAAGATCTATTGGCCTAATCTATCATAGGTATTTATTATAGGGATATGGTTATGTGTATATATTCATTGGAATGAGTGTATGCACTTGTTTACGAGCGTATGCATGCATACAATGTTTTGTAAAACTAGAGGTTTGTGATTGAGTGTAAAAGCTATTACACAATACTCCCTCTTTTGGTCGAATGAGTAACATATATTTAAGTTATTGAGTTTAAAAATATGAAAATTATATAATAGATCGGTCTTGAGAATTATTTTCATAAAAATATACATATATAACTTTTCAAGAAATATTTTTATAAAAAAGAGAAGTTAAAGTTATGTTTTCGTGACCGTGTCGCTGTCCTAAATGAATTTAATACTGAATCAGAGGCAGTATAACACAATCGCTGCAGTTGATGCTTCAAACACAATCAATTCCGCTTAAAGGGAGAGGGGTCCGAACGACTGAAAAGGAGGATGTAGTGGGCAAAATTAAAGGTACAATAATGGCTAACATAAAAATATGATGTGTATATATAATATATATAACACCGAACCAGGAACAAAATTATGTTGCTAGCTGGGTTCACTCAAAGTGTTTGTGCTGTTGTTATGACAACAATGCATAATACAATACCATATGATCAAAGGTATAGACGACTAACACTAATAGCTTTAGCTAGGAGTGGGAAGCATCCTGAACTAAGTGCATCGACCCTGGCCATGGGCAGAGACCAGCGTGGGCTTTGTCTCAGCTGGGACGAGCGTCTTCAGATCAACGGGACCATACCAATTGGTATCAAATTTCATCCATGGTACCGGGCCTGATCAGCATGGATCTGAGCCCTGGACGGGCATATCATCTTCATCCAGCGTACGTGGGCGTGAGTCAGCACCGACGAGGCACTTTGAGGTTAGGTGGTGTGTTCGCGGTCGCACCGTCAAAACTGATCAACCACTTCTGGTAGATGTTGTAGCAGCCGCAAACCAAAAGACTAGACAGCACCTATGGTACCCGGATACGTGGGAGAGGTGACGTATCACGTATTGGATATGTATCTGATACTGATACTATAGAGATACGCATATGATACGTATTGTAAAGTATCCGGAACAAAATTTAAAAAAAGAAATGGCGGCTGATACGTTTGCTAGCACATATCCAGGCTAATTTGATGATACGCCGGCCGCCCTGCCCGCATGGTCCGGCGACACACAGCCGCCGTACACAGCCACTTGCCAGCTCTACGCTTCGGCCTAGGCAAGTAGGCAACGTTGGGAGAGAGGAGCCAGGGGCCACCTGAAACGAACCGGATTCCCAATGACGAGAATCCGACTCTCTGTATCCTTGAGATAGTCCCAGGAATAACAGCTATCTCGTACAGAACTCATCTCAGTAGAATATCACATTCATACAACGATAAAAGATCCAATACATGATATATATAAAACATAGCGGTCTGATACAAGCCCTTAGGACTAAATCGACAATGGAAACAGCTACGGAGCGGTAGCTAAATCATCGGGTCCACACTCCACAGGCATCCTTGAGCGCACGCGTAAGTCGTACCATCCGTCTTGGTTGAACTCGTGGTCGGGGTCTTCTCCTGTCCACCCAAAGTCTGTCCCCAAGGAAATGGGACAGGTTCACATCACCAACCATAATATGAAGCAAATGTTTTAAAGTGGCTTAGACTAGTAATAAAATATTCAAGGAATATAAGGTGGGGTTTTCTATGCGCGCAACAGCAATAACCCAAGTTCATCTCATCACCAACTCCTCCCCTCACAAGAGTGTTCACACTCCCCGAATCCCACCATCAGCCTCACAACCACATCGGGCTCGTCCTGCCGCAACAGGTTCCCACAAATATCATTCACCAACACCTTTCACTCACTAGTCAACTCAGTGAGCTGCCTCCCCACCTTGTCTCATCAGCAACGCTGGACCAACCTCTCATAACCCGAACCAAGGATGAGGTAAGAAAGCAGATTCCCAAGCTGTCGGGGCTTAACAGAAGCGGGTTGTCCGTAACCGTGGACACGGCTATACGTATAGTTTTCACTCTACAGAGGTGGCACTCCTGGAATCCATCCGGGCTGCAAGGCTAGTCAGCAACCAACCTGAGACACAGCCCACAGCAAAGACCCTAAGCAGTAACGGGCTCGGGAAACATCTGAACTAACATCTGCCCCAGGGTGTGAAACCTTCCCACCGGGGCCAGTCGGGGGCAGTGGTAAATCAGGGAGAGTACGCCGCAACGAGTCCCCCTTACACATATCAAACTCGAATCTCCTACAGTCTCGGCGCCGCACTAGAGTAGGCTTGCTGGAACCCTCCCCATTCTGGGTAGATGGTGAGCACGGTGGTCCGCGACCGAAACTGGATACCGACTCAGTCCTTAATTATCGGTGAAAGCAAGTATCAGCGTCATAAGCGATCCGCCGCAACGGTCCACAATCGGCACCCATTATAGGTATGGCCGCCCAAACTCCTCAAAAGAACTAAGTAACCAAGTAACCATGTATCCGCAACAGGTACTCCGTAGGAACTACCCGAGTGTAGTCCCCAAGCACCCCAATCGAAGGATCGGGTTGTTATCACTTGCTTCCACCGCCTAACTGCACTACACCTGCCCAAACCCTCCCAACTCATGCCAAGAAGATCAATCACAACCATTCCAACACATGCATAGCATAGCATTTATATAAAGTGGATAACTGGGTAGCAAGGTAACAGGATAGATAAAAGGCAGTGCAGGGCTTATTATCATGCATATAAAGTAAAGCGCTAGCATACTAGTTGCATGTCTAATAGGTATTTCAAAGATTGGTCGGGCGTGAACCTAGGCAAGCTACCTCTTCCTCCTCAAAGCTGTTGCCGGGGTAGTCCGGCTCCTCCGGGTACTCTGGGGCTCCTAAAGTCGCGAGAAATAAAATAAGACGCGGCTACTAGCAAAGAAACACCAAAACAGTAAGGAAGGAAGACCCAAAGAACACCAAACTCTACTCTAACGCGTAGGTCATAATTTTAGAAAAATATAGAAACTGGTTTCATATTTTTCTAAGCTACGGTTGATTTATTATTAATTTTCGAAGTTTAAATCATTTTCTGAAAATAATAAACAATTTCCGGAAAAGAAAATCAGACAAAAATCAGCCTGCTGACGTCATCACGACGTCATGCTGACGTCAGCAGTGGGGCCCGCCTAGGGTGACGTCAGCAGTGGGCCCTGTTGACGTCAGCGTTGACTTGGTCAATGGTCAACGGTCAACGGTCAGCTCTGGTCAGTGGGCCCCAGCGATCAGCGACACGCAGTGGCTGACATGTGGGCCCCAGGCGTCAGCGCAGTTAAAGGAAAAAGATTAAAACGCGGCTGGGCTGAAACTGGGCCGAAAGACAGATGGACCGAGAAAGTTCAAGGGCGCAAAACAGACTTTAGCGCAAGATTCGGCCCACGAACGCCGGGACGCTGGGTTCGCTTCTGGTGGACTCGGTCCACGGTGGACCGTGTCATGGGTTCACGGTGCGCCGGGCGCACGGGATCTAGTGTGGCCGCCACGGGATCTTATGTGACTGTGCGTGTGGCATGTTGGTGTGGTCGCTCGTGTGGCTCAACGCCCGCGCGCGCGACGCAGCGGCGACGACGCGGCCAGAGCGCGGCGGCGACGCTCCAGCGAGGCGGTTCAAGGCTATGGCGAGGCTCGGGAAGGCTGGAAAAGGCTCAGCTCGACTTCGCGTAGCCACGCGCAGTGTCCCGGTACTCCCAGGTCTGCGGCGGCAGCTCGGCGAAAAAGAGGTGCACGGCGGCGGCTCGACTGGCGGCGCTTAGCGACGGCGTAGCGGCACACACGGCCAAGGCGAACCGAAAAGCGAGCGTGCGGTCACCAGCGACTACTGGGACGCGGCTAGGTGCGCGTGCGCGGGCACGTACGTGGTCCTGCACAAAGAGATGGCCACGGCTCGAAGACCGGGTCCCAGAAAGGCTAGCACTGCGGCGAGCACAAAGGCGGCGGCGCTTGGCTGGAACAGAGGAAGAAGAGAAGGGAAGACGGCGGCGCTCACTTTGGGTCACGTAGACGAACTCAGCAGCTCTGGGAAGTGCTCGCGGGGCTCCGGCGGTCCTCTTGCTCCCTCGAACGGCTCTAGTCCGGCTCCCCGGTGGTCCTCTTGCTCCCTCGAACGGCTCTAGTCCGGCTCCCCTCCAGCGTCCTCCGCGGCGGCGACGCCCGCGGCTCTCGGCGTCGTCGTGGGGAAGCAGCTCCGGCCTTCCTTGCGACCTCCTTGCCTCGGCTTTCTCTCCTCCTCCCTCCACTGCTTCTCCTTCTCACCTCTCCTTTCCGAATCGTGGTTGGAAAACCCCAATGGGGTGGCGGCGGCTCAAAGGGGGAAGGCTCGACGCCGGGGTGGTTTTATAGGGGAAAAGCTAGGGCTCACGAGCGCTGACGGCTAGGAGCGCTCGGCGTCCGTGCCCTGCCACGCGGCAGCATCGCAACGGGCCGCACAAGCCTCGCGTCGGGATTGGCTGCGCCTCCCTCTGCTTTTCGCCGGGCGTGGAGAAGAAGAAAGGAGAAGGGGGAAGAAGCACAGTGCGGCGGGGCCCGCACGTCAGCGAAAGGAAGGAAGGGAAGGGTGCGCGGGCGAAGCTGGGCCGTTGTTGGGCCGAAGGGCCGGCTGGGTTGGATCAGCTAGTTGAATTGGGGAAAAAGATGGAGGGTGGTTTCCAGACTTCTCGAGTTAGATTTGGCCCATGAAGGTTAGATAGGATTTGAAATTATTTTGGCCAATTAGAGTTTGAATTCAAATCTAGAATTTGAGTTCAAACCAACCAAAAATCCAATAAAACCAAATTAACTCTAAATCACCACTATTTGGTCCTTAGCACTTCAAATTATTTTTATTTAAATTTAAATTTGCCTAGGAGCAAAGGGAGCAAATAGAGAGCAATCTTATATGTTGGTTTGCATGCACAACAATTCCACTAAAAATTTTTAAATTCCAATTTTTGCATTCAACAAATCCTAGAGAAATTTTAGGGTTGTTACACCACCCGGCCGAGCTACCCACGCCGGCACGCCGCTGCCGTGCGCGAGGCCTCCCAAAGTCCCGGCCGCAAAGCTCAAGCTCGCCTCGGCCGTTCGGGGCTCCGTTCGCATGGCCTCGATCAGTCGATCCACATGCTTGCAAGTCGGGCGCCGCCATAGGTGAAGCTGAACACTGAATAGGATATCTGCTTGAAGATGTGGACGGCGGAAGCATCTCCGAAGAAAAAGATGTGAACCTGAGCAACTTATGTTTACATTAGTTTGAAAAGGTGTCATTGAATTGTTTACAAATCTTAATTACTCTGTTTAATAGTTGTTTATGTTGAACTACCGGTTATATTGTTGTGAATTTCAATATGCGTTCTTATTTATTTATAAATACACAAACGTATCTGTGTATCGTTTTTTTAGAAAAATACTGTATCTGCATATCCGTATATGTATCCGTAATTCCTTATCCGTATAACATAGGACAGCACTACACATATGGCAGAGCAATAAGACTCTGAGGTTCAAAAAGGCAATCATGTAAATATGGCTGCAAATAAATTTTGGTGTCAAATAGCTCGTGACTTTCAATTCATCTTTTAACTTGGGTAAAAGATCATCATACATGGAGGTTACAATCCTCAAAATTAAGTAATCGCAAGTTGTGAACCGCTTTATATTGTTTGATTGATTATATCGTCTTATATTTTTTCCTTAAAAGTTGGATCCCGCTTCCATATATGTTCTACTATACTTGTACCGATATTGTGATTAGCTTGGTCGATGAGCCAATGGCCGGGATAGTGGTCGATGAGCCAACTGGCCAATTCTTACCTCTAGCCATCTGCATTTTTTTTCTAGAATAGGATATGGTCTAGTCATGCAGATTTTACTTCGTTAGCACATGTAATGTTTACAATATAGTACGCAAGAAAGTGCAACAGTTAGCAAGGTCTTATCGCAAGCCCTCTTAACGTGACATTTAGGAGGTCTTTGGTACGAGCAAATAAACCTAGTGGCATGGCACAACATTGTAATCATGGTTCTGAACATTCAGTTAGTAGACCAAAGGGAAGCGTTTGTATGGGGGCTTCAACAATATGGAAACTTTTCCGTAAAGTCAATGTATAGGCGCTTATGGTAGAGCCGGCCCTACTATTTACCATGACAATTTGGAAACTTAAGCTAACTTTGAAAATAAAAGTTTTTATGTTGTACCTTTATAAAGGTGTAACTCTAACCAAAGATAACTTAGCTAGACCACGATGGCAAGGAAGTTTACAATGTTGTTTCTGTAGTCTAAGGGTAAGTGCATTGGTGTCGTCTAATAGACGGTCTTATGCAGTGACACATAATCTTGAGATGACTTATGGGACAACCTATACAATAGGTTGTTGTTTTAGTCGTGTCGTAGTAATACAAAATTCCTTAATTTATAGAAAAATATAGAAATATTATTGGTTGCATGACAACAAAACTTGACAATGGTTGGGAAGTTGTCTCATAGTCCTAAATTTTAGCTCATGAAGCGGTTGTTTCGCGATACAACGACCTTATTCTCTCACCTCGCTCTCTATCATCCACATCAGCAAACATCTTATGTGGTGCTGCATGAGACGACCTATGAGACCACTAACGTGTAGCAATGTACCAGCCCTAAATGACTCGATACAACATTTATTTTTTGATTGCCATCTAGCAAAATTCATTTGGAGAATTTTTGTATGTCTCTGCTGGTATTGCACCTCTTCTAAACGTTCATCATATGTTGTCGGGCTGGCTAGGGGGAATTCATAGGAAGCTAAGTTTACTTATTTTGGTTGGTGCACGTACTTTATGCTAGGCCATTTGGTTATGTCGAAATGACGTGATTTTTGATAGGGCTCCGATCCAATACCTTCTTACATGCAAGTGATTTTCAGGACGACTCGTTGGGCGAGGTCCTGGGCTTTGCTTCAGAAGGAAGAGGATTGTCCTCTGATGAAGGATGGATGTCGCAGGCTTGAGAGTACAACCTTGGAGATCTTCGCCAAAAATGGTTGGAGATTTAGCAATAGAATTGAAATTTGAATCTCCATCATGGCGAGTCAAGAGCACTTAATAATGCCTCTACGAAACTTGGTGTCTGAGATACCATGGATATGGTTGGTTGTTAATTTTGTTTACAAACTTGTAATAAGAAACGGCTTCATATATCTTACGAAACGGCTTCATAAGAAACGGCTTCATATATTCCCTTTTCTGAAAAAAGGAGTAAACTAAGTTTTTCTTTCTAGACATTGACGCTCACATGTGTCACACACATCTTATATACTAGGTAAATTCCCCGCGCGTTGCTGCGGGATATTTTGCATAAATTTATATAATTATTTGATGCATTTATGAATTTTCTATCTTTTAACGTGAAGGTAAATTATTCTATGAATTTTATTTTATTTAATAGATAATAGAGGAACATAGATATGCGGTTTATCGAAAAAGTGACATGCATTTACAATTGAACGGATCTTTCGAAGCTCGCCAGCTCCTCCCACCCTCGCAACCATCACCGCCGCCCACGGCCACCGTCGTCGCCTCTATATCTTCTCCCTTCCCCCTCACATGCCTCGCTTGCTGCCACCACTTCGCCCTCCTCCTCCTACTCCGTTCGAGTCTCCCGCGCTGCAGCTTGCATGCATGGCGATACCTATAAAGTTTCATGGGAAATACTCTCATATTAGGTGCTATGTAATAATTCATGACACAAAATAACGTCGAAAAACTACATATTTATATAAGGTCCTCTTTGCAAAATTTCATGAAATCTTATCTCCACCTGGATCCTATCCTCGCGCGGAGCTCTGCAGCTCACATTTATTAGCGGTACTAATACAGTACTAATCTGTAGAACAAAATTACCGCTTGGGGGCCTTTTTAGGTTGTCGCACATGCGCACGGACGGCCCTGCGCATACGTCCAGCACGACCTTATCTACACCTGTCCTGCTCCGTTCCCATCCACTCACTTTTCCAAGCCTCGTCTCTTCAATTGCTCGCCGCTGCCGCCGAACTACTGCTACCGCCGCCGACGCTTCTTCGTACTTGCGCAGCCGCCGCCGTGCGCGGCGCCTCCGCCACCTTGCTGAGTAGCTGCGTCGCCGCCGCCCTGCTGAGCAGCTCCGCTACTCTTCTGAACACCTCCGCCGACGGCGCATCTGCAGAGCTCTGCCCTCTGAGAGATTAGGGTCCATATATCTCGAGAATTCGCAAAGTTACCATAGATACATTTTTATGGGCATTTCGCTAACCATTTAAAGAGTAGCAGCCTTTTATTTCACAAGGTCTCAAACTTAAATGGATTCATTTCATTAACCTAAGAAAATAAGCTACACTTATTTCGCAAGTATACACTCAAATTGGGAAGCGATCCAATCCAGTGTAAAAGCACAGAAATGATACACTGTGGTCCTTGTGGTTGTTGCACAATTCATGGTGGGTTCGCTTTAAATAGGGAAGGCTATAAAATCCTGGCAAGATTAGAAAAGGGGATAAGGAGGTGCTTCCACGCACAACAAGTGTTCACTAGTCAAGGGTCGGGCATCTAAAACTTGTGAAATGCATGACAATGGCTATGCTCCGCTCCTCCAATCTTCTATGCTGCTGTCACAGTGACAATGCCTGTTCCGTGACTGCTGGGCATGGGAGGCATCATGAATCCATGCCATGAGGGTTCTGTAACACAAAGGTCTCCGTGCACCAATTCTAGTTGAAACAAGTAAGTGGGCTCGCTGCTCGCACTTAATCGCCACTCATGACTTGAACCTTCCCTTCTGTCGCTTAATCGAGATTCTGCGGATCCTGCTGGACTACCATGACATGGCGAGCCTGTGCTTTCGGCGTCGCGGAGACCTCCATACTTGTTGGGGTGAAGCCGGGCAATGTACTCGCTTTCTGCTCACCAATGTGCCCCAGCAGAGAATGCTTGTGAAATGGTTCGCGCAAGTACTGTGCACATTCTGATGTATCTGATTTGTAAAAGGAAGCAGAACTAAAATCGTGGAAACGTACGGAATTATTATTGGCCATCACATATGGGGTGTCTTCTGATCTTAGCCTAGCAATGCTATGCGTGCGAGGCAGCATGAAACCAATCCATGGCAGGAAGCCAACAAAAAGAAACCGACTTGCTAAAACGGATGTGGATTGGACACCAGCAGTTCTGCATTGGACCCATAAATCCATAATTCAGTTTTCCTTGTTCCTCTTCCGTGTCCACCCCGGAATAATTCGCAACTAAATTCTTGTTGATCTTGAGCACACGAAATTAAACCATACAAGCATGGATTTCAGGTTGAAAGCGTCAGGTTGCAGCCAGAGAACCGGAGGAGATTGCATTGGACTTTCGCCTGGTGTAGGTTCCACCGTGCCACTGCAATCTCTCCCACTGCAATTTGAGGAGATAGCTAAGCTTAATTTGCCCACATCAACATCAGCTGTCTGCGAGGCCGCCTCCGCTTCCTGCTGATTCTCACCTTCTTGCGTGGATAGGTAACCAGTCTTCTGGCTGAAAATTTGGATTTAATTATATCAGCTAGCTATGGATTCATATACAAGAGTAAAGACAAAACGGATGTATATGTGCCCAAAAAGAGACATAATTGTAGAAAACAAAAATAAGTAAAAAGATATTAACACGGATGTATATGTGCCCAAAAAGAGACATAATCGTAGAAAACAAAAATAAGTAAAAAGATATTAACTTTATCGGTAATGCTACGGCTCGGCCGTCCGGATCGATCGGACGCCTCCACCCATTTCAACTCGTCTCCACCCGTATTAACGCGCCGCAGCATCCAGTCAAACGCGAGCTGGGCATTCGCTCCCCCGTGGCTCGCGAGCCACCGCGACGCAGGCACCTCCGCGCGTCGCATGATCCCCGTCTCCAGCGCCCGCTTCGTCGCCACCGCCCCGAGTCGTCCCTACCTCCCAGCGCCTCCGTTGATCGGCGTTCCCGGAGCGGCGCCGCCCCGTGTCGTCCCCGCCTCCGCCGTCGTCACCGTCGCTCCTCGCCGTCTCCGCCTCCCCGCGCCTCCGCCGCCCCACGTCCCCGCCATGGAGAGGAGAGGAAATGGCAGCAGACAGTGGAGGCGGAGAAGCCGACGCCGCCGCCCCACGTCGCCTCCACCGCCAACGCGGCCTCCGACGCTGCTGCCCTGCGCCTTCGGCTCCGCGTCACACTCAGCCTCCGGTGCCGTCGATGGGCCTCCGCCTCCAATGCCGGTCGTGGACGGGGGCCAGGTGGAGTGCGGCGCCGCGGGTGGCCTGTCTCGACGCGAGGAAGAAGTTGGTGCCGCGGCCGCCGGTGGCCCCCTCCTCTTCCTTTTTCTATCCCAAATCTCCATTTTTGCTAGGATTTTCTCCATGTTGTATGAACATGTTTCACATGTTTCGGATGTTTCAGAAAAATGCTGCAACCGTTTGATATGAATGTTACAAAAGTAGATCTGGGATGTTCTAGGGTTTTGCTCCATGTTGCAACAGCATGTTTCACGTATTTCGGATGTTCCAGACGAATGTTGCAACTGTTTGATGTGAATGTTGCAAATGTAGATCTGAGATATTGCAATGTTGCATATGCTTCGCTTGCATGTTGCAAGTGTTTCATCTGAATGTTGCATTTCCATTTGAATTTTTGACTGCTACGTGCATGGCTGAGTGTCATGAGCACGTCGTTTTAATGTTGCAAACGTTGAATATTCATGTTCTAATACTATTACTATTGTTTGATGTTGCATACGCTATTTTTGGATGTTGTAAAAAATTTTACATGATGTTGCAACATCATGTCATGTTGCGGCGGGATCTTTTTGCATGCTATAATACCGTTGGTTATGAATACTTGGTTGTGGTTTTGCCATGTCACCCGTCCGATTTTTTGGATTTGGCCGGACGTGCGGGCGCTAGGCTTACCGTAACTTTATATAGGAACTGCACGATATTCATCATACTTTACGAAGGGTCTCAAGTTTTTCCGTGCTTAGTGTGGGATAGTTCAGATGGATCTAGCTTGCATGCATTTCTAAGCGCAGCCAACGCTGCATCCCCATCCGCAGCAGGAATTCCATCACAGACCAAAATTGCAATAGCCACCGTTGTTATTCTCGGTAATAATCCAGACATTCAAATCAAGTCTTCCAAGATTTTGATGTCCTCACCGCTGGCGATGCCCGCCGGAGACGATGAAGAACCCTGTAAAGACGCATGCGATTGAACTGGAATTCAGGATGCAGGCGGGGCGGGTTTTGCCGCGAACCCGCTGGCGCAGCCCGCGCCGCGAACCCGCATATCCCGCGCCGCAAGCCCGCGTCACTGAAGCAGACTACGCGGCTGTGACCGCGGTCAGCAGCGCCTGACACGGGGGCAAACGCCGACGGCTCAACAACCACACGACACTAACAACTCCAGCGCGCAGTATGACGACAGCCTTCGATGGCTACGATGACCCAGCGAGAAAGTCAGCGGCTGCGGACTCCCTAACGGCAACAACAATCCTGACAACACTCGGTGGCTACGGCGGCCCTGACGGCTATGACAACCCCGACGACACTCTAAATCCTATACGAAATCGGCAAGGGATCCAGTTTGGTGTAAAAGCACAGAAATGATACACTATATGTGGTCTTTGTGTTGTGCAATTCATAATGGTTTCGCTTCGAATAGGGAAGGCTATACTATATAATCCTGGCAAGGTTAGAAAAGGAGGGATGGATCGGAGATGGAGGTGCTTCCAAGCGCAACAAGTGTTCACCAGTCGAGGGCCGGACATCTAAAACTCCAAGATTATATTCTGCTGTCACAGTGACAATGCTGCCCTGCTGGGCATGGGAGGCATCGTGAATCCATGCCATTGGGGTCCTGCAACACATGGCCAGGTCTCCGAGGAAGATCAAATCATCAAGCCGAGCGCGAGGCGCCGATTCAGGTTGAAACAAGTTAGCGGGCTTGCTTCTCGCACTACATCACCACTCATGACTGTTGGTTGGAGATCCTTTTTCTGCTCATCAATGTGGGCACAGGCTGAACAGAGAATGCTGGTGAAATGGTTCTAGCAAGTGCTGTGCACATTATTCATTCTGACAGGTCTGAATTTGTAAAAAGAAGCATAACTAAAAACCGTGGAAACATACTGCATTATTATTGGCCATCACATATGGGGTCTCCTGATCTTAGCCTAGCAACGCTACGCGTGCGAGCCATGCAGCATGAAACCGATCTGTAGCACCAAGCCAACAAAAAGAAACCGATTGACTTGCTAAAACGGATGTGTGGATGGACCCTGTGTGGAAAATATATATCATACTAAGAGAGAGTAGCCATGTACGTGCTCCAACATTCAAGCTGTTGAGAGACTAGTGAACCTGATATTATGCCTTTGGATTGAGTGGCATCGTGAAGCAATGATGTTTCTCGGCGGCCCTTGTGGTGTGGGAAACCCGCGCTGGACGCAAGTTGCTCTAAGCTCAGCATGCAGAACTCTGCCCAGCTGCTGGATCTGTTTTACTCAATATAACTGAAAACCAAAGTGATGGCTTATCGAGTCAAACAGATGCACCGAGTCATGCTCTCTCACAGCAGCACGTACACTGACGCCATGTTTAATTTGAAAGTAAATGACACCCATCGTATAACAACTTGTAACCTGGTATCATTTTAGTCTATCAACTTGTAAAATACTCCTATGTTATCACATACTAAAAGTAGTTTGTTGTGTGCACATACAGTCTCAAGTGTATCAAATGTGAAGTTGGAAACATATGAGCACGACCGTGGTGACCATCGCCTTGAGCATGCTCCATGCCGTTCCAAGAAGGTCTGGTTCTGCCGCTTTACCACTCCATTCTGCTGACGCGTGTATGGAGCGGTGAGGTTGCACTAGATCCCTTGCTCGGAGCAGCAGTCACCGAACATGCCATGAACTCGCCATCGAGTGCCCATCTTGCGCCCAGCTTTCGCTTGGGCCGCGGCGCGGAAGCTGGGCGAAAGATGGGCACCCTGTCGCGGTGGTGAGTTCACCGCACCCACTTAGCGAGCTTCACGCGCACGTAAGCATGGCAGCCTGGACGACCTGGTTTCACGCGTTCGTGAGCCACATACTCCTCCACATGAACGGGTCTCCATCCTTCTCGCATGGCGTGCTCCTGCATGCACTCAACCGCCAAGACTTGGCCTCTGGACTCACCCGCACAACACACACTCGTTGCTACGGCCAGCCATCTGACACGGGCGCTCACCTACGCCATGGCTCGACCAAGCAGCACCTAAACCTCGACGCACACATATACATCGAGAACACACACACACCGCACACCAGGCACACCGCACACACCTTTATTCCTAACATCGATTAGCTTCTGCGGCAAGGAGAAGCAAAATAACCTGCACATATCACCCAACAAACTGCGGCGGCGGCGCGGGACTCCTGGAGCAGCCTCGCTACCCTAACGCTCGCCTATATAAAGTCCTCCAGGCCCTCGTGTGCAGGGGCCTTTGGCCGGAAGATCCTATCTCCTTTCTCTCGGCATATACATTGCATACATACATGCAGCCGGAGATGTGCACCGCCGTAGAAGAGTTGCTGGCCGTCAGCACTTAGGTGAAGTGCGCCGGCGCCGGCGCTGTCCTCACCGGCGGCAGCACTCTTTGCGCCATAACTGCACACCCAGGCCACGATGCAGATCAAGACCCTAACCTAGGATCGATACAGCGTGGTTCCAGACTTGCAGTCCATGGAACCGTCCGTCTTGATCGTGGCCGGCCCCATGACCACGCCCTGCCGATCACGTCACCAAATTAAGGATGGTGGCGCCAACACGATGATGGTGCGGACACAACTATGTCTGGCAGCGACGGCGGTCACATATATGATGACTGCGCTAGCTGACACGTACAGCAGCGCCTGACACGGGGGCAAACGCCGACGGCTCAACAACCACACGACACTAACAACTCCAGCGCGCAGTATGACGACAGCCTTCGATGGCTACGATGACCCAGCGAGAAAGTCAGCGGCTGCGGACTCCCTAACGGCAACAACAATCCTGACAACACTCGGTGGCTACGGCGGCCCTGACGGCTATGACAACCCCGACGACACTCTAAATCCTATACGAAATCGGCAAGGGATCCAGTTTGGTGTAAAAGCACAGAAATGATACACTATATGTGGTCTTTGTGTTGTGCAATTCATAATGGTTTCGCTTCGAATAGGGAAGGCTATACTATATAATCCTGGCAAGGTTAGAAAAGGAGGGATGGATCGGAGATGGAGGTGCTTCCAAGCGCAACAAGTGTTCACCAGTCGAGGGCCGGACATCTAAAACTCCAAGATTATATTCTGCTGTCACAGTGACAATGCTGCCCTGCTGGGCATGGGAGGCATCGTGAATCCATGCCATTGGGGTCCTGCAACACATGGCCAGGTCTCCGAGGAAGATCAAATCATCAAGCCGAGCGCGAGGCGCCGATTCAGGTTGAAACAAGTTAGCGGGCTTGCTTCTCGCACTACATCACCACTCATGACTGTTGGTTGGAGATCCTTTTTCTGCTCATCAATGTGGGCACAGGCTGAACAGAGAATGCTGGTGAAATGGTTCTAGCAAGTGCTGTGCACATTATTCATTCTGACAGGTCTGAATTTGTAAAAAGAAGCATAACTAAAAACCGTGGAAACATACTGCATTATTATTGGCCATCACATATGGGGTCTCCTGATCTTAGCCTAGCAACGCTACGCGTGCGAGCCATGCAGCATGAAACCGATCTGTAGCACCAAGCCAACAAAAAGAAACCGATTGACTTGCTAAAACGGATGTGTGGATGGACCCTGTGTGGAAAATATATATCATACTAAGAGAGAGTAGCCATGTACGTGCTCCAACATTCAAGCTGTTGAGAGACTAGTGAACCTGATATTATGCCTTTGGATTGAGTGGCATCGTGAAGCAATGATGTTTCTCGGCGGCCCTTGTGGTGTGGGAAACCCGCGCTGGACGCAAGTTGCTCTAAGCTCAGCATGCAGAACTCTGCCCAGCTGCTGGATCTGTTTTACTCAATATAACTGAAAACCAAAGTGATGGCTTATCGAGTCAAACAGATGCACCGAGTCATGCTCTCTCACAGCAGCACGTACACTGACGCCATGTTTAATTTGAAAGTAAATGACACCCATCGTATAACAACTTGTAACCTGGTATCATTTTAGTCTATCAACTTGTAAAATACTCCTATGTTATCACATACTAAAAGTAGTTTGTTGTGTGCACATACAGTCTCAAGTGTATCAAATGTGAAGTTGGAAACATATGAGCACGACCGTGGTGACCATCGCCTTGAGCATGCTCCATGCCGTTCCAAGAAGGTCTGGTTCTGCCGCTTTACCACTCCATTCTGCTGACGCGTGTATGGAGCGGTGAGGTTGCACTAGATCCCTTGCTCGGAGCAGCAGTCACCGAACATGCCATGAACTCGCCATCGAGTGCCCATCTTGCGCCCAGCTTTCGCTTGGGCCGCGGCGCGGAAGCTGGGCGAAAGATGGGCACCCTGTCGCGGTGGTGAGTTCACCGCACCCACTTAGCGAGCTTCACGCGCACGTAAGCATGGCAGCCTGGACGACCTGGTTTCACGCGTTCGTGAGCCACATACTCCTCCACATGAACGGGTCTCCATCCTTCTCGCATGGCGTGCTCCTGCATGCACTCAACCGCCAAGACTTGGCCTCTGGACTCACCCGCACAACACACACTCGTTGCTACGGCCAGCCATCTGACACGGGCGCTCACCTACGCCATGGCTCGACCAAGCAGCACCTAAACCTCGACGCACACATATACATCGAGAACACACACACACCGCACACCAGGCACACCGCACACACCTTTATTCCTAACATCGATTAGCTTCTGCGGCAAGGAGAAGCAAAATAACCTGCACATATCACCCAACAAACTGCGGCGGCGGCGCGGGACTCCTGGAGCAGCCTCGCTACCCTAACGCTCGCCTATATAAAGTCCTCCAGGCCCTCGTGTGCAGGGGCCTTTGGCCGGAAGATCCTATCTCCTTTCTCTCGGCATATACATTGCATACATACATGCAGCCGGAGATGTGCACCGCCGTAGAAGAGTTGCTGGCCGTCAGCACTTAGGTGAAGTGCGCCGGCGCCGGCGCTGTCCTCACCGGCGGCAGCACTCTTTGCGCCATAACTGCACACCCAGGCCACGATGCAGATCAAGACCCTAACCTAGGATCGATACAGCGTGGTTCCAGACTTGCAGTCCATGGAACCGTCCGTCTTGATCGTGGCCGGCCCCATGACCACGCCCTGCCGATCACGTCACCAAATTAAGGATGGTGGCGCCAACACGATGATGGTGCGGACACAACTATGTCTGGCAGCGACGGCGGTCACATATATGATGACTGCGCTAGCTGACACGTACAGCAGCGCCTGACACGGGGGCAAACGCCGACGGCTCAACAACCACACGACACTAACAACTCCAGCGCGCAGTATGACGACAGCCTTCGATGGCTACGATGACCCAGCGAGAAAGTCAGCGGCTGCGGACTCCCTAACGGCAACAACAATCCTGACAACACTCGGTGGCTACGGCGGCCCTGACGGCTATGACAACCCCGACGACACTCTAAATCCTATACGAAATCGGCAAGGGATCCAGTTTGGTGTAAAAGCACAGAAATGATACACTATATGTGGTCTTTGTGTTGTGCAATTCATAATGGTTTCGCTTCGAATAGGGAAGGCTATACTATATAATCCTGGCAAGGTTAGAAAAGGAGGGATGGATCGGAGATGGAGGTGCTTCCAAGCGCAACAAGTGTTCACCAGTCGAGGGCCGGACATCTAAAACTCCAAGATTATATTCTGCTGTCACAGTGACAATGCTGCCCTGCTGGGCATGGGAGGCATCGTGAATCCATGCCATTGGGGTCCTGCAACACATGGCCAGGTCTCCGAGGAAGATCAAATCATCAAGCCGAGCGCGAGGCGCCGATTCAGGTTGAAACAAGTTAGCGGGCTTGCTTCTCGCACTACATCACCACTCATGACTGTTGGTTGGAGATCCTTTTTCTGCTCATCAATGTGGGCACAGGCTGAACAGAGAATGCTGGTGAAATGGTTCTAGCAAGTGCTGTGCACATTATTCATTCTGACAGGTCTGAATTTGTAAAAAGAAGCATAACTAAAAACCGTGGAAACATACTGCATTATTATTGGCCATCACATATGGGGTCTCCTGATCTTAGCCTAGCAACGCTACGCGTGCGAGCCATGCAGCATGAAACCGATCTGTAGCACCAAGCCAACAAAAAGAAACCGATTGACTTGCTAAAACGGATGTGTGGATGGACCCTGTGTGGAAAATATATATCATACTAAGAGAGAGTAGCCATGTACGTGCTCCAACATTCAAGCTGTTGAGAGACTAGTGAACCTGATATTATGCCTTTGGATTGAGTGGCATCGTGAAGCAATGATGTTTCTCGGCGGCCCTTGTGGTGTGGGAAACCCGCGCTGGACGCAAGTTGCTCTAAGCTCAGCATGCAGAACTCTGCCCAGCTGCTGGATCTGTTTTACTCAATATAACTGAAAACCAAAGTGATGGCTTATCGAGTCAAACAGATGCACCGAGTCATGCTCTCTCACAGCAGCACGTACACTGACGCCATGTTTAATTTGAAAGTAAATGACACCCATCGTATAACAACTTGTAACCTGGTATCATTTTAGTCTATCAACTTGTAAAATACTCCTATGTTATCACATACTAAAAGTAGTTTGTTGTGTGCACATACAGTCTCAAGTGTATCAAATGTGAAGTTGGAAACATATGAGCACGACCGTGGTGACCATCGCCTTGAGCATGCTCCATGCCGTTCCAAGAAGGTCTGGTTCTGCCGCTTTACCACTCCATTCTGCTGACGCGTGTATGGAGCGGTGAGGTTGCACTAGATCCCTTGCTCGGAGCAGCAGTCACCGAACATGCCATGAACTCGCCATCGAGTGCCCATCTTGCGCCCAGCTTTCGCTTGGGCCGCGGCGCGGAAGCTGGGCGAAAGATGGGCACCCTGTCGCGGTGGTGAGTTCACCGCACCCACTTAGCGAGCTTCACGCGCACGTAAGCATGGCAGCCTGGACGACCTGGTTTCACGCGTTCGTGAGCCACATACTCCTCCACATGAACGGGTCTCCATCCTTCTCGCATGGCGTGCTCCTGCATGCACTCAACCGCCAAGACTTGGCCTCTGGACTCACCCGCACAACACACACTCGTTGCTACGGCCAGCCATCTGACACGGGCGCTCACCTACGCCATGGCTCGACCAAGCAGCACCTAAACCTCGACGCACACATATACATCGAGAACACACACACACCGCACACCAGGCACACCGCACACACCTTTATTCCTAACATCGATTAGCTTCTGCGGCAAGGAGAAGCAAAATAACCTGCACATATCACCCAACAAACTGCGGCGGCGGCGCGGGACTCCTGGAGCAGCCTCGCTACCCTAACGCTCGCCTATATAAAGTCCTCCAGGCCCTCGTGTGCAGGGGCCTTTGGCCGGAAGATCCTATCTCCTTTCTCTCGGCATATACATTGCATACATACATGCAGCCGGAGATGTGCACCGCCGTAGAAGAGTTGCTGGCCGTCAGCACTTAGGTGAAGTGCGCCGGCGCCGGCGCTGTCCTCACCGGCGGCAGCACTCTTTGCGCCATAACTGCACACCCAGGCCACGATGCAGATCAAGACCCTAACCTAGGATCGATACAGCGTGGTTCCAGACTTGCAGTCCATGGAACCGTCCGTCTTGATCGTGGCCGGCCCCATGACCACGCCCTGCCGATCACGTCACCAAATTAAGGATGGTGGCGCCAACACGATGATGGTGCGGACACAACTATGTCTGGCAGCGACGGCGGTCACATATATGATGACTGCGCTAGCTGACACGTACAGCAGCGCCTGACACGGGGGCAAACGCCGACGGCTCAACAACCACACGACACTAACAACTCCAGCGCGCAGTATGACGACAGCCTTCGATGGCTACGATGACCCAGCGAGAAAGTCAGCGGCTGCGGACTCCCTAACGGCAACAACAATCCTGACAACACTCGGTGGCTACGGCGGCCCTGACGGCTATGACAACCCCGACGACACTCTAAATCCTATACGAAATCGGCAAGGGATCCAGTTTGGTGTAAAAGCACAGAAATGATACACTATATGTGGTCTTTGTGTTGTGCAATTCATAATGGTTTCGCTTCGAATAGGGAAGGCTATACTATATAATCCTGGCAAGGTTAGAAAAGGAGGGATGGATCGGAGATGGAGGTGCTTCCAAGCGCAACAAGTGTTCACCAGTCGAGGGCCGGACATCTAAAACTCCAAGATTATATTCTGCTGTCACAGTGACAATGCTGCCCTGCTGGGCATGGGAGGCATCGTGAATCCATGCCATTGGGGTCCTGCAACACATGGCCAGGTCTCCGAGGAAGATCAAATCATCAAGCCGAGCGCGAGGCGCCGATTCAGGTTGAAACAAGTTAGCGGCCTCGCTTCTCGCACTAAATCACCACTCATCACTTGAGCCAGGACTGACTTGAGCCTATGCTTTCGGCGCCGCGGAGACCTCCATGATTGTTGGTTGGAGATCCTTTTTCTGCTCATCAATGTGGGCACAGGCTGAACAGAGAATGCTGGTGAAATGGTTACAAAACGGATGTATATGTGCCCAAAAAGAGACATAATCGTAGAAAACAAAAATAAGTAAAAAGATATTAACTTTATCGGTAATGCTACGGCTCGGCCGTCCGGATCGATCGGACGCCTCCACCCATTTCAACTCGTCTCCACCCGTATTAACGCGCCGCAGCATCCAGTCAAACGCGAGCTGGGCATTCGCTCCCCCGTGGCTCGCGAGCCACCGCGACGCAGGCACCTCCGCGCGTCGCATGATCCCCGTCTCCAGCGCCCGCTTCGTCGCCACCGCCCCGAGTCGTCCCTACCTCCCAGCGCCTCCGTTGATCGGCGTTCCCGGAGCGGCGCCGCCCCGTGTCGTCCCCGCCTCCGCCGTCGTCACCGTCGCTCCTCGCCGTCTCCGCCTCCCCGCGCCTCCGCCGCCCCACGTCCCCGCCATGGAGAGGAGAGGAAATGGCAGCAGACAGTGGAGGCGGAGAAGCCGACGCCGCCGCCCCACGTCGCCTCCACCGCCAACGCGGCCTCCGACGCTGCTGCCCTGCGCCTTCGGCTCCGCGTCACACTCAGCCTCCGGTGCCGTCGATGGGCCTCCGCCTCCAATGCCGGTCGTGGACGGGGGCCAGGTGGAGTGCGGCGCCGCGGGTGGCCTGTCTCGACGCGAGGAAGAAGTTGGTGCCGCGGCCGCCGGTGGCCCCCTCCTCTTCCTTTTTCTATCCCAAATCTCCATTTTTGCTAGGATTTTCTCCATGTTGTATGAACATGTTTCACATGTTTCGGATGTTTCAGAAAAATGCTGCAACCGTTTGATATGAATGTTACAAAAGTAGATCTGGGATGTTCTAGGGTTTTGCTCCATGTTGCAACAGCATGTTTCACGTATTTCGGATGTTCCAGACGAATGTTGCAACTGTTTGATGTGAATGTTGCAAATGTAGATCTGAGATATTGCAATGTTGCATATGCTTCGCTTGCATGTTGCAAGTGTTTCATCTGAATGTTGCATTTCCATTTGAATTTTTGACTGCTACGTGCATGGCTGAGTGTCATGAGCACGTCGTTTTAATGTTGCAAACGTTGAATATTCATGTTCTAATACTATTACTATTGTTTGATGTTGCATACGCTATTTTTGGATGTTGTAAAAAATTTTACATGATGTTGCAACATCATGTCATGTTGCGGCGGGATCTTTTTGCATGCTATAATACCGTTGGTTATGAATACTTGGTTGTGGTTTTGCCATGTCACCCGTCCGATTTTTTGGATTTGGCCGGACGTGCGGGCGCTAGGCTTACCGTAACTTTATATAGGAACTGCACGATATTCATCATACTTTACGAAGGGTCTCAAGTTTTTCCGTGCTTAGTGTGGGATAGTTCAGATGGATCTAGCTTGCATGCATTTCTAAGCGCAGCCAACGCTGCATCCCCATCCGCAGCAGGAATTCCATCACAGACCAAAATTGCAATAGCCACCGTTGTTATTCTCGGTAATAATCCAGACATTCAAATCAAGTCTTCCAAGATTTTGATGTCCTCACCGCTGGCGATGCCCGCCGGAGACGATGAAGAACCCTGTAAAGACGCATGCGATTGAACTGGAATTCAGGATGCAGGCGGGGCGGGTTTTGCCGCGAACCCGCTGGCGCAGCCCGCGCCGCGAACCCGCATATCCCGCGCCGCAAGCCCGCGTCACTGAAGCAGACAACGCAGCTGCGCCCGCGGTGCCCAGCGGCGCCGCAACGCCCGCAAGCTAAGATGCAAGCCAGCAAACTGACGTATTTGAACTTCTCATATCTGCCGCTGCAACTGCTTGAAGAAGCCGCAGTGGACGCCCTTGTTGAACTCCGGTAATCGAAGGTGATTACATCAGCGTGTTCCCAACTCCAGTAATCGAAGGTGATCACATCAGCGTGTTCCCCATCTGTTCATGGTTCTGTTTTGCCTCTTACAAGTTCCTCAAGTACGTCCTGCAGTGACTGCCATTGCAATGCCGTCCGTTCTTCCGCTTCCATATGCGTCATTGCTGCCGTACGCAGCCATTGCCGAGCTTAACATGCAAGCTAGCTTGCAGCTAGACAACCAGCAAATAGGTTCTGATGCTTGTTATTCAACTAGCAAGCCGCTGGAACTATGGATGGCAACGGGGCGGGTCAGGGTCGGGTGGAGCTTCCGCGGACCCGTCCCCGCAACCTGAACAGTAAACCCGCCCCGAACCCGAAACACCATTCGGGGGGAAATGCAGCCCCGACCCCGAAACCCGCGGGTGCCCGAAACCCGGCGGATTCCCCGAACCCGTGCAAGGACGAGGGGCATCCGAGCTCTGCCAGCGCCGCCGCCCCTCCATCCCCGTACCGTCGTCGCGACCGCGAGGATCTGGGCGCGTACCTCCAGCTGCACCCGCGACGCAAGCCACTCCGTCTCGGCCATCCTTCCTCCGCGGACACCGACGCCGCCAGCGTCGAGGAGCCTACTGCCGTCGCCGCTGCTGACACCGCCGTACCCTCCATCCTCGCCCTCCCCCTCTCCCATGGCTTCGAGGACGACCAGCTTCACCTCGCCCTCCCCCGAAACTCGGTCCCCGTCTGGCCATCTCCGATGGCGTCGAGGCGAGTGAGCGAGCGACGGTGCAGAGCTGCAGGGGGGTGCGGCTGTCGCCGTGCGCCCGTGCGGGCGTGCCGCCGTGCGGGACGGTGCACGGTGCGCAGTTGTGGCGGTGTGGTGCTGGGGGCGGCCCGGCGGCGCGGTAGAGCGTAGAGGCAGCGGGGGAAGGGAAGAGGATAGGGATAAGAAAGGGGCGCGACGAGCGTCGGGTGACGAGTGGTTGTGGACGGGAGTTGATGTTTATTGGGCTGGGTTGTATTTTTGTTGGGCTGGAATGAAACTTCGGAGGCCCGTGGGCGCCCGCGGGGGAAATCAAAACCCGCCCCCGCCCCGATACTGTTCGGGTCCCCGAACCCGCAAACCCGCGGGTGCTAAATTGAACCCACCCCCGCCCCCGTCGGTTCTAAAACCCGCGGGTTTCGGATTGAAACCCGCCCGACTGCCATCCATAGCTGGAACGGGGAACAGCGAGCTTGTGCTTGCGGTGACGATGCAGGTTGCCCCAACGCCCGCAAAAAACTTGCTGCAGCATGCGCGCAGACGTATGAGCCCGCATGTTCCGTTGCGGTTCATGCGGACGCGGGGCGGGCAGCCGCAACCCGCACCGCTTGCAACCTGACTGGAAAGACACCAAGTTTTTGTGCCACAACTGCACAGGGTTTTCTGACTCTGTCATTAGCTTAAATACAGGAAACAAACTACCAGCCATTAACTCCATGACCGCACGCACGCCAAGCTGCCCGAGCTTGGCGCGCCATCCCACGACGGAGTCGCATGCCGTGCGCTATGGACTCTGAAACAGAAAACAACCTGAGCCACTGCACGAACTCTTGCATGCATACCAAGCTCCTACAGATGCGCTCGCGCACGAGCTCACGTTATTGGAAAGGAAAGAAAAAAAGTTCATTTTACTACCCTCACCTATTTACTTTGTCCATTTAACCCCTGAACAAAAGTTAGGCTCATTTTACTCCCCCAAACTATTTTAGTTGGTTCAATCTACCCGTTAATAAGATTTCTCTTTTATGTTTCTCCCTATATAGGTGGAATTTTAAGTTCAAATTTGGCGAGATGGCTTATAACATGAGGAACTATATTAGAAAAATATATTTGGAATTTTTCATGATATCTTTGGATACAATTTGGTATCCTTAGCATAAATTCTATATTAAATATTTCTAATCTTTGAAAATAACCATGAAAAAATCTCAATAAAATTTTCTAACACAAGGCATCAAGTTGTCTATCTCCTCGCCAAATTTGACTGAAAAACTCATCTTATATGTGAAGAAACAAAAATGAAAAATCTCATTAGGGGGTCAAATCGTCCGGGGTAGTAAATTGTTCCTAAATTTTGTTGAGGGTGTTAGATGGACAAAGTAAATAGGTGAGGGTAGTAAAATG
>OAMR01000291.1:752769-772148 GCA_900205405.1 Echinochloa crus-galli | reverse complement strand
CCCCTGAACAAAAGTTAGGCTCATTTTACTCCCCCAAACTATTTTAGTTGGTTCAATCTACCCGTTAATAAGATTTGTCTTTTATGTTTCTCCCTATATAGGTGGAATTTTAAGTTCAAATTTGGCGAGATGGCTTATAACATGAGGAACTATATTAGAAAAATATATTTGGAATTTTTCATGATATCTTTGGATACAATTTGGTATCCTTAGCATAAATTCTATATTAAATATTTCTAATCTTTGAAAATAACCATGAAAAAATCTCAATAAAATTTTCTAACACAAGGCATCATGTTGTCTATCTCCTCGCCAAATTTGACTAAAAAACTCATCTTGTATGTGAAGAAACAAAAATGAAAAATCTCATTAGGGGGTAGATTAGACCAAATCAAATCGTCCGGGGTAGTAAATTGATCCTAAATTTTGTTGAGGGTGTTAGATGGACAAAGTAAATAGGTGAGGGTAGTAAAATGGACTTTTTCCGAAAGGAAATAACAGAAACGGACCTACCCTAAACAAGCTTAGTGTCCGGGTTGTAGAACCTGTACACCTTAGAGGCCGGCTCGTACCCAATGAACACCATTGGCGTACTGCGATCGTCCAGCTTGCTCTGGTGCCCACCGACGTTCTTGACATGCGCCACACAACCAAATAAACGAAAGAAGTGCACGGGTGGCTTGTATCCATACCAGGCTTCGAACGGTGTCATCCCCTTCGTTGACGATGGGTCGAGGATGAGCACGACCGTGGTGACCATCGCCTTGAGCATGCTCCATGCCGTTCCAAGAAGGTCTGGTTCTGCCGCTTTACCACTCCATTCTGCTGACGCGTGTATGGAGCGGTGAGGTTGCACTAGATCCCTTGCTCGGAGCAGCAGTCACCGAACATGCCATGAACTCGCCATCGAGTGCCCATCTTGCGCCCAGCTTTCGCTTGGGCCGCGGCGCGGAAGCTGGGCGAAAGATGGGCACCCTGTCGCGGTGGTGAGTTCACCGCACCCACTTAGCGAGCTTCACGCGCACGTAAGCATGGCAGCCTGGACGACCTGGTTTCACACGTTCGTGAGCCACATACTCCTCCACATGAACGGGTCTCCATCCTTCTCGCATGGTGTGCTCCTGCATTAGCTCAACCACCAAGTCTTGGCCACTGGATTCACGCGCACAACATGCACTCGATGCTATGGCCAGCAATCTGACACGGGCGCTCACCTACGCCATGGCTCGACCAAGCAGCACCTAAACCTCGACGCACACATATACATCGAGAACACACACACACCGCACACCAGGCACACCGCACACACCTTTATTCCTAACATCGATTAGCTTCTGCGGCAAGGAGAAGCAAAATAACCTGCACATATCACCCAACAAACTGCGGCGGCGGCGCGGGACTCCTGGAGCAGCCTCGCTACCCTAACGCTCGCCTATATAAAGTCCTCCAGGCCCTCGTGTGCAGGGGCCTTTGGCCGGAAGATCCTATCTCCTTTCTCTCGGCATATACATTGCATACATACATGCAGCCGGAGATGTGCACCGCCGTAGAAGAGTTGCTGGCCGTCAGCACTTAGGTGAAGTGCGCCGGCGCCGGCGCTGTCCTCACCGGCGGCAGCACTCTTTGCGCCATAACTGCACACCCAGGCCACGATGCAGATCAAGACCCTAACCTAGGATCGATACAGCGTGGTTCCAGACTTGCAGTCCATGGAACCGTCCGTCTTGATCGTGGCCGGCCCCATGACCACGCCCTGCCGATCACGTCACCAAATTAAGGATGGTGGCGCCAACACGATGATGGTGCGGACACAACTATGTCTGGCAGCGACGGCGGTCACATATATGATGACTGCGCTAGCTGACACGTACAGCAGCGCCTGACACGGGGGCAAACGCCGACGGCTCAACAACCACACGACACTAACAACTCCAGCGCGCAGTATGACGACAGCCTTCGATGGCTACGATGACCCAGCGAGAAAGTCAGCGGCTGCGGACTCCCTAACGGCAACAACAATCCTGACAACACTCGGTGGCTACGGCGGCCCTGACGGCTATGACAACCCCGACGACACTCTAAATCCTATACGAAATCGGCAAGGGATCCAGTTTGGTGTAAAAGCACAGAAATGATACACTATATGTGGTCTTTGTGTTGTGCAATTCATAATGGTTTCGCTTCGAATAGGGAAGGCTATACTATATAATCCTGGCAAGGTTAGAAAAGGAGGGATGGATCGGAGATGGAGGTGCTTCCAAGCGCAACAAGTGTTCACCAGTCGAGGGCCGGACATCTAAAACTCCAACGTTGTAATCTGCTGTCACAGTGACAATGCTGCCCTGCTGGGCATGGGAGGCATCGTGAATCCATGCCATTGGGGTCCTGCAACACATGGCCAGGTCTCCGAGGAAGATCAAATCATCAAGCCGAGCGCGAGGCGCCGATTCAGGTTGAAACAAGTTAGCGGCCTCGCTTCTCGCACTAAATCACCACTCATCACTTGAGCCAGGACTGACTTGAGCCTATGCTTTCGGCGCCGCGGAGACCTCCATGATTGTTGGTTGGAGATCCTTTTTCTGCTCATCAATGTGGGCACAGGCTGAACAGAGAATGCTGGTGAAATGGTTCTAGCAAGTGCTGTGCACATTATTCATTCTGACAGGTCTGAATTTGTAAAAAGAAGCATAACTAAAAACCGTGGAAACATACTGCATTATTATTGGCCATCACATATGGGGTCTCCTGATCTTAGCCTAGCAACGCTACGCGTGCGAGCCATGCAGCATGAAACCGATCTGTAGCACCAAGCCAACAAAAAGAAACCGATTGACTTGCTAAAACGGATGTGTGGATGGACCCTGTGTGGAAAATATATATCATACTAAGAGAGAGTAGCCATGTACGTGCTCCAACATTCAAGCTGTTGAGAGACTAGTGAACCTGATATTATGCCTTTGGATTGAGTGGCATCGTGAAGCAATGATGTTTCTCGGCGGCCCTTGTGGTGTGGGAAACCCGCGCTGGACGCAAGTTGCTCTAAGCTCAGCATGCAGAACTCTGCCCAGCTGCTGGATCTGTTTTACTCAATATAACTGAAAACCAAAGTGATGGCTTATCGAGTCAAACAGATGCACCGAGTCATGCTCTCTCACAGCAGCACGTACACTGACGCCATGTTTAATTTGAAAGTAAATGACACCCATCGTATAACAACTTGTAACCTGGTATCATTTTAGTCTATCAACTTGTAAAATACTCCTATGTTATCACATACTAAAAGTAGTTTGTTGTGTGCACATACAGTCTCAAGTGTATCAAATGTGAAGTTGGAAACATATTTGCTCTGAAGTTGTAACATTTTGCAGTACGTAAAATTTTGATACATTTATATGTACCGAGATCATATATGCACCGGGAGATCATATTGTTTCCCTGATATAGACTTGTGGCAGGACAAACTGATGGACATATCAAAAGAAATTAAGATTGACATCAGAACAAAATGATCCTGCACCTATGCATGTGAATGCAGATTATACGTCCATAGTGAGGCGTCCCAACGAAACTATACAAGAACAGCACATGGAACGGGAGCAGTTGACAAGCGTGCGAAGTTTGATTTGAAACAAATTACGTCTTATCTTTTTTTTTTTGAAGAAAGGATACAGGCGCTGTATTCCTTTAATTTTATCTATACTCTGGACTTTATTGTGAGAACACGTTCTGCTTTCACAAATAGTATATGATTTGTTAAAGGCTTACTTTTGTGACTTTCCCATCGACTTCTTTTATCCATTTCAATTAGTGTTCCTTTCTCAGCTAATTCTAGTGATGCAGGATCAGGATCTGTCACAAGTGTGGTTTACATTTGAGCGCCTACCTATGTACTAGAGTCACGAGGAAACTAAAAACGAATCGTTCTACAAAAGTTCACAAAATAAACTGAGCTCTATATAACCGTGAACCTGAGAGCAATGAATATTCACCAGGTCACAAGGGTATAAAAATATATATGTATGTCATTAACAGTGAGGTTGCTGAGCTGCATTGAGAAGTGGGCAGCCGTGGCGGTCATATATGGAAATGGCCAAGCTTGAGAACAGAGGGAGAGCATGGTAGTGCCACTGTGCCAGTGTTAAACACTGTTTGGTTTGCCCCCTGGAGAATTCATAGCAAAATAAAAATAGGACTAGAAGGCATCGAGAACATAGACACGTGATGCACATATGATAACTAGGTTACAAACATGTTGGTTTGCGCCTCGAGCTCTGCTTCATGATTCCATCATCCTCGGAGATTCTACATACGGTCTCAAGTATATCAAATGTGAAGTTGGAAACATATATGCTCTGAAGTTGTAACATTTTGCAGTACGTAAAATTTTGATACATTTATATGTACCGAGATCATATATGCACCGGGAGATCATATTGTTTCCCTGATATAGACTTGTGGCAGGACAAACTGTTGCACATATCAAAAGAAATTAAGATTGACATCAGAACAATATGATCGATCCCCGCCTATGCATGTGAATGCACGTACGTCCATAGTAACAAACTACTCCGTATACAACAACAGCACATGGAACGGGAGCAGTTGACAAGCGTGCGAAGTTTAATTTCAAACAAATTACCGTTTTATCTTTTTTCTTTTTTTTTTGGAAGAAAGGACACAGGCGCAGTATTCCTTTTATCTATATCTGGACATTATTGTGAGAACACGTTCTGCTTTCACAAATAGTATATGATTAGTTAAAGGCTTACTTTTGAGAGTTTCCATGGACTTCTTTTATCCATTTCAATTAGTACGTGTTCCTTTCTCGCGACCTAGCCTGGCCGTCTCGCTCGGAGGACCGGAGGCGCATAGGTGGATGTTGACTCGCCGTCGTAGGCACCCATATCGCCACCCGGTGACCCACGGCGACCGCGTGCCTTGGCCTCCGCTCCCTGGCGGGGCTATGGCGAAGATTCCCGATGGGTAGCAGAGGGGAGGCAGGGGCGATTTAAGGGGGCAGGAAAGGGAGGTGAGGGGGCGGAGGTGGGCAGGCGAGGGGGCGGTGGTGGGCACTGGGCAGGCGACTGGGCGTCGGCGGGCAGAGAAGGAAGGCGCGGGATAGTACCGTGAGGCATGTCAGTGGGCAGGCGAGGTGGTGGGAATTAAATATCTGGGTAGGTGGAGGATGACGTGGCACAACTGAGAGCTCAAAAAATTCCTTAGTGGGAAGCGAAAACTAAGTTTTGTATGATTTTAATTAGTGTTCCTTTCTCAGCTAATTCTGGTGATGCAGGATCAGGATCTGTCACAAGTGTGGTTTACATATGAGCGTCTACCTATGTACTAGAGTCACGAGGAAAGTAGATACAAATCGTTCTACAAAAGTTCACAAAATAAACTGAGTTATATATATAAATTGCGCCTAGCATACAACAACTTGACATGTGGGTGCACATTGGTCCAACAACTTATAAAATGCTCAATATAGTACAATAACTTGACAAGTGGGTGCAGATTTGTTCAACAACTTGAAAAATGATCAATTTAGTACATTAACTTGACATATAGGTGTAAATTGGTCCACAACTCGTGAAATACACCTTTTCTACCGGGTTTTTTCTTCTCAATTGTGTGCATATTTTATTTGTCCATTAATGCAAATTAAATTAAATTCTAAAATAGGACCATTAGTATTACCGAAAGACTGAAGTTCATAAGAGAGACTTTATGACCTTTTGTTTGTTTTGTGTTTCTACACATGTATTCAACGATATAGTAGAGAAAACAAGTTGGTTTATGTTCTTTTAGCAAATTTTTCATTTCTAAACAAGCATAGAAGACCTTAAAAAAGTATTTATGCGAAGCTCCTAAAAGGTGTAGTTAGTAGTTATCAATATAATGGTTTATTTTGTGTAGCTGAAAGATGCATATAATTAAACAATAAGAAATAACGAGGGATAACTTATAATTATTGAATGTGAAATTAACTTAGTCAAAATTAAATCACTACACGAAAATAATTAATTGTAAGACATAACATAGTTTTCTAACCATCAAAGGCTCTTATCTTGGCCAAATACAATGATTGGTTTATGAAATCAGTTTCACCACTAATAGATTTTTTTTGAAAACTACACCATTAATAGTTTGACATTAAGTTATACCGACTAAGATTTGCAACACTAAATTTCAACTTTTACCAACCAACAACCGTCGCTATTGTGGGGCTCTGGTGTAGCTATCGCCACTCGAATATCAATATCAGTGATTAAATAATACGCACTTAATAAGTTGTTCTGCTGTGAACATACCTCTATTACGACCTAGAGTGAGTACTCACATATTGCTATGGTACCGTTTGGACTATGGATGCACTATTTTACCAAGTTATTTTATTAAATTAAGTATTTTATAAGTTATTGGACTAATTTGCACAAACCCGTCAAGTTATTGTACTAGATTAAGCATTTTATAAGTTGATGTACCAATCTGCACCCACTTGTCAAGTTGTTGTAGGGTGGATGCAATTTACTCTATATATAACCGTGTGAGCCTGAGAGCAATGAATATCCACCAGGCCACAAGGGTAAAAATATATATGTGTGTACGTCATGAGCAGTGCATACAGTTGCTGAGATGCATTGAAATATTGAATCCCGTCTAAATATAGTAGAAAGAGCAGCCGTGGCGTTTATATGGAAATGGCCAAGCTTGAGAACAGAGGGAGAGCATGGTAGTGCCACTGTGCCAGTGTTAACACTGTTTGGTTTGCCCCTGGAGAATTGATAGCAAAAATAAGCATAGGACTAGAAGGCATCGAGAACATAGCCACGTGAAGCACAAATGATAACTAGGTTACAGACATGTTGGTTTGTGCCTCACCGCATCCACGCTCGGCTTGATGATTCTGTCATTCTCGGTGAATCTACATGGATGTGGTTGCCAAAGCCAAGCATCAGCAGCGCGTGGACGGAAAAGGAATCCGGACCGATTCTTAGACTGTCTCAAACGGTACCGTTGATGTTGCTAGAACGATGTGGAAGTCGAGGAATAAGGAAAGACCTGAGTACTCAGTTAGGTCTCCTCCAATGGACTAGCTTTAAGCTAGCTAAATTGATTTTTTACTCTCTAAACAATAGCAAAAGTGAATAGCTAATGTAAGAGGAGATAGTTTTTGCTGACATGGCACCATGTTTGTCGTCCCAAGTGGTGCCACGCCAGCCATTGGGGGTAAATTGGTCAGTTTTGATAGTTCAAGGGGGTAAACTACTTTATCAAAAAATGTTATAATTTGTTTTCCTACAAAACAAATACAATTGAAAATGCTAAAATCAAGTTTAGTCTTAGAAAATTCGTTTTAGCTTAAAAAAAATATAAAATCAGCATTATATTTTTTTTCTAAAATCATGCTATACTCTTATAGTGCCTGATTAGGAGTTACTTTGATATTATATGATCATGTTTTGATTTCTTCGCTAAAAATCACTACAATTATTTATTCTAAATAGTCTAATAGAGCTTGGAAATGGCCTAGAGGACATTTATGGCCTATACTACAAAGAAGATCAACTCACTTCAATGACAAGTAGGTTTCATCACGAGTGGATAACAAGCAAAGTTAATATTTTTCAAGTTCTTTAAATTAGATTATTATTATTTATTATAATCTCATGTATTGTTTCAACATTAACTAAACTTCAGAAGAGCTAGCTAAGATAAGCTCAAGTTGACTTTTTAAAATCACCTAATTTTAATTTCAAAATAAAATAAGTGTAGTTTGAGTCATTTTTGTAACAAGTTATGCAGCTAGTTCAACCATCTTTTGTTAGGATATGAGTTGACAACGTTGACTAATTATAACATGCAATGAGACTAGCTACGGGCAAATAAATACTAAAAGTGGTAAAAAAGATCAAAGTAACTAATAACCAGGCACTATACGTGTAGAGAATTATTTTTAAAAAAAATATAAAACTAGTTATATATTTTCTAAGCTCAAATGAATTTTCTATTTTCTAAGATTGAACAAGATTGTAGCATTTTTAATTACCTATGTTTTGTAAGAAGAAATATGTTTGTAAAACACTATTTGTATAGTTTACCTGGCCCCCTCGAACTATCAAAGTGTGCCAATATAAACACTATTCCTGGCTAATGTGGTGCCACATGGGATGGAAAACGTAACGCCACACATCAGCGAAAGCCTCCATTACAACCACCAAAGGGTTTAAATTGGACAGTTTGAAAAGTTGAAGCGCGTCGAATATCTACGGTTGAGGGGTTGAAAATCGGACAACATTGCATGGATAGTTGAAGGGCGTGGAATGGACTTTTTCCGCCCAAGTAACATATTGGACTAACAAATTTTAAATGCACTTTGGACAACCCACTATGCACACGTGATTCTTCTTATGTATTCATCTTCTCGATATCATCCAAGTTATCATGTCTTGAGGTGCTTATTACAGTAAGGATACAATGGTTCAGTAGTGTCTTTTTCTTTGTATTTGTAAGTGGGCAACACATTTGGCTTTGGGTGTACTGTCTTGTAGGAGACGTAATAACTCTGCAAATCATCAGTCATCAGACCAACTATTTGTTGCCTTCAATTTCAGAAGTTCGAACACTTAATGCAATAACGATGCTCTTGATATCACACCCTTCTATTGGGCCTCCATTAATGCCTTGAATCACCTATTGTCTTGTTGCCATCACTGCATGCACAATATATATGCTCATATAGGTTCTTCGACGTACATAGCATCTCCTTGATGGCTTTTACAAAAGGAGAGACGGCACCGATGCATGTGAAGTGGACTAGAGTCTTACTCGCAAAGGCGCAAAGCTGAGCAGAGTCATGTCGTAGAGGTCTTTTAGTACTGTTTGTGTGAGAGGAATGACACAGTTGGTCGCTACTCTCTAGCCCTCCATTCCAAATCCTCTTATGCCTACGTACAGAGCCCGACACCGATGTCCATCGCTATCGTAGATCATTAGATGTCCGAAAAACGAGGATAAGAACATCTATATGTAGGCAGGATGCCAGGATTGGGATCTGAGTTTTCTCAAAAAACGAAAGATTCTTTAGCATTCAATATATGGGTCCAGTCTGTCCAGATAACATAAGTAGCGAGCCTCAAAAGGAATATCACCAAAATTACATTGGTCTCTGTCTCAGATGGCTAAACTGGAACACTGTTGTATTGTTTGAAAAGCATAGACATCTCCAGGGACATCCATTGAAGTTCATACAACTATTTCCGAAACATCAACGCATTAACCAAGCCATGCATATTCTTTGCTAGTCTTTATTAGCTTAGTGATGGCACGTAATGACTAGTGAATATGCCTTGTTATGGATCGAGGTGGTATGCAAATATATATACTGTCACACTATGACACTTAATATGATTTTATAAAACTGTAATATATTATACAACATATAAATCTTTTTGTATTTTGGTTGGATATTTTAAGGAGTAATAATTATAGTTGTATTTTATATTAAAATATTATATCAGCTATTCGGGAAATATTAAAAAGTCTTCTAAAAATATTGTGTCCCTCAATTTTTCTTACAATATAATGTCGATTGCTAAAAACTCAATACCATCTTGAAACCACTTTGAGTACAAAAACATTATTAATAGAAATTTTATACACTAAGGACGTGATTGGTTCCATGGTCAGTGCAGTCTACATTGCATCCAGTGAACCTAACTCAGTTGATCGAGACAGGCTAGATGCATGCATGACCTTGCTGTTTGGTTGCATAGATATGCAGATACAAGATGAACGAGCAAATGTTTGGTTACCTTGCATCTCGCATGCGCCTCACCTCGAGCGTACACCTCGTGTCCCGCGCGACCCAGGCCGCAGAGAAACGCGTTTCATTTTCGTTCCCGGGGAGCCAGCCTCGCCAAAGCTTTTTGCATGCCAAGGGCCAGGCCTAGCTAGCTGTTCAGGGCTTCAGGCAACCAATCAGGCCAGCCTGAGCCACATATAAGGCCAGTCCCAGTGCAAGGTTTCATGAGGTTTCATGCACATTAAATAGGGTGACAACTCAGCATTTTAGATGATGTGGCAAGGAGTTAATGAGGAGAGAGATGAAACATCAAAATGAAACTTTGCATTCTTGGAAATTTACCAAACCGGAGGGAGTATGTAAATTTATTGTCTCCTTACTTATGTGGCATTCTTGGAAACACAAAAATGAAATCCCCACTGGGACTAGCCTAACTAACCAATCAGCCCATCAATGTAAATACGATTTAATTAATTGTTGATTAATAAATTTTGTAAAGTTTAACTTTTCTCTTGTCAAATTTCTAAACAGACACGCACGATCAAAGAACCAAAGATTGCGGAATTTTGTACACCAAACATTATGGTTGCCATGATATAAAATGAAACTTGGACCTACCAAATAGAGATCAACTTTTTTTTTCCAACCAAGAATACATGCACATCGATCAGACAAGCAAGAACACATGTTGCAGAATATCCCCAGATTCTGTTCCAATAAAGTTCACGTTTTCTAGTTGATCAAAACAGAAAGCAAGCCGAGCCAAAGAATTGCACCTTATTAGTCATGGATGCAGCTAAAAGGACGCATAAATGATCGACAAATGACAATGACAAAGCTGAACTCAATCGGCTGTAAAGTTTTTGTAAAACCCAGTGAATACGCCCAAATTAATTCCGCTGCTAATACATACATGCAGCTTACGACAAAATAAACTCCACTTCATCACATAGGTTTTAATCCAAAAATCTAAGTTTCCATCACTTGACAGCAGCTTGCCTCTCTACTATACCTTTCTCTTGCGTATATACGCACAAACATTATTTCATCAGCAAATCCATCGAAGCAAGTTCCAAGAAATGGCGTCCGGTCATCGTCTCCTCCTCTCGGCCGCCGTCGTGGTCTCCCTCCTCTCCGCGGGCGCCGCCACCACCGACCCGACGGCGTGCGCTCCGGGGATGGCCATCCCGATCCCGCCGGTGCCAAGCTGCCGCATCTACGCCGTCAGCCGGACCTGCGGCCTCGGCGGGCCACACGGCCCCCAGGACCCGTCGCCGGTGCTGAAGGAGCGGTGCTGCCGGGAGCTCGCCGCCGTGCCGCCGCGGTGCCGGTGCGCCGCCCTGGGCTACATGATGGACGGCAACCCCTGCCGCCTCCATGACTTCCGCGGGTGCACGAGGGAGGCGCAGAGGACCTTCGCTCGCCGGCTGACGAGGCCGGCGGAGTGCGACCTGCAGACCGTCGACGGCGGCATGTGCTACGACCTTGCTGGACACCATTGGGGCGCACTGGCCGCCTACTGAAGCTTCGTCGCCGACTCCGATAGGGGACGATGGGTGTAGGTGGTACTCCGTAGTTCATATCGAATAAGGGTTGCATGCGGAATTGCTGCGGATATATATGCATCATGGAATAATTTGTATGTGTGTAGTACTGATGAATGAAGAACAATAAAAGTTGAGGAGATTGGTACCTGCTGGGTTTATATGCTTGTTCATGCTGGTTCTTGTTGAATTTAGATAAAAGATGATGGGATATGTTTTAATTTGTTTGGTTAAAATTTATTTCGCATCGTCCATGGGCATGCATGGATGCATCTCTGTCTCCAAACTCATGGTGTCACCCCACCTCCGATGGACTATCGTTTGGTCGCATCATCCCATGAACAATCAACAATAACTTCCTACGGGAATTACTGAATTGCAGTGGTGCCAATGGACAGCAGTGCTGATCGACACTGGATCCACATCCACATCCACCCTTAGCTAAAGAAAAGACATGCACATCAGTGGCGATGGATGCAAGGTTTGCTAAAATCCAAAGGCTGGCTGTTAAGGTTTCCATGATGGCAAGGCCCAAGTTCCAGGACACCACAAATTCTGTTAATAAAACAAGTAAAGCTCGATTTCAACATGCGTGTGGGTGTGGCTTAACTCTAAGTGCATACATCAGCATGTCGATTGCCAGCTTGTTTATCTTACTTTCTTTCAGTTTGTACACATCAGTATTTCTATAAATTAAAGCTGCCCATCCGAAATTAAATTATATAATGACAGAACCCGCCACAGGCAAACTTGATAAATCTTTGTCATTTTTCATGTCGTGTGCAACAGATAAGCCAACAAAAAGTTCACTTTCACTACTCCAGAAACAAGCATCACAAACGGTTCCCAAAGGCCATCACAAACGGTTCCCAAAGGCCATCACAAACGGTTTTGGGAACCGTTTGTGATTTCCTGTGTCGGAAATAAACCCCAAAAAATACGAAAACAATAGGGAAAAAAATTTATTTTCTTGAACCCCAAGTCACGCCATTTTTTCGCGCAAAGTTCGCGCGCTACGCGGCCGGCTTTGGGAACCGTTTGTGATTTCCTGTGTCGGAAATAAACCCCAAAAAATACGAAAACAATAGGGAAAAAAATTTATTTTCTTGAACCCCAAGTCACGCCATTTTTTCGCGCAAAGTTAGCGCGCTACGCGGCCGGCGTGATTCGAACTGGTGACCTCTCCCTCACGCGAGCACTCACCTACCACTGCACCTCATTGTCACTTGTGAGTATATAGCGTTCCGACTCCTATCATATTATACCAGACCGAGTTTAAATTGCTTGTTTGAGGCCCTAAACGACTTCAAATCAAAATCTGTTGAACTACAAAGTTTCCTAACTTTTCGAAAACTACAACTTTCATGTTGACCGTTTTTTCATCCGAGGCCGTTTACGAAATTTGAATTTCAAATTTGAGAATATTCAAACTTAGATCTAGCAACTAAATGTGTATTTATGGATCGTTCAATCATCCACACAACAAAGGCAGTGAAGAAGATGAAACCCACAATGGCAAGCCAAAGTTCCTTCGTCGAGGCCATCACAAACGGTTCGTGTTCCGAACCGTTTGTGATGCGAGGCCATCACAAACGGTTCGTGTTCCGAACCGTTTGTGATAGCCTCACATCACAAACGGTTTTTCAAAACCGTTTGTGATGGTGCCGTTTGTGATGATGGTTTCTCTAGTAGTGTTTGAGTGTAGATCATTTTGACTTCACACACCAGCCATGCATGGTTATTAGAAAACGATGACGAGGTAAGCTGCTAAACACCGATCCGGTAGCTGTAAAGTTTTCTCATGACGACATAAAAGAAAGCTAGTCGCAGGACACCCCAAATTCTGTTCCAACAAGCAGATTAAAGATCCATCTCATCACACAAACATGGTGTCATGCTAAATTCAGTTCCACAAGACTCCAGTCAGAGAAAAGTACAAACATGATTAGCACGTCAAGAGCTGGCTAGCTTGTACCTTTAATCTTTCTTGTATAACTGTTTTGTTCTCCTTTTAATATAATATAATCAGTAGGGGCTCGCCCCTCCTGTTTCATCAAAAAAAAAATTTCTCTCGTATTATATACCTTTAACTCTTTATCCACCCAAGCAAGCTGTGTTGGGTTGTTGATCTGTAAAGCTTAAACAGTAAGCTACAGTAAACTCAACAGTAAATATACAGTAAATATAAGATTAAAGAAATAGAAGAAAGATAAGGAACGGGGTGGAAACACCCCGATCCGTCCTGATCGGGGACGGAACCGACCCAAGGGGTGTCGGTCCCCCCTGGTGAGCAGCGGGCTTATAAAAGGGATTGAAACCCCTTCTATCAAAGGCACCGATCGCCTCTCACGTTGCCATCACCAGGGAAGCCACCGACACACACACACATCACACAGAGGCAAACAAGCACAAGAAGATTACAGGAGGCCCTAGTGACCAAGGTATGATCTAAACATCAAGCATGTGGTTTCATTTTTGGCTAAAAGATCCTGTCCAACTTCTAACAATGGTATCAAGAGCACGGTTAGCATCAAGATGAAACCCTTTTAAGTGCTGTGTTCATGATTTTATTCTTCATGTTCATGTACATGCGCCTCTGTCAAGTTCAATCGTGCCCCAAAACATGCAAACCCAAAAGCAAATCCCCATATTCATGAACCCTAACCCATGATCTAAAGCAAAGAGGACGGCGGTGTGACTCACCTAAGGGCCGTGGCGGCCGTCGCCATGGCCACCTCCTCATGGCGAGCGCTCGCCGGGACTTGGTCCCAGGCGGCCTCGCGGCCCGCTGCTCCGGCTCGGCGCCGGCCCTCCAAGCGCGCGTCCGCACGCCGAGGAGGTCGGCTGCCGGCCGGATCTGAAGCTCCATGACCAGCGCCGCCGCGGATGCGGGCGGATCCCGCGCGCGGCTGGCGGGCATCTTAGGGCACCAACGAGCGACGCTCGACGGAGCTGCGCGCCGGCCATGGGCCGCACGCACCTCCGGCGAGCGAAGCTCGGCGGCGCCGCCTCCTCTTTCCGCGCCGGCGAGCGCCCGAGTCGCCGTCGCTGCTCCCTCGCTCGCGCCGTCGCGGGTGAAGAGAGAGAGGGGGAGGGGAAAAGTGAGGCTAGGGTTTCGGGGGGGACGGCCGAGCGCCGTTTTTATGGGCGCGGGGCGCGTCGGCGGCCATCGGATCAAGATCCGACGGCGCGCCCGTGTCGGCCGCGTCGCGGGCCACGGTGGGCCGCGCGGGGCGCTGGCGCGTGCGTGCTTTGGCGGCCCAGGCCCAGTTTGCTGGGCCGGGAGCCCAAGTGGCGCAGCGGGGCGGCTTAACGGGCCTAAACAGGCCGGATTTTTGCCCATTTGAGTGGTTTTAGCCCAATCAAAATGTTTTAATGTTTTCCATTTAGTTTTTCTTGGGCTGCATAGTAATGGGCTAAATAAGATTATAAGAATTTAAACGTTTTGCTGAATTTAAGATAAGAATTCTTAAGCTGGTTTTAAATTATTTTGAGATATTATGGTTATTATTATCATTTCAAGTTTAGTCTTTTGAAGTTTATTTATATATACTTATGTGCAAATAATGTAAAATAATAATTAATAGCCACATATGTGATTATGTTTCCTTATGTTTATTAAGTTTTTATGCCATTAATGTTATGGTTATTTCATAAGTCTATCATTTTATGTGTTATTTTTTCCTTTTTCCACTGCAAATAAATACTCTGATTATGTGTGACAAATAATTGTAATTCTGGCCAAAGCTGATTGACTTTTATTTTATCACAAAATTTTATTAATTCAATTCAATTCTGGCCAAAGCTGATTTGATTGAGTTAATAAAAGAAGTTTATGAAATTTATATAAAGTGTGGTTTGTATTTATTATTCTGGCCAAAGCTGATTAATAAATACTTATTCACAAAATTTTATTGCTCATTTCCTTTTCTGGCCAAAGCTGACTAGGATATGATCAATAAAAAAAAGATATTTATCAAATATTGTTGATTTTCTCTTATGCAGCACATTATGGGCAATTAGGTTTATTCTTAAATCTTGCACATTTCATTTAATTGGGTAATAAGTTTATTTTGTTTAGGTTGTTACATTTACATTATATATTAATGAATGATGTTTATTTATGTATTGATATTAAAGTTAGCCTAAACATTATGATCAATTTTTTTATTAGCCAATAAAGTTAGCCTAAATATTGTGGCTCTTCATGATCAAGTTTTGGGCACAAAATACCTAATGTTTTTTCCTTAAGGTGCCTATAAAGAAAATTTTATGCCATGTAACTCATAATTGCATTAAGAATGACAAAAGGTCATACTTAATGGTTTATGAATTTTGTGCCTCAATTTATGTATGGGTCTTCATAAAATTTTATTTTCCAATCTTTTCTGCCCAAAGGTGATTAGATTGGATTAATAAAAGGAAGTTTTGAGGCATATATATAATAATAAAGTGTGGATTTTATCCGGACTTCTGGCCAAAGCTGATGAATGGATAATTTGCACAATAATTTTATTGACCTTATCCACTTCTGGCCAAAGTTGATGTGGATTAGATCAATAAAAGAACTTTTATGGGCTGATGTGATAGTGGATAAGGTTGAGTGTTTTTTTTTCATGAAAATTATCCATTCACATCAGATCATATGATCTGCGTGTTTTCCATGCATATTGAGATAACATCGCTTTTGGACATTATTTTGTGGGCCACAAATATTGATGTAAATATTTTGATGAAATTATTTGAGACTAAGGCTCAAAATTAAGTTGCCATATCATTGGCAAATAATGATTTATGTTTTCATGTTATATGTCTCTGGTAAAGTTTATCGCTTGGAAATAAGTTTATGATTTATGGTTATATATTGTCCAAAGTTATTTATAACCATGAAGGATAATTCCCAGATCCATGAAGTTATGAAGTCCAAAACAATTGTGATCAATTATGATCACTAAATCACATTACGTTGTGAAATTTCCGTTTGATATCAAATCAAACGAGATTATTTTGGCATAAGATGTAACACTTGAATATATTCTGACCAAAGTTGATTATATTTTTTTTTGTTATTTCTTAAGTATTAATGGATACATGAGAAATATTGAATGACATATGGTCATAATTATGTTTTATTTCTCATGCTATTAAGTTCTACTTCGTCTCTGTCTAAAGGTGATTCGAAGCAGATTTATTCAGTTTTTTGTTGTCATAAATTTAATATTTATGGGGTTTATGCCGTGACAAATTTATATTCACAATTCTGTGAATATTAAGGTTATTATGATATAAGTATCCCTACTGATGACGTTTTGAAATCAGCCATAAGGTTTTGGCTGTATGAGTACCCTCATGAGAACCAGACTAAGTCTGTAGATAAGTTATTTTAATATGAGATCATGAATAATGATTGCATTAAAAATGCAATATGCTCCCATTAAAAGTTTTCAACTAAAGTTTTAACAAGAATAAATTTCTTGTAAATATAAATAGGAGCAAACCTAAAGGAATATCTCTTATGATTATGCCAGTAAGGATCTGGGGGAGTTGTCCTCTAGATCAATTATGATTATGAAGTTTATCTGGCATTAATGGAGAAGTTAAATCTTCTCAAAATTCTTTTGATGTTTGTCATAAGAGAATTTGAGTTTTAAGAGCTTAATGTATTAAGAGTTATTTGAACTTTTGAGTTCACCTTATGATATTATTAAATAAAAAAAATAATAATAAAAGAAGGGTGAACTATGATTAAGCTCAAAGATAATAAGACTCATAAGAAAGATTTGAGTATATTAAGATATGATCTTGTGAGTATAATGTTGTCATGATCTCATTCATTAAAAAAAATGAATGAATGAAAAGGTGAAGTCTGAAATTGAGGTTGGTTTGGAGGATTTTAAAGGCTTTTGAAATTTTAGCATAAATACAATAAGTTTTATCTTCCATTCCAATAATAATATGAATTATGTTGAAAATATGATGAACTTCACCTCTTAAAGTGGAATATGAAAGTTTGTCGAAACGTGGCATTGCACCTAAGTCCACATTTCGAGGGGGAGAAAAGAAACTTCCCATTAAAAATATTCCACTTATTACTGATCAATTAGAAAAGAAACTTCCCATTAAAAATATTCCACTTATTAGTGATCAATTAGAATATTGATCGGTAACATTTTATGGATGGAAATAAATTTTATTGGTATCATTAAAAATGATTATGTGAAATGATACCAAACTTGAAGCACTCGTATGAGTGATTATGATTAAGGTACATTGTTTTCCATCATAAGAGGGTATAATTATCAAGTAACGGGTGCCTTGAGGCAAGGACAATTAATGGTGTGATGAGGCATGATGATTAAAGAAAATTTATGTTACCTTTCAAAGGTAATTGATTTAAAAGATTTGCCTCTAATGTTGGTGTAAGAAGAAAGTTTTACTTACTACTTGATGATGATATTGTCTTCTTACCCCATAAGTCTTGATCCACATCCTTCTCCTGTTCCTTGCAAGAGCCTGTTTGCTTCTCTCAGATACCATTACTTTATAAGTGTATTATGGAACGCTCAATGAAATTTTCAAATAGAGTGCTAAATGGTAGGTTTTTAAGGGCCTACATATTGATTATGATTCTAAAGGGAAATGAAAAATTATCTGAATGATCAACATTTTGTTGACAATAAGATTAAAGGGATACTGTTTTTTGAAAAATAACTTTCTCTCATAAACTTATGATTATCTTGGTAATTGTTCTTATGTTTTAATAATTACGAATTACCATGATCGGTCCAAGAAAGGGAGTATTATGTTTACCCTAAAAAGATTATGTTACTCCCATCAAGGGCAATAAGTATGCTCGTGTCGTAACTGACATGAGAATTATGTGTTTAATTTATTCTATGCCCTTAAGGTTTTGAGATCGGGATATATGGCAAACATAAGTCCAGGTTTGGACCCCTGGAATTTTTTTTTTGCAGATGCTTTGTCTTAATTGACATAAGCACTGAAGTGAGCCTATGCACTAAAGTGTATTTGTGTTATAAATATATAACACTAATGGATTACATGTTCAAAGTTCTAAAGTCTGTTAACCACTGTTTAATGGGTTATTCAGACAATAATGTGTTAGCAAGGTACATTAATATCCACAAAAGAATGTATCCTTGCGGGGGAGCCAAATTGTGGAAAAGCTCCACCTGATTTCTTAAGGCATCATTGATGATGCAAAATTAAGTTATGACATGTTTAATCCATTTAATTTGAATATGGATTTATGTCCCTAATCCATATATTCTTTATGAAAAGTTGAGAAATTTCCTTAAGAATTTATCCCGAATCTCATTATGGAAAGAGTGCAGTTCTATTTGAGTAGCATGTCAAAGGGTATTGCCAGGCCCAAGACATTGTGAAAGATTAAATCCAGAATCAATCATCATATGTTCAAGGCCTTGATGAGTTAAGTTTTAAGTTTTAAATGCTCAATAAATAAGAATAAAATATAAGACAAAGTGTTGAGCGTTATATGTTTAAAGTTTGGTGCTTAATATATAAGTATTAAGATATGAGCATTGTCTTAAGATATAAGTACTAAGCATCATGTTAAGTTTAAGAGGCTTGCCTTCTGATGTTGCCGGCATAAAGATCAAAATGGCAGCCTGTTTTTTAAGGGACAAAATTGTGATTCTGGAAACATATTTGGTTTTCAATTTTGAGATGCGCACATAACGTTTATAAGGATATATATAAAAGTATATGAAAACAAACTGCACTCTGGGACCAATATGACATCGTCTTCCCATAATCCTAATGTGGACTTGCTCTGAGATAATATGGGAACCATAGTCCCTTGGTTCAGTAGTACTTAATTGACTATTGTAACCTAGTGTCTTGGTGTACCTTTTATCAAAGAGTAAGTCTGTAAGTTTATATAAAGTCTTATGTAATAAGTTATGGAGCTCATAAGTTAAAGAAGCTTGTTTGAAATAAAGTGGTGTACTATAGTGACTAGGTTCAATGACACTTGTATTGATCAT
>OAMR01000291.1:714357-749785 GCA_900205405.1 Echinochloa crus-galli | reverse complement strand
CGTAATCTTTTCATCTTGGTATACCATTTTGTTGACAAACAAACTTATAAGTTTAAGCCTTACGATCAAGGGGGAGAATGTTGGGTTGTTGATCTGTAAAGCTTAAATAGTAAGCTACAGTAAACTCAACAGTAAATATACAGTAAATATAAGATTAAAGAAATAGAAGAAAGATAAGGAACAGGGTGGAAACACCCCGATCCGTTCTGATCGGGGACGGAACCGACCCAAGGGGTGTCGGTCCCCCCTGGTGAGCAGCGGGCTTATAAAAGGGATTGAAACCCCTTCTATCAAAGGCACCGATCGCCTTTCACGTTGCCATCACCAGGGAAGCCACCGACACACACACATCATACAAAAGCAAACAAGCACAAGAAGATTACAGGAGGCCCTAATGACCAAGGTATGAGCTAAACATCAAGCATGTGGTTTCATTTTTGGCTAAAAGATCCTGTCCAACTTCTAACAAGCTGCTCCATCCCTTCACCAAGAAGCCGAAAGCAAGATAAGAAGGATGAAGGATCAACGACGGCGTCTAGAGTAAAGCTGTTGAATCTTTGTCATGTTCTGTAGAAGTTCACATCGAGTGTAGGTCATGTGACCGGACACAAAATCTGTGCATATCTGGAAAGCTTGTGATGAAAGTTAGGTTACTGATAAACTCAACTGGCCGTAAAGATTTTCCATGATGGCAGAAACATCATTATTTTCCAGGACACCCCAAATTCTGTTTTGTTCCAACAAACAAAGTTCGACTCCATCATCATGCAAGCATGGCTTCATTCTAATTTCAGTTCCACAAGACTCCAATAAGAGAAAAAAAGCACATTACACACATATCAAGACCCAGCTTGCATCGCTTGCAGCATTATCTTAGTTTGTACTTTATATACAGTCTTTATCTAGCCGCAAGCAGCAAGCTCCATTGAAGGAAGATAAGAAGGATTAACAATGGGGTCTAGGTCCAGCTACATCCTCTTCTCAGCCGCCGTCCTGCTCTCCGTCCTCGCCGCCGCCTCCGCCGGAACCAACTGGTGCGAGCCCGGCCTGGTCATCCCGCTGAACCCGCTCCAGAGCTGCCGCACCTACCTTGTTCGCCGGACCTGCGGCCCCGGCCGCGGGCCCTTCGTCCCCCTGCCGGTGATCAAGGAGAGGTGCTGCCGGGAGCTGGAGGACATCGTGCCCTACTGCCGGTGCGGCGCGCTGAGGATCATGATGGAGAGTATGCCGGCCGCCGGCGGCGGCGGCGGCGCGCAGACGTCGGCGTGCTCCTGGGACGAGCAGCTCGACCTCGCCGCGACGCTCGTGTCGGAGTCGGAGTGCAACCTGGTGACCATCCATGGCAGGCCCTTCTGCTACGCGCTCGGCGCTGAAGGAACAACAAGCGATAATTAGCAGACTCTGTACTTCTGGAGTGGTGCAGCATGCAGCCAGCGCGTGCTCATGCTGTAATGGAATGAATAAAAGTGTCATTGTCAGGATGCATGCATTATAAAGTTGTGCGCTTTGCATTCATGCCGGTTACATCTAGTGGCTTTATATGTGGAGAGTTTTTTAAAATGCGTTTATAAGCCTAATGAGAATTTTTTTAGAATTTTTTTGAATATCTATTATATTAATACAATAGTATTAAAAGAAGCCCCCACGTTCGCAGAGAGGGCATAGAAATTCGCACGTTAATTAAAAAAAGAAGGATATACACCATTAGATTTTATGAAGATCTAATGGACTATATTATTGTAAAGCAATCTATATTATTATAAATTGTCCATATTGAACAAAATATTTCCAATCATATTTGTACTCCATTGTTTTGGTATGTGAAAAACGCCCATGTGGTAGAAAAGCATATACCATTAATCAGATTTGACTCCATTGTTTTGGTTTACGTAAAAGGGTCTATTGATATTTGCCTACCATTAATCAGACTTGACTATATTCTTTTTTTTTTGAACGGAACGGCAAGAGCTTTGCCGTAATTTTTATTAGAAGAAAGAGGAACAACAAAGTTCAACAAACCGACCACCACAAAAACACAACCGCGAAGAACAAACAAACAAACCACGAACACCCCCGCCGCACCACCCCAAGACTAGACAACTGATCTACTAAACAGGAGAGGAAAGAACTAACACCCCAGGCCGAAACAAACAACGAGGAGATGGTACTAGACAGCGAAAAAAGGTGGCTGACCAAGCAGTCAGATCCCTTGAGTCACTTGTGTCGCAATACGATACTGGTCCACCTGTTCCTTGATCAAGAACGCCATGTCCTCGACAGTTTTTGCGTCATTGTTAAACCCGGCCGCGGGCCCTTCGTCCCCCTGCCGGTGATCAGGGAGAGGTGCTGCCGGGAGCTGGAGGACATCGTGCCCTACTGCCGGTGCGGCGCGCTGAGGATCATGATGGAGAGTATGCCGGCCGCCGGCGGCGGCGGCGGCGCGCAGACGTCGGCGTGCTCCTGGGACGAGCAGCTCGACCTCGCCGCGACGCTCGTGTCGGAGTCGGAGTGCAACCTGGTGACCATCCATGGCAGGCCCTTCTGCTACGCGCTCGGCGCTGAAGGAACAACAAGCGATAATTAGCAGACTCTGTACTTCTGGAGTGGTGCAGCATGCAGCCAGCGCGTGCTCATGCTGTAATGGAATGAATAAAAGTGTCATTGTCAGGATGCATGCATTATAAAGTTGTGCGCTTTGCATTCATGCCGGTTACATCTAGTGGCTTTATATGTGGAGAGTTTTTTAAAATGCGTTTATAAGCCTAATGAGAATTTTTTTAGAATTTTTTTGAATATCTATTATATTAATACAATAGTATTAAAAGAAGCCCCCACGTTCGCAGAGAGGGCATAGAAATTCGCACGTTAATTAAAAAAAGAAGGATATACACCATTAGATTTTATGAAGATCTAATGGACTATATTATTGTAAAGCAATCTATATTATTATAAATTGTCCATATTGAACAAAATATTTCCAATCATATTTGTACTCCATTGTTTTGGTATGTGAAAAACGCCCATGTGGTAGAAAAGCATATACCATTAATCAGATTTGACTCCATTGTTTTGGTTTACGTAAAAGGGTCTATTGATATTTGCCTACCATTAATCAGACTTGACTATATTCTTTTTTTTTTGAACGGAACGGCAAGAGCTTTGCCGTAATTTTTATTAGAAGAAAGAGGAACAACAAAGTTCAACAAACCGACCACCACAAAAACACAACCGCGAAGAACAAACAAACAAACCACGAACACCCCCGCCGCACCACCCCAAGACTAGACAACTGATCTACTAAACAGGAGAGGAAAGAACTAACACCCCAGGCCGAAACAAACAACGAGGAGATGGTACTAGACAGCGAAAAAAGGTGGCTGACCAAGCAGTCAGATCCCTTGAGTCACTTGTGTCGCAATACGATACTGGTCCACCTGTTCCTTGATCAAGAACGCCATGTCCTCGACAGTTTTTGCGTCATTGTTAAAGGTTCTTCTGTTGCGTTCTTTCCAAACATTCCACCAAGTGTAGATCATCATCCCATCAAAGGCAGGACGATTTTCTTTTGATATTAGGCATCGGCTCTTCTTCCACCAACTGTAGATTGAGATTGAGGATGTTGGGGACGGTAACTGCTGTAAGTTAAACCAACCCGTCAACTTGCTCCACACAGCTCTAGTATAAACACAGTCCTTGCATAGGTGAGTTGGTGTCTCCGGTTCGCTGTTGCAAAGCTTACATACTGGGTCTTGTGGCCATCCTCGTTTTGCTAGATTATCAGCCGTTAGGATTTTCCGATGCAAGAGGATCCAAGCAAAAAATCGACATTTGGGTTCTGTTTTGGCCTTCCAAATGGGGGTGATATTTCGCCGTCGAAATAGTCCAGTGAATTGGATCTGGTACGCGCTTTTTGTAGAGTACTCGCCATCCGGCGTCCATTTCCAACTTATCTCATCCTCGTCTTCCAAGTTACGGGGTTAAAGTTTGTATTTGTTCCCATAGCTCTGTGTACTCTTCTATCTCCGCTGCTGATTCCAAAGGATGGAGTTGTCTGATCCAAAAATGGTTGTGTGTCGCTTTTCGTACAGTGAAATTTTTCCATTTGGATTTCTTAAAGAGATGAGGGGCCATGTTTTTTGGTGATTTTCCGTCGATCCATCCCGAGTGCCAAAAGAGAGTTTTGTTTCCTTTTCCTACCTTGACCACTGTGAAGGCGTGGAAGAGTTCTTTATCGTATTTGTCGCAGGGAATGTCCATCCCCACCCATGGCCGTTCCTCACTCTTCCACTGAAACCAGCACCACCGGAGGCGTAGTGCTCGAGCAAGCCGTTCTAGGTCCAGGATTCCGAGTACACCCAACTCTTTAGGTAGACATACTGTGGGCCAATTAATTAGATAATGACCACCTGCCACTTTTTCCGGCTCCTCACCCTTCCACAGGAAACTGCGTCGAATTCGGTCTATTTGTTTGATCAACCATTTTTGTGCTGGGAAGACTGTCAGGTGGTAAATTGGTTGCGATGATAAAACACTTTTGACTAGAGTTTCTCTACCGGCCGTTGATAACATTTTCCCTTTCCACCCTGACAAGCGGCTGCCTATTTTATCAATGAGCGGTTGAATTTCCACTCGCTTGAGATTTCTCATATGGAGGGGTAGACCAAGATATTTCCCAGGGAAGGAGCAAATTCGTCCTGGGAAATCTTCAAGCGCTTCGGCTACCTGAGCAGCTGTGCATCTGATAGGGTAAATTTCCGTTTTCGTCAAGTTGACTTTGAGACCCGAGCAACTCTCAAACACGTGGAGCAGTCTGTTAAGGTGGAGAAGCTCAACTTTGTCCGGATTAGCAAAGAGAGCAGCATCGTCGGCATATAATGAACATCTTAACTTGGCCGCTTTGGGAAGGATTTGATTGAAGATGCCTTGCTGTGCAGCGAGCTCAATGAGTTTATGGAGAGGGTCAATAGCTAGAATAAAAAGCATAGGCGACAATGGATCGCCCTGGTGGCGAAGACCCCTTGCATGTTTGAAATTCTTTCCCGGTACCCCATTGAGGAGGACTCGCGAAGAAGCCGTGGCCAAAAGTGTTGTGATCCAGTCCCGCCATCTCTGGCCAAAGCCCAGCGCGCTCAACACCTCCAGTAAAAAAACCCAGCTCACTGAATCAAAAGCTTTTGAGATGTCCAACTTGATGAAAAGTGATGGTCTTTTAGTCTTGTGTAGAGCTTTGATGACGCTTTGCACATATATGAAATTGTCATGTATGCATCTCTTCTTGATGAACGCATTCTGACAACCGGAGACCAATTCATTTAATTTTAGTGCCAATCTATATTATTACTAAAACATGTTCCGGTAGTTCAAAAAGTCCAAAAAGTAACATAAATGGTGACACCACAAAACATTTCCGTTTCTGATCAAATAAAAAAAAGGAAAGATCAATTAATAAAACCACGGAGCCAGAAGGGGGGCTAGGGGGGCTGGAGCCCCCCTACCCCTTGCAACCAATGGAGCCAATTTGATACGCTCATCATTCAGTGGTTCTTGATGATCATTTATTGACTGACGTCAATTTGTACGCTGTAAAAGATTTGATGCACAATTAATAAGTGGAACCGTTTAGCATAGTGAACAAAATTACATACTGTTTGCATGGCCCTCAAAATTTAGGGTGAGTCAAATAATTTGGTGTCAAATGGATCAGTTTGGCAAGTGCTGCCTCTTAACACATATTGCAAATCCATCGAACAAATAATAGAGCGAAAACATAGCTGGATAAATGTTATCAGATGTGAAGCCATGCAACTCTCACAAAATTTGCGCACCCAAAATTGTGTTAAGAAGCCATGACAATAAAACAAAAAAAAATTAAAGAAATTTGTTTTTAAATAAAAAAACCTAAATGTTAAGAAGAGAAAATCTAGCTACCTGCACTGTTTGAGCGGGTCGCCTTACTAGTTTTTCATGACAAAAATGATTTGTCCAGGATTTATCATTTGCATGGTAAATGATATTCTGAAAGAAAAAAAAAGAAAAAACCTAATTCTTAGACAGGCCAGCTATCTAGGGGTCCTATGTGGCTTCCATGCACCGGTTAAGCGAGTTGGCTTAGAGGCCCACGAAGCCCACCAACGACGCGCGCTTGAGGAAATAAGCGGATGCATGCAGTGGCCTATTTTTTTTTGTTATTGTTCCGACGCATGCGTTACCTCGTGCTTTTTTTCTTTTTTATTTTTTAAGTTATCACCATTAAGTATGAAGTCATAGGAGGTACGATATTGCAGTTGATATTTCAAAAATAACAGTTCAACGTTCTGATTATACCATTTTGACATTTTTCATATAAAAGTTAAACTAATATGTTTAAAGTGTTAAACTAATACAGTCAACATTTTCATATACTAGGTTCAACATTTTGTTCAAACTTAATTCAACATTTCGGATAAATTGAATCAACATGTTATGTGAAAATGTTGAAGCAGTAAGTCTAAGATGTTGAAATAGTATATTGAAAGTGTTGATTTAAAAGATACATATATAAAATAAAAATATGCTCATATTAGATCTTATTCTGTCGCATTAATTCCAAATAACATGGTAGTTCAAACGGTTTCGGAAAATGATTAACGATTCAGGACAAAATCGCATTTGAAGGTTGGGACTCAAATTAAATTCCCGTCGGTGCTTGCGTCGGATACCTTTGGCTCACCCGCCCGCTGCCGTGACCTGCTTCGGATCCGAACAGAGACATGCGATCTCGATCGTTGCACGGATCTCAAACACTGGAAGCCAAGTAGCTAAAAAAAACTTGCGGAAGCTATATAGATATAGGTTTCCCGAGCTATCTACCTATCTAGCCAGCCCACCATTTCCCCTATGAACCAGAGCCCACCTCCCACTCCTCTCTCCTCGCTGTTGGGCCCCGTTTTCTTTTTCCTCGGGCCGGGCCTTCGAGGCCCGGAACAGGCCCAACCTGGCTCAGTCCGGCCCAACCGCAGCCTCTCCCACCGCTGCACAGGAGCGCCGCCACTCCAAGCCGTCTTGGCCATCAGCCACCGCCACCATCAGCCAAGCGCCGCCGTCGGCGCCATTGCCGGCGATTCGCCTCAACCGTCGCCCGACGGGGCAAACCAAGGCCACCAGAAGCTCCCCCTCGCCGAGCCGAATCCACCTCGATGGCCATCCGTCGCCGCCGATCGTCGCCCGTGCAATCCGTCGCCGACGAGTCACTATCGAGCAAGCGGCCACCATCATGAGCTTCTCCGCGCCAAGCCGCACACCTACTGCCGCTTCTCGTCGCGGCCCGGCCGCTGGACGCCCCCTTCCGCGCGAAGACCGGCCATCGTCCCCGACTCCGTGCGGAGGTCCCGCCGGCTCCGTGGGTCTGCACTGCTGGTGAGCACCTCTACGCAATCCCTGCGACCTCCTCGACCTCCTACAATAGCTCGCCGCCACTCTAGGTCGCCGGAGTGCCGGCATGGCCGACGAACAGAGCCGCCGCCATGGCCAGTACATGAAGCTCATAGAGCTTTTACAAAACGGACCCTCGGAAATCTTGTAACTATAGCAAGTTTCTTTGTGTCTTGGAAGTTTCACCTATAACCCCCTGAATCATAACAACCAGTACCATGATCTTACATTGATGCATCATGTCAGCCATCACACTGCTGTCTTGCGCCTTTATTCGTTACAGTTCTTTTTATTTAATGATGCAAAAAACTCTCAGAAATGCAATTCTCATGTTCCCAACCTAAAGCACCACTCGACAATAAACCTTTACTTGTAAACTTTCGGCTATGATGTTTTCTCTAGAATAATAAAATGTTTGAAGTCGAGGGAAACGAAGGTTTGTAATCAGCCAGTTTCTCATAAACATCCTTCATTGTCGGCCTTGACTGAGGAGAAGTTTGCAGGCATATAAGCGCCACGTTGACAAGCAGAGCAATTTCTTCCTTCTCCTCCATTGTCGGTGTTGCTGGACGGTGGTCCAACATATCCATTGCAAGATCATGAAGCTGCCCCTGTAGGGAAGAAAGTGATTGCAGCTCCCTAGGGTATCTCCCCATTACCATCTCAAGGGCAACCACACCAAAACTGTAGACATCACATTTTGTCGTCACCACTGAGGTGTATGAAAGTTCTGCATCAATATGAAGCAGTATAATTAAATATGAATGTAGTAAGAAAACAAATTGCAACGTTGTTCCTATGTGTAAGCAGAAACTGAACGTACCTGGGGCTATATAACCATATGTTCCTGCTAGTTCACTCCAATTAGATGAATCGGGCTTTAACATCCTTGCTATTCCAAAATCTGAAACATAAGCCTTGAAATTTGTGTCTAGCAAGATATTGTTGCTTGTTATATCACGATGTATTATTGGTGGGTTGCATTCATGATGTAAATAGTAGATAGCTTGAGCCACATCCCTTGCGATAGCAGCTCGTTTCTGCCAGGTTAGCTCCTTTGCGAGGTCGACATTTTCCAGGGTAGCACGAAGGTTTCCTCTATCAATGTATTCATATACTAGAAATTTGTACCTTGGATGGGAGCAGAACCCGTACAGTTTGACAATGCTTCTATGCCGGATATTTTTCAGCTCGATTTCACTAATAAATCTGTTTTCATCACTGGTCTCTTCTTCAGTTTGGTGAAGTTTTTTCACTGCAACAATTCTCCCCTCTTGAAGATGAGCTTTATATACAGTGCCATACCCCCCTGAGCCAATGATGTACCTCTCACTGAAATTTTCTGTTGCCGTACTGATATCCTCAAATGCTAGTTTCCCATCTAAGTTCCACACTGAAAGCACATCTCTTCTATCTGTCGATATAATCTTTTGTGGTCTTTTACTTTTGTAAATAAACGTAGCTACACCGAAAATTGCAAGAATAACAACTACGCACACAGGAACGGAAATATATAAAACTAAGCTATGGACTCTTCCTTTGTGATGTTCCCTTACTGCTGGTGTTGACGAGCATAACGGCAGACCTGAGATATAACCACATAGACCTTTATTGTGGAGGAACCATCCGACTGAGGCATTCTGGAATAATCGTCCAGTGGGTAGAGGCCCTTCCAAGCTGTTGTATGAAACATCAAGTGTTGACAAGCTAACCATGCTAGCAAAGGACGAGGGAATGCTCCCATTGAATTGATTATGAGAAAGGTTCATCACCTCTAACTTTGCCAAGTTCCCCAGTTGTGTGGGTAGCTCGCCTGTGAGTTTGTTGTTGCTGATATCTAAAACAGTTTGCAGGTTCCCCATTTTACCTATGGTCATCGGCAGAACTCCACTCAAGTTATTGTGGTTAATCATCAGAGATCGTAGCTCACTGCAACTCCCAAGCTCTTGAGGTATGTGCCCACTCAGATTGTTCCTAGACATGTCAAGGTACTGTAAATTTACCAGTTGACCGAATTCGGAAGGTATATATCCTGACAATTGATTAAGTGATAAGTTAAGCAAGTACAGGTTGGCTAGATTGCTTAATTCTCGTGGTACCTTCCCGGTTAGTTTGTTGTTGTGGAGTTTTAGGACCTTCAGGTTTACTAGGTGTGATAGCTCAGCTGGCAAGCTTCCAGTTATCATGTTTTCTGATGCATCCAACGTGGTTAGGTTGATGCTTGAAGACCACATTTTCAACAAATTCCCACTAAGGTTGTTCTTCCCTATGTTTGCGTAAGCAAGATTTGGATATGGCCCAAAATCAGATATGTCTCCTGTTATCTGGTTGGAAACAAGAGCAAGGCTCATCAGGCTGGTACACGTTTTCAGAGTTCTAGGAACTGGTCCATTGAACATGTTGAAACTAACATCATACACTTGGAGGTTCCCCCCTTTGCAGATATCAGAGGGCAATTCCCCTGAGAGAGAATTGTTGCCCAGACTGAGCGCAACTAAGTATGTAAGATTAGCGAACTCCGGAGGCAGAGGACCAGACAGCATGTTATAGAACAGATAGAGCTCACGCAGGCTCGTGATGTTGGCAAGAGTTGCTGGAACTGAACCTGAAATGTGGTTTTCAGATAAAGAAAGGCTACGCAGATTCACCAAACTGCCAATCTCATCTGGTATGGAGCCCACAAGCTGGTTCTCGTAGAGGTAAAGGGAACGGAGCATAGTAAGGTTCCCCAAGCTAGGTGGAATAGGGCCACTCAGCTGGTTTGTATATAAACTGAGCCTGCTTAGATTACCAAGCAACCCTATGTTTTGGGGAATGAATCCACTGAGCTGATTATTCTGTAGAAAAAGGATGTTTAGCTTTGTGAGGTTTGCCAAAAACATTGGAATTCCACCACTCAAGCGGTTGTTACTGAGCTCAAGATCAAGCAGGTTGATGAGGTTACCTAGAGACAACGGTATGGGCCCTGACAGGTTGCTTCGATACAAGTGCAAGCTACTCAGTCTGCTCAAGTTTCCAAGGCTCTCAGGGATTGAGCCACTTAACAAGGTGCTACTAAGTCCCAAAGTCTCTAGGCTGGTGAGTCTCCCAAGCTTCTCCGGGATTGCTCCGGTGAGAGCGTTTTGGTGAATGACAAGCACAGCCATCTTCGTCAGGTTTCCAAGGGATTCAGGGATGTGACCTGTGAGGTTGTTGAAAGAGAGCCCTAGCTGGGCAAGGCTTCTCATGCTGCCCATCTCCCATGGTATCTGCCCATGGAGCGAGTTGCCGGAGAGATCAAGGTAGGAGAGCTCGGATAGAGACGTGATGGCCGCCGGGATTTCTCCCCGGAGGTTGTTGAAGCTGAGGTCAAGATATGCCAGGGACGGGAGTGCAGAGAAGTTGAGCTCACCGAGGCTGCCGTCGACGCCGATGCTTGGCAGGGAGATGTTGGTCACTGCCGTCGTCAGGGACGACGCGCGGTGGCGGTGGCGCACGCCGCCGCACGCGACGCCGGTCCAGTTGCCAGTGCATGGGCTCGTTCCCGGCCGCCATGAGTCCAGCGCCGGCGGTGAGCTCCGCAGGGTGGACTTCCAGTGGAGGAGGGCAGCTTGCTGAGACAGTAGAGGAACCAGGCCATCGTGATGCCGCGCTGCGCCGGCGTTCAGGAAGATGAGGTGAGGCTGGAACAAGACAAGGATAAACAGTTGTGACATCATCATCGCCATGGTTCACTATAGCTAGATTTGATTTTGTCTCTTTTGTTGAACAGCTTGGTGGGTAGTTTTGTGTTGCATTTGGCGATTATATTATTGATGAGGTGACACGGAGCTCTGGGCCATGATATCTGGTCAAAAATTGCTGTAAAAAATATGCAAGGTTCTGGCCAGCAGAGACCACGACATGAGGCAGTGGCGGCTGCAACGACTTTCATTGGAACCAGTAGTAGATTGGTTTATTTGTTTATGAATTATGCATGGTGTGCTGTATGAGCCAATGCCCAATGGTCAAAGTGAAAGAAATTCGGCTAGGTCATGGAAAGCAGCTCGCGTGTTGACTTTCAGTTCTTTCAAATGCTTTAATGATGCATATCGATTTTTGTGGAAACCTAGACTAACAATAGATCTCCCCATAGAGATTTCTGCCGAGTGGCACTCGGCAGTGCCAGCACTCGACAAAGAAGTGGTTTGCCGAGTGCTGTATCAGTGACACTCGGCAAAGAAGAGAGTCAGAGATGTTAAATTTCAAAATTTTAATATATATGAGTTTAAATTTTAAATTTTCAAAGTATGTGAGTTTAAATTTTAAATTTACAAAGTATTTGAGTTTTTTTTAATTTTTAAAAATTATCTTTGCCGAGTGCCACCAGATCCGACACTTGGTAAAAGCTTTATTTTTTTTAATTATCTTTGCCGAGTGCCAGCGAGTAATCACTCGGCAAATCCTCTCTTTGCCGAGTGTTGCCTGCAAGGCACTCGGCAAAGCCTACTTTTGTTGAGTGTTTGTCGACACTCGGCAATTACATAGTTTTCCGTAGTGAAACTTGTCAGAGCCACCAAGGCACCAAGGGTCCGATGCATAAACCTCCACTAACTAAGCACAAGTCAACTGAACCTTACAGTCTCACTTTTTTGACTTAATCTACCACTATTTTTCTCTAATAATATATTAATCACATTTACTTATCAACTTAGCACGAAATGGACAGCACCTTTATTTCAGGCCATTTTCTGACAGCTGGGTGGAGGGCTGAGCGCCATCTTCTTCCTCTTTATGATATTCTATGTTGAGTTTGGGTCTGGTCATTCTCCACACAATCTACACAGATCCAGACTAATACTTTTTCCAAATTCCCCTGCTGCCCACTACACATAGCTTAATTATTTGCTGAAACACACTACATATACATCCCACTCTCCAGCAAACAACAACATTATCCAGCACACCTTGCCACTACCATCTTCACACGCTGTTAACAACAAGAGGAAGGGAGCACCAAACATTACTAGGAAGAGGGGGCGCGCTCCGCTGCGCCTGCATACTCGCGCCTGTATCTGTATAATATACTGACCCTAAGCAATACATTGTATAGTATGTTTTCAGGTAGACAGTATAGACAACTTCAATATTTATTCAATGTCGATGGTTGTTCTTCTGATCATATACATTGCTGATGCAAATTACAAATGTAAAACCTGAATCTTAACAGATGGGCTAACCCAAATAAATCACCACAAATGTATCTTCGTGTACATCAGTAATTTAGTTGGAACCGAAAATGGTATGCGAAACTTTATGAGTTATGGTAAGCAAACAATACACGTGATAGAGCCGAATCTGCAAGGAATGGACACTTTTTGCGAGGTATCCCGAGTAGGAATTAGAATAATTAGTAGTACAACAAATTAAACTGGATATGAACCTTCATAGATTTTATATACCGCACAATTTTGAAAGCGAGAGTCACCTAAATTTATGCAATTGGAGCCTGGAATCATTATTTACCTTCAGTGAATTTGCAGCAATTTACGCACAGATGAACTTATTGTCATATACATAAGTAATGGAACATAATCAAATAAGTAGCAATGAAACTTCTCTCAGATATACGCTTAGTGTATTGTTGATACTTGCATTCCTCTTTGAGCGCGTATTTGGGATTGGAAATAGCTCAATTCATCAATTTTACCTCTGTATTCATTGCCAGTCGAGCTCCCATGTGCTTCCATTTGGCTTGCGCACGTGCACATTAATTTTAATTAAATCCTGTCAAGATATTAGTTTCAGGAAAAGGTGCACAACATGGAAAGCGATGGACTATGAAGTATGAAAAACACAGAAGTTTGGCAGCTAACAGAGCAGGCATCTGACCTTAAGTCTGTTGCGCTTGATGCGGCCAGAGTTCAAAGAGGGTGCCCGGCTCCAGGTTGCTACAATTGCATCACTCCACCCATAATAAATTATGCTTCCCTACAAAAAAAAATCATTGTGGGTCAAAACTTACACTGTGTTTTCCAGTTTCTTCAAGTAGTATAAGAAAATTTGTACTGAAACAATAGTAGATTCTTCTTCCAAAGAATAGAAAAGAATTGAAGTATAGCAAAATAATGACACTCCGGGGCAAGGCTTATGTAACCTTTTTACTATCCAAAATCCCAAATCAGCAAAACGTCCTATCAAGAGAACAGATCCAAGCGTAGCTAACTATTGAGTGAAACCAAAAGAATTAAAATACTCTTGGATCTTCCCATCAATTGTAAGGTGGCACCAAAGTCCATGCTTAATTTTTGTTCAAGCCCACCTAAGAAGGTCCACGGCCAGAAGCCTAGAAGTTTTAGCCGAAACAAAAACAATACAGGTTGGAATATTAAGAGAGTGAATCCCCTGTACATTTTCAAATTCATGTTAACTGGAAATGGTAAGGAACAGAAAGGGTATCACAGAGTTCACAGGCAACAATATATAAATGCAAGAATGTAGATCATGTACCTCTCAGTTTGGCAACCCATGAGGAAATCTGCAAAATAGAACACAAAAACTTTGTGTAAAACGGAGGTAGATTAAGGGGTAAACATCAATGAACTGTGAACTATAAATGCAAGAGGATCACTAAGATGATATAAATCTACTGAAATAATCAAATTTGCAAAGTAGATGTAGAGCCTATTTTCAAATTATACTAACTCAACAGTTGAACTTTTTTTTTGTGTTGGGACGTTAATATCTAATGGGTTACTGCACTCCTGTGGAGGTCGGAGCTTATCAACCAATTTAATTAGGGTGCAGGAAGAGGCGAAGTGCCCTAAAAATTCCATCACTCCTAGCTGAAAGGTCCCTCGTTGCCTCTTTGTTTTCTCTATCCTTGCATACCTGATACCTGGCTTGCCTCTCTGACAGGCCACCGTAGCGATGCATCTGCGCAGATTCCGTTCCAACTGCCAGGTAGCAAAGATCCCCAAATAAAATCCCCTGAAGCAATTTAGAAGCATAGAAGAAAAGATAGGGGTGAGATTTGAATCTGAATCCACGACTACACCATGAGAGAGAGGGATTCTGTACCTTGAATTATTTGAGTAAACCTGCTAGAAACGATGTCTTGAGTATCGCTGCCGGTGGATCCAATCCGAGTAGCAAGACACGGGGATGGGTCCAAGCCATGGATGCGGCGATGACGGATGGCAGTGCAATAGAGGGGCAGCGTGGCGAAGGGCGGCGCGGTGCAGGGACGGCTGCATCGCCATGGTGACCCTCCGCTCTACCGAAAACAAATAGTGGTAGCAGATACAGAGCTGGCCACCGGCCGATTTGGCCAGACTGCAGGATTCCAGCGAACGCGAGGTCGTTGCCTGTCCAGTCCCGCCCACGCGCCGGTCTGCCGTCGCCCGCGGCCATCCTGGAGTGGGCGGGCGCCGCCGGCCGGAGCTGCCCGCCGCCGCGAGGAGCCGCCCGGCCTCGCGCTCGGCCGCTGTCGCTGACGCGCCCGTGCGCCTCCGCGAGGCCCAGCATTGGAGCCACGCCAAGCCCAAGCTGCTCGCGAGAGGGACGGGCCCCGCGTCGCGGACTCGCGGTATTGTAGCGGTGGCAGCGTGACCGAGAGGAGAGGATGGACAACGTGAGGGAGAGGAGGAGAAGATGGGCGGCGTGAGGGAGACAAACGCCTCCATGAGGTCGTCGTCCCCGCCGGGGGCCGGCGGCTGCGCGGCCGTCGAGGTCGTCGTCGGAGGGCCGCCGCGCCCACGCCTGCGGCCGCAGCTTCCGCCGCTGCGCGGCACCAGGACTCCCCGCGCCCACCATCGCCACCGCCATCCACCCGCCCGCCGGCGCGAGGAGCGCCGCGCCTCCGCTTGTCTCCGCCGCACGGGGCTGGCCACCGCACCGGAGCCGGCGCGAGAGGCGGCGTGGTCCGCCGTGGAGAGCCAGGCCGAGCCGGTCAGGCCGAGGAGAAGGGCCGCCGGCGGGGGAGGGGGGGACGACGACGGCACCACAGGAGGGGAAGGCGGCAGCGCGGGGAAGGGGTACGGCGGCAGGGACGGGCGGAGGGGAAGGCAGGGAGCGCGGTGGGGCTAGGCGCGACGGCGGTGGGGGCGGCGCCGAAGGAAGGGGAGGGACGGCGGGTGCGGATGAGAGAGAGAGAGGAGGTTCAAGCGGCTACGAAATCGGTCGGGGGACACGGACGACGCCGACGTCTCGGGCCACGCGTCCACCGAGCACGGAGGAACGACCGCTAGATGGGGGCCACGCGTCGCTTACCGATGGACAGAGCGGCCGGATGGCCGGGAATCCTTCCAGGGATATATAGTTACATATATGGCGGTGGTAGAGGTAACACTCTTCTCCATCCGTTCCTTCTCTTCCTACAGACGGACGCAGCAGGGCTGCACCACGGAGGCGTGCATCTAGGCTCCCAGACAGCGGCCCTCCTCCAGTGGAAATCCACCCTGCAAAGCTCGCCGCCGGCAATGGACTCATGGCGGCACAGAACAAACCCGTGCAGAAGCAACTGGACGGGAGTCATGTGCGCTGCCGTGCGCCATGGCCACCGCCACCATGCGCCCTTGGCGGTCACCGGAATCTCCCTGCCGAACGCCGGCCTCGACGGCAGCCTCGGTGAGCTCAACTTCTCGGCACTCCCGTTCCTCACATACCTGGACCTCAGCTACAACAGCCTCCATGGAGAAATCCCGGTGGCTGTCACCTTCCTACCTGCCCTTTCCTACCTCGATCTCAACGGCAACTGGCTCCATGGAACCATACCATCTGAGGTCGGCAACATGCAACGCCTTAGCCAGTTGGGACTCTACTCCAACAACCTCACAGGCCGTATTCCTCCATCCATTGGGAACCTGACGAGTCTAGTTATACTTGTCTTCCAACATAACATGCTCACTGGGCCAATCCCTGAGGAGATAGGGAAGCTCACAAGTCTAGAATTTTTGGACCTGAGCACAAACCTTTTAGGTGGCCAAATACCTGGAATTCTTGGCAACTTGAGCAAATTGAACAAGGTCTATCTTCTCCATAACCATCTGTCAGGGCCCATACCACCTTCTCTTGGAAACCTCAAGAAATTGTTGAGTCTTGATCTCAGTGACAATGGGCTCACAGGTCCCATTCCACAGGAGATTGGTTTGCTTCGAAATCTAAACGATCTGTCTTTATATGAAAACCAGCTAAGCGGTGCAATTCCTCAGAGCATGGGGAATCTTACCATGCTAAACTACCTTGCCCTCTATGAAAACCAGTTCGTTGGATCTATCCCTACAGAGATTGGCGCCTTGGTGAATCTCGGCGCATTGTCTTTGTCTTTAAACAATATTTCAGGCTCCATTCCAGCAACTTTCATTAATCTCACGAGCATAAGAAAGCTATCACTTTTCAACAACAAGCTGTCAGGTCCTTTGCCTCTAGAATTTGCTAATCTGACATACTTAACAGAGATTAATCTGTCAAACAACTCTCTATGGGGGGAACTGCCCTCTGATGTCTGCAAAGGGGGGAACCTTCAAGTGTTCGTTGCTGCTAACAACATGTTCACTGGCCCTATTCCAAGAAGCCTGAATACATGTAAGAGCCTGGAGAAACTGTCCCTTAGTTCCAACCAAATGACAGGAGATATATCAAATTTTGGGCCACACCCACGACTTGTTAAAGCAAGTTTGGGGAGAAACAACCTTTCGGGAAATCTGTCAAAAATCTGGGCTTCGAACATCAATTTAACCTTTTTCTCCATGGAAGAGAACGCGATCACTGGAAGCCTGCCCAGTGAGTTTTCAAACCTTAAAGAATTGGAGGTACTCATTATCCACACCAACAAATTAACTGGCAACATACCACCAGAATTAAGCAATCTTGCCAACCTGTACCAACTCAATTTATCCCAAAACCAATTTTCAGGTCATATACCACCTGAATTTGGTAACCTGAGAAGTTTGCAGTATCTCGATATATCTTCAAATAAGCTGAGTGGCCCAATACCACAAGAGCTTGGGAGTTGTACTAAGCTAATATCTTTAATGATTAATAACAACAGCTTGAGTGGAGATCTGCCAGTGAGTATTGGTAATCTAAGAGGGCTACAGATTGTGTTGGATGTCAGCAACAACAAACTCACTGGCAACCTACCTGCGGAACTCGGAAACTTGGTGGTGTTGGAGGTCCTAAACCTCTCCCAGAATCAATTCAATGGAAGTATTCCTTCCTCCATTGGTAGCATGACTAGTCTGTCAAGACTTGATGTGTCACACAATAATTTGGAAGGTCCTCTTCCCACTGGACAACTCTTCGAGAATGCCTCTGTCGAATGGTTCCTCCACAACAAGGGTCTGTGTGGTAATCTCTCCGGCCTGCCAGAATGTTCTTCAACTCCAGTAAAAAAATATCACAAAGACAGAATTCACAATATTGTGCTGGCTGTTTCTATCCCTGTGTGCATAGTTATTATTCTTTCAATTTTCACATTAGTTTGGATTCTTCAAAAAAGGAAAACAACACAAAAGGATACGGTTACAGGTACAAGAGATGTCCTCTCAGTGTGGAATTTCGATGGGAAATTAGTATTCGAGGATATCATTAGAGCAACTGAAAGTTTCAGTGACAGTTATATCATTGGCTCAGGGGGTTATGGCACCGTCTACAAAGCACAGCTTCAAGGAGGGAGATTAGTTGCGGTGAAAAAGATTCACCCAGCTGAAGAAGAGATAAGTGATGAAAATAGATTCCTCAGTGAAATTGAAGTATTAACAAAGATCCGGCATAGAAGCATCGTCAAGCTCTATGGGTTTTGCTCTCATCCGAGGTACAAATTTTTAGTATATGATTATATTGAGAGAGGAAACCTTCATGGTATCTTGGAAAATGAGGAACTTGCAAAGGAATTAGACTGGCAGAAGCGAGTCACCATTGCAAGAGATGTGGCTCGAGCTATCTACTACTTGCATCATGAATGCGACCCACCAATAATCCATCGTGATATAACAAGTAACAACATCTTGCTAGATGCAGATTTCAAGGCATATGTTTCGGATTTTGGAATAGCAAGGATGCTGAAACCTGATTCTTCCAACTGGAGCCAACTAGCAGGGACATATGGTTATATAGCCCCTGGTATGTGGTCTGTAAGTTTTTTCTTGCACACATAGCAAATACATTCTTGTTACAGTTTGCAAATATCAAATACTACCTCCATTCCGTTTTGTTTGACGCTGGTTATAGTCCAATTTTGAACTAAATAAAACCCATTAAATAAACCAGATTGCATGGAGTATATTTCAGTTTAGTTTGTCACTGTGTTTGATCAATGATCCAGGTGCTTTATTTTTGATGCAGAGCTATCTTACACATCTATGGTCACAACAAAATGCGATGTTTACAGCTTCGGTGTCCTACTACTGGAGATTGTGATGGGAAGACACCCCAGGGAGCAACAGTCCCTTGCTTCCATGGGACAACACCATGAGGTTGAAATGGAGGATATGGTAGATCAGCGCCCTTCATCACCAACAATTTTGGAGAAGGAAGAACTAGCTTTGATTGTCAAAGTGGCGTTTGCTTGCCTGCAAACTTCTCCTCAGTTTAGACCAGAAATGCAGGATGTGTATCAGAAATTGGCTCTCAACAAACCTTCTACTTTTGCCTCAGCTTCTCATATACCAGAAGAAATAATCGATGGAGAAGTGTAAGGCAATCTATATGTTGGATCAAGCATTCATATTGTATTATATTATGAACAATACAACTATCGACTAACAGGACCCGAAAGGGGCAATATATAAGTATAATAGCTCCCTCTGAACATTGCAAGGTGGTGCAGTAGTGTTATACATTTTGAACGGTCAGCGAAAGCTCCACCCACACTAATATACTCACCGACTGGAGATAGTATTGGCGCTCATCAGGGAAAAATGTGACAATTTTGAACAGTTCCTTTGAGCGTTTAGGCATAGAAGATGCAGTTCAGAATTCAGACAAAAGCAAACAAAATGCGACAATCTGTGGAAAATGGGAAGAGGAGTGTGTTATTTCCGCCCATCAAAATTCCTGTTCCGTGTTATATCATTCTCAGTTCCTTTTCATGACCTAGTCAGCATTTCTTCCACTTGACCAAAACTAAACTCCAGGAAAGTTGACTACTGACCTAAATGAAAGATATAGCCGCCACTGGACTGTTTCAATCTCTAGTTCCCGGCATAGTATGGTAACTCCCATAAATCTCTCAGGCCTGATACAAATAATATAAGAAGAGAATAAGAGATGCTCAATCAGTGTGGAGTTTTGACGGGAAACAACTAAACAAGTCTTTGAGATATAGGTACATCGAGTTGTGTCACGGTGTAGGTAATAAACGCAAGTTTGCATGTTTCCTTCAAAAGTTGGGCCACCGTGTGGCAGCGTTGTCATGGCGGTTGGTTGGATGGGTTTTTTTTTTTTTTGCTATTTTCGAGGCGCGCATGACCCCCTAAGGGCAATCTCAGTGGGAGGGTCATGGGAGTGTCATAGATATTAAATTTGATAACATCTACCAATAGTATTATGAGAGAGAAAAGATGAGGGTCATGAAATTTGAGAGGAGGGCATGACCCTCCACTGGCACAGTTCTTAAGATTCCAGTCTAGGTAACTGTGTCGATGACCCTCCCACCGAGACTGGCCTAACTCGGCCCAGAAATCAATTTACAGCAACGGGTTCGGCATCAGTGCCTCCAAACGCGTTATTTGTAGTTAAGAAACGGGTGCGGGCTGTTAGATCAAACGATCCGCATTAACTTAAAACAGGATCATCTAGTCATACAACATTACATCTAGCTTAGTCTAATGCGGATGGATAAACATGAAGTAGTTCGGCTTATACCGGCGGCAGTGGCCTCCATTGTCGTCGGTGAAGCTGTCACGAAGTTGATGGCGTGAGTAGAGTCGGGGATGTAGCGCAGGCGCTCCTTGAGCGTCTTCTCGGGGTAGCGGCGGCCTTCGGGTCGCCACCGGCACTGGCCCGGCCGTGGTGCTCGAGCTTCCGAGCCTCCCAGCGCGCTAACAGATCGGTAGGGTGGACTACGTGTAGAACACGAGTTTTGCTTAGGTTGAAATAAGTTGAGAAGAACCCCGAGGGTTGACCCTCTACTTATAGGTCGCCCTGTAGGCTGGGGGCCGAGCCCAATAATAGGCTTAGGTTTCGCCTCCCGATCACGGCGAAAAACGGACTCAGGATAAGATCCGAGTCCGAGGTTTTAGGGGTGATGGAAATCCCCTCTAAGTCGTTGGTTTGTTGTTGACCGACGTCAAACTAAAATATCCAACATTCTCCCCCTTGACCGAAGGTCAATAACTTAAAATTAACCAATGACTATTCAGTCACTAACTTAAACTAAAATTTAACTTAAATTAAAATTCCTCCTCAGTAAATTAGAAAGTACCAGACCAATGTGTCATCAGCAGCGTAACAACATACTGGGACAACATTACCCATAGTCTCACTAATAAACTTTGTCAGAACTATTACTCTTATTGGAGAGATTAATGGCCCTGAACCGGGACTTGATCCAGGCTACCCACCAGACCCATGCCTAGGACATGCTTCTGAAAGAGGTGCGGTGGTAGACCTTTTGTAAGCGGATCCGCTATATTCTCAGTAGTACTTATATGTACAATCTTAATGGTATTGTCCCGGTTTCTATCTTTCACGACACGATACTTAAGATCAATGTGCTTAGAAGCACTACTTAGTTTATCGTTTGCGCAAAAGAAAACTGCGGACTGATTGTCGCCGTGCATCGTGATAGGTCTCGAGATACTATCCACAATTCTTAATGCCAGTATAAAATTCTTAAGCCACACTGCCTGTCCCGTGGCATCATAACACGCTATAAACTCAGCTTGCATCGTAGGTGTAAGCTTTCTGAGATAATCCTAGTACTCCCCGGGCTCTGTCTCGGTGTATCTCAATGCCAAGTACATACGAGGCTTCACCGAGATTTTTCATGTCAAAATGAGATGAGAAGAACTTCTTAGTTTCACACAACATATTCTTATCGTTGCATGCTAACAATATGTCATCAACATATAGTACTAGGATTATTAATTTACCACCCTTTTCTTTAATGTAGATGCATCTATCTGCATCATTTTTCCTAAATCCGAATCTCTTAATAACTTCATCGAATTTAAGGTTCCACTGTCTGGACGCCTGCTTAAGTCCATAAATGGACTTCCTTAATCTGCATCCCATATGTTCCTTACCTTTAACAGCAAAACCTTCCGGTTGAGCCATATAAATTGTCTCATCTAAATCACCATTAAGGAACGCAGTCTTAACATCCATCTGATGTAACTCTAGTTCAAAATGAGCTACAAGTGCCATGACCATTCTGAAAGAATCTTTGGTAGACACCGGAGAGATGGTTTCATTATAATCGATCCCCTCTTTTTGTGTAAACCCCTTAGCTACGAGTCTAGCTTTGAATCGTTCGACCTTCCCTTTGAAATCACATTTAGTCTTGTAGACCCATTTACAGCCTACTGGTTTGACTCCATCAGGAATTTCTACTAAATCCCAAACCTTATTAGAACTCATAGACTTTAAGTCATCTTCCATGGCTTCAATCCATTGAGTGGAATTCTCACTTTCTACCGCCTCTCTGAATGAGACAGGGTCACTAATCTTCCCAACATCATACATTGCTTCACTTAGGTATGTCTCATATATGTCAGGAAGAGCCCATCTCCTGGCTCGAGTTGACCTTCTCAATGGTTCAACTGGTGCAGGATTGGGTTGAGGCTGTGCTAATGGCACAGGTTGTGCCTGAGCTTCTGGGACTGGCGCCTGAACCTCTGGAGCTGGCGCCTGCACCTCTGGTGGTGGCTGAGTCCCTGTAGTTGTCACAGTGCTGCTTGTTGGAGGAATAACTGGTGGTACAAACTGATATACCATCGTAGGCTCTGGAACTACTGAATCGGGAAGCTCAACTCGTATTTCTTCGAGACTTATATCCCTCTGTGTTCCACTAATTCCTGAATCTTCTAAGAACACAGCCTGTCTGGTCTCTACAAACTTAGTTGAGCGACCAGGACAGTAGAATCGGTACCCTTTACTGGGCTTCGAACATCAATTTAACCTTTTTCTCCATGGAAGAGAACGCGATCACTGGAAGCCTGCCCAGTGAGTTTTCAAACCTTAAAGAATTGGAGGTACTCATTATCCACACCAACAAATTAACTGGCAACCCATTCCACAACTCAAAAGGTGTCTTGGGAACTGACTTAGTTGGAACCCGATTAAGTATATGAGCTGATGTCTTTAATGCTTCCATCCACAGCTCCACAGGCAAGCTAGAATAGCTAAGCATGCTCCGTATCACATCCATTAGTGTACGGTTGCGACGTTCAGCCACTCCGTTTTGCTGTGGTTCACCCGGCATAGAGTATTGCGCTCTAATGCCGTTCTCTTCTAAGTATCTGGCAAACGGTCCCTTAATTTGACCATATTGTCCAAGCTTGCCATAATATTCTCCACCCCTATCTGATCTTACAACTTTAATGGTAGTGTTGTGCTGTTTCTCAACTTCTTGATGATAAATCTTAAAGATTTCTAACGCATCTGAACGCTTACGAATGGGGTAGATATGTCCATAGCGAGAGTAATCGTCAGTAAATGTTATAAATGAATCATAACCATCTACTGATGTCACTGAGAGCGGGCCACAGATATGGTTTACTCTAAATAAACTACTCGGTGGTTCCATTTATTTAGAGGCATCTCAAAGTATAGTGGTCGATTAAATACTTACGACACCAACATCTTAAAATAAATATACTGAAAATAATATTAAACTTACTGGAAAACAGAATTAAAATTAATCTAATAACTTAAACAGAAAATTTGACTTAAATTTGGGCAAAATTGAGCTAAAACAGTACTGAAAATCTTAAAATGGGGAGCTTAATTCGCGACATGGACTTAGACTTAAAATTCCAGCCCAAAACTTAAATTCCGGCCCGCGGCCCGCAGCGCACAGCGCAGCTCAGCAGCAGCCCGGCTCGCGGCGCGCGCACAACACGGGCCAACCAGCCATACCTTGCAAATAGGTTTTCAACCGGACCTGCAAATAATTTGTGTAGTAGTGCTAGTTTTGAGGCTTGGAAGCTACACATATATATGCTGTGGGTGGTGCACCCCATGGCATTCTTCATGAGACCAGAGGCCGCGCGCACCCGCACCAAGCTTGTTGATTATCTCTGCGCTGCACCGAGCCTTCCTGCCGATCTCTTTAGTTTGACGAGCTCTGCTGCCGTCTCCTTCCTCCGATGACCGACACCGATCCCATCGCCGTTGCCTACACCGGAGGAGCTGCGTGGCCGCAGGGCAAGCTCGAGCAGGGGAAGCTGAGCGTGGCTGCAGGACAGACTGATGCTTTGTATTTTTATGAGAATGTTGCTGTCTCGTCACTCGTGAGTCGTGAGGGAAGAAAGCAACACGAAGAAGATGCTGCTGCCCCGTGAGGAAAAGCGACGAGCGAGGAACAAAGATGGAAAAGGAGGCTGACTGCTACGGCCTGCTAACGGTGCCTGAAAACAGCAGCCATCCATATCATCCCTCCTACCAAAACTAAAATAAAAATGATGACTATCCTATTAACCAAACAGATATAGATAGGATCATCTTATTCAAAAAAAAAGGACAGAACCATCTTATTCCACTTCGTCCCAAAACCAAACACTACTCTAATACAAATGTCCAATAAGTGGACATCGTGATCAGAAACGCTATCAGACGGACAAGCCTCCTATGCAGTACTGTTGACCGGCTGGTGCCACTGCCGAGTGGGCCAAGGTGCGAGTCCTTCTACTGCAGAGGAACCACTTCTTCCTATCAGACATTCAGACATCGGTTACTAGCTACATATTTTGTTTGTTAACTGAAGCCAAGAAAATTGCTGAATTTTTATTGGAAGGAAAGGAGAAAACAAAGGTTTGACACAATAAATTGGCCGTTCAGCAATTCCATACCGTTGTTTGTGGTTGAGAATTGAGATCCTGAAATCATACATGCCTGTATGGAGAAAAGGGACGGTCACTAGTATTTCCACACCTAATCTGGCGCCGCTGCAGTGTATGAGGACAACAATAAGAACAAAAAGAAAACGTAGCATCTCTCACTCTACCTGCCAGTAGTAGAAAGAAAAAGAAAAAAAGAACCATGGCCAGGTTCCACTCAAAGATAGCGCTAGTCTTGTTCCAGCTATGCATCTTCCTGCACACAGATGCGGCGGTGAGGCATCACGGCAGCGTGTCTCTACGATCCCAGCAAGCCGCCCTCCTCCACTGGAAGTCCACCCTGCGAAGCAGCTCACCGGCACTCAGCTCATGGCGGCAGGGCACCAGCCCGTGCAGCAGCAACTGGACGGGTGTTGCATGTGGCGTCGTGCACCACCGCCACCATGCATCATCCCTGGTGGTGACAAACATATCTTTGTCAGAAACCGGCATTGATGGCCGCCTCGGTGAGCTCAACTTCTCTGCACTTCCATTCCTCACATACATCGACCTCAGCTTCAACAGCCTTCATGGTGAAATACCGCCGGCCATCATCTCCCTACAGAAGCTCTCACACCTTCGTCTCAGTGCCAACTTGCTCCATGGACACATACCATCGGAGATCAGCAGCATGGGATACCTTACCCTGTTGAAACTTAGCTCCAACAACCTAACAGGCCATGTCCCTGCATCCCTTGGGAATCTGAAAAATCTGGTTGTTCTTGGTATAGCGCAAAATATGGTCACTGGGCCAATCCCAGGGGAGCTTGGGAAGCTCACAAATCTAGAAGTTTTGTGGCTATCTAGCAACATGTTAAGCGGCCCAATACCTGAAAGCCTTGGCAACTTAACCAAACTAAGAGAGCTGTACCTTTTCGGCAACCAGCTGTCAGGGACCATTCCATCTTCTCTAGGCAACCTCAAAAAATTGGAGGTCCTTCGGCTCAATGAAAATAGCTTGAGTGGTGGAATTCCAATCATTTTAGGGAATCTTAGTGAGCTAGAGTCACTTTATCTCGGCAATAATAAGCTCACAGGCTTGCTTCCACAAGAGATAGGGTTGCTGCTCAAACTGATCTGGCTAAGCTTAAACACAAACCAGTTAAGTGGCCCCATTTCTCCTATATTGGGGAATCTAACTAGGCTAAACTACATTGACCTCTCTGACAACCAATTAGTGGGTTTCATACCAAGTGAGATTGGCAGTTTGGTGGGTATCCAGTTCGTGTCTTTATCTCAAAACCAGATTTCAGGTAAAGTACCAGCTACTTTTGGGAACCTAACAGACATGAGAAGGTTGGATCTCTTTAGTAACATGTTATCAGGTCCTTTGCCTCAAGAGTTCTCTTATCTTACAAACTTAACTTGGCTAAGTCTTGCCAACAACTCATTCACGGGGGAATTGCCCTCTGATGTCTGCAAAGGGGGCAACCTCAAAGTGTTTCATGTTGCTGTGAACATGTTCGCTGGTCCTATTCCAAGAAGCCTGAAAACATGCACGAGCCTGGAGAGTGTTCTCCTGGAATCCAATCAAATCACAGGAGATATAACTAATTTTGGTCCCTACCCACGCCTTGAGTATGCAAACTTAGCAAAGAATTATCTTGGTGGTCATTTGTCAAAATCCTGGGCTTCAAGCATCAATTTAACTATGTTATCTCTAGCAGAAAATATGATAGCTGGAAGCTTGCCAGCAGAGTTCTCGAACCTAGTAAATTTGGAGGTACTTCTACTCGGCACAAACAACCTAACAGGCGAAATACCACCAGACTTAAGCAACCTACCGAATCTTTACCAACTCAGTTTATCTCATAACCAGTTTTCCGGAAATATACCGCCTGAATTTGGTCGGATGAATGAACTGAAGTATCTTGATGTATCTGCAAACAAGTTGAGTGGATTGCTACCACAAGAGCTTGGGAGTTGCACTAAGCTACAATCCTTGATGATTAACAATAACAGGTTGAGTGGAGATTTGCCAACGACTGTTGGGAATCTGAGGAACCTCCAAGTTGTATTGGATGCCAGCAATAACGAGCTCACAGGTGAGCTTCCTGCACAGCTCGGGAACTTGGTGATGTTGGAGATCTTGAACCTCTCCCATAATCAATTCAGTGGAATCCTTCCGAAATCCATTGCTGGCATGGTTAGTCTGTCCACACTTGATGTGTCATATAACAACTTGGAAGGGCCTCTTCCGACAGGACAACTGTTACGGAATGCTTCAATAGGATGGTTCCTGCACAACAAAGGTCTGTGTGGTAATATCTCAGGCTTGCCAACATGTTCTTCCACTACAGAAATAGAATATCACCATGGGATTCACACTATATGCCTTGCTATTTATATCCCCTTGTGCACAGTTATTATTCTCGCAACATGTTGTCTAGTTACAATTATTAATAAAAGGAACAGACAACAAAATACTGTATCCGCAGATAAAATAGATGTTCTTTCAGTGTGGAATTTCAATGGAAAACTAGCGTGAAAACTTCAGTGAAACATATATCATAGGCTCAGGGGGGTATGGCAACTGTCTATAAAGCTTGTCTTCAAGGAGGGAGATTGGTTGCAGTGAAAAAACTTCATCAAACAGACGAACAAACGATCGATGAAAAGAGATTCATTGTCGAAATTGAAGTGTTGATGAAGATCCGTCATCAAAGCATTGTGAAGCTATACGGGTTTTGCTCCCATCCAAGGTATAAATTTCTAGTATATGATTACATTGACAGAGGAAGCCTTCATGCAACCTTGGAAAATGAGGAGCTTGCAAAGGAGCTGGATTGGCAGAAGAGAGTTGACATTGCAAAAGATGTAGCTCAAGCTGTGTACTACTTACACCATGAATGCAACCCTCCAATAATTCATCGTGACATAACCAGTAACAATATCTTGCTAGACTCAACATTCAAGGCATACATTTCTGATTTTGGCATAGCAAGGATGGTAAAACCTGATTCATCAAATTGGAGCGAACTAGCAGGGACATACGGTTATATAGCTCCAGGTACGTGGTTGGTTTCAGACTTTCAGTTGAACATAGCATGTATAAATATGTTGCAATTTCTTTTCTTGCTAGCTATTAAGAAAATCCGGATTTTATATTCTAGTGCATTTTTGTCATCAGAGTTTTCGTACACATCAGTGGTGACCACGAAATGCGATGTCTATAGCTTTGGTGTGGTTATTCTGGAGATTGTGATAGGGAGGTACCCTACTGAGCTACACTCCCTAGCTTCAGTACCGGGACAACATCATAAGCTAGCGATGGATGTGCTTGACCAGCGCCCCTCTTTGCCAACAATGCGGGAGAAGGAAGAAATTGCTCTGCTTGTTGAATTGGCGTTTGCTTGCCTGCAAACTTCTCCTCAGTTAAGGCCGGCGATGCGAGATGCCTACCAGAAACTGGCTCGTCTCCACCCTTCTTTTGTTTCACCTTCTTATGGACTTACACTAGTAGAAGATATAACTGACGGAGAAGTGTAAAGTTCAATTGTGCTGAACCAATAGTACGTACGTATGTAAGCTCGTCTCCACCCTTCTTTTGTCACACCTTCTTTTGAGATGGAGGCCGCTAGTCTGCTTCTGTATGGTCATTCGACGTTCTGAGTACAGAGCTGAGCGTATCAGCGATGTTTTTTTTGGGTAACCCATCGGGTATTTGGGTAACTCGTGCTTAATATCTGGGTTGACCCATTTGTTTTATTTTTCAAATTGGGTTGAGTGGGTTGGGCACTGGTTGACCCAAAGTCGACCCAGTTGCATCCTGAAAGCTTCACATGAAGTCAAGAAAAATATTTGAAATTCTCATCGCAAGTCATATGATTTTTCACACGAATATGCGCATGTACATGCGTGGATTCGAACACAAGACCTCTCACCTCGCGTGTAGCTTGCCTACTATCTCGCACATGTGATTGGATGATAGAGACTTTTCTTTTGAATTAACTCGTGGGAACCTCTCTAATATGAAAAAGGTTATAAACTTTTAGTCTTGTGTTGTAACATAAACCGGCATTAAAAAGTGATCTTTTAATATTGGTTAATGTTATCACTCGGGATTAAAACTCTGTACCTTCCATCCCTCACAAATATACCGGCCAAATCTAATTTTGGCCGATATATTCATGTTGGATGGATGTTGATTTTTCTAGAAGTGCATAACGTACCTCTCTTCTAGATGATTTGGCTATATTTTTCTTCTATATCAAGAACTTGTACATTTCTGCTTCACGAGCATGTAGCGCCGCAAAGTGTTTTTCCTGGTGAAAAAAAGAGTGATTTTTTACGCCAATGTGAACATCAAGCCACATTTAATTTAATTGTAGGAGTAAATGTTTATAGTTTAAGGATATAGAGATTGTAAGTATTTGTACAAGATACTTATTTAAATATTCTCCACACATGCCCCATTGTCATACTGGATGGAAAAGATTGTTGACATGGAAAGGCGCTATGGCCTTGTTTAGTTGCAAAAAGCAACTCCTAAATTTTCTATGCAAAAAGAAGATTCTCCATCACATCAAAATATCATAACATGCATGGAGTACTAAATGTAAATGAAATCAAAAATTAATTGTACAGTTTTGTTGTACTCTCTGTGAGACGAACATTTTGATTCTAATTAATCAATTTTTAGATAATTTTTCGCACATAAAAACGAAATGCTACAGTAACGCAATGATTACGAAGAGACCCAAACTTACAAGTTTACACACCCAAGTTTGCATCTAAGGCCCTGTTTAGTTCCAAAAAGACAACTCCCAAATTCACTATGCAAAAAGAAGATTCTCCATCACATCAAAATGTCATAACATGTCTGGAGTACTAAATGTTGATGAAATCAAAAACTAATTGCACAGTTTTGTTGTACTCTACGAGACGAACATTTTGAGCCTAATTAATTAATTTTTGGACAATTTTTCGCACATACAAACGAAATGCTACAGTAACACAATGATTACGATGTGACATCATACTCCCAAATTCACCCACCCAATTTCAACATCTAAACACGGCCTGAACGAGACCTATATATGCCAAACAACCGCATGTTACGTGCAGCACGCACGGAGCATGTCATGACGCGACTTGTCTTGTCTAAAGTGTTAGCGTGCGTTGGCCGCCGCCTGCTGGAGTCGTGCATGTCATTTTGCGTTATTTTTCTGTACGTGGACTTGACGACCATGCATGTCACCCTGTCCTTGTTGCCCGGGAACGCAGGGCCTCCAGATTCCAGAAGAACCATTCGTCTCATCAACAGTTAAATCAGTGTTGTTTTTTTGAGGAATAAATCTACAGCGCTGTAGATTGTGTTTTAGCAGACAGAATTGAACGTGCATCATATCAACTGCCAAGGCATTTTGTTTCTAAAGATTAATTGCATTGCACATTCCAGCTCGATTTCCTCGGCAAGGTCTATTACACCCGGTCAACTAGTACGTATATTTTGCAGAGGTACAATCCATCAACCCGTGAACGAAATGCTAAAATTCCACAGATAAGTACAAGGCTCACAGCTAATCAGTGCTGCATACTTTGTATTCTAGAATTTGGTGGCGATGATCAAGTCTTTTTGTCTGCAACTGCTGCGACTTGCAAGGTTATCGCCATCTGGCGTGATTGGCCCGTCAACGCTGTATACTTTGTATTCTAGAATTCACAGTTTTGTACCATTTTATCAATTTTTACATGCAGAAGAGTATTAGATACTGCAACTAATAACTCCAGTAAAATGCAACGCCGATGGGGGTTGCTATCTAAATTAATAAATTAAAGGTGTGTCCTTGAAACGGGATCAATTAAACACATGAAAGATGTGAATTGGCTTGTAGTCCAATGATAGGCCGGTCCAGTGGGACGCTACCCACCAGAGTTCAAATCCTGGTGCTCGCACCTTTTTTCTGGGATTTTTCAGGATTACCGGCGCTATGCGTTAAGTGGTAAGCGGCGTTCTAGTCGATAGTGCCAATGATGACTTCGGGAAAATGGTGACTTCGGGAATCTCTAGATCTGTCGGGTGCTCAGTCGTTTGGAGGTGCTCATAGGGGTAGGGTTTGCGTATGTGTATTCATAGGGGTGAGTGTATATGCGTGTATGAGCATCTCCATTGTAATTTGTAATTCTGAAAAAAACACATAAAAGATCCTGACTAAACTGCCACTCATGTGCCTGGGTGCAAAAAAGATCCTGACTGTTTTCGCCGAGTAATGAGAGGTAGATACGACCAAATCATGTGTATGTGGCTTCTGAAGGATAGCCTATGTATGCAGCCAGTGTATAATTGAATAGATGACCTGCAAAAAAGATTGTTTATTTAAAAAAATCAAGACATTTCTACGTAACCACATCTTAGCTGCAGCACCGAGTAGCACAAAAGGCTTATGTCTTTGATGAACCCCATTAGCCAAGAGCCAAACATATTGGTTACACTACAGGGCTGCACGACACCAAAAGCCACTTGTTTTACACCAAACGGGTCCGCCTACACTCAAAGAATAAATACTAAATTGTTTCATCATCATGACAAAAGCAACACCGTTTGCTACCCAGTCAAGAATATTTCGCTAGATTGTCTTTCGTCAATATCACGCCTCTATGGATGTACCAATGGAAAAAATTTATTTTGAGAGGAGCCTTTAATTTCCAGATATGCTTGTTGACATTTGAGACATTATTATGTATGGGTGCTAGATAATGCGATTTCACTGACAACTCGCTATTTTGGTGCAAGTTCCAACATAATTCATCATCTTCCAGACAAACAATATTAGCAATACGGGGTAGGAGATTATTCTACATTACCAATTTGTTGCCAATAAGATTATCTTGCGCCAAGATATATTTGGTGGATCGTTGCCGAAAACATCTGCTACAGTTTCATGTTTTTCGCAGGCAGTATTAAGTATTATAGAGTGCAGGATACTGATTACACAGTAGTGTTCTATTCCATACCATCTATCTTCCCATAATCTTATTTGATTTATTTTTTATTGTGAATGTCCTAGAACCAAGAAAATCCCGTTTAACTCTATAAACGTTTATAATATTGAAATAATATAATACAAGTACAGGAAGTTTTGGAGTATTCCATAAATTTAATTCCGCCATTTAGGAGCTTGTGACAATGGTCGTTGTCAACATCGTTTTTGTCAGATCATAGTCAACAGCCTAGTGTCCTATATATGGCCCCCATAAGTTTCGGCCATTTTGGTCACACCATCGTCAAATCCTAGTTAAAACTTCCATCTGTCAAGATCAAAGACCGGAGGTATCCGTTTCGTCATCAGTACCATCGTTTTCTCTTTCACTATGCAAATATGCCCCATGCATGCCCCCACATTGCACCCACTAGCAATAGGAAACAGGGACCATCTCTCCATTCTCCTTACCTTATAGAAACAAACAAAAAAAAAAGCAAGCCATGGGCACGTTCCAAACGAGAATTCTCGCCATGCTCCTGTTGTGCCTCATGTACCTGCGTGCGGATATAGCTGCAGGGCACCACGGAGGCGTGCATCTAGGCTCCCAGAAGGCTGCTCTCCTCCATTGGAAGTCCACCCTTCAAAGCTCATCGCCGGCACTAGACTCATGGCGGCAGGGCACGAGCCCGTGCACCAGCAACTGGACTGGCGTGTACTGCGGCGTCGTGCGCCGTGGCCACCGTGCAGTGACCCAAATCTCCCTGCAAGGCGCCGGCTTCAGCGGCAACCTTGGTGAGCTCAACTTCTCGGCACTCCCGTTCCTCACATACCTGGACCTCAGCTACAATAGCCTTCATGGAGAAATCCCAAGGGCCATTGCCTCCCTGCCTGCGCTCTCCCACCTTGATCTCAGTGGCAACTGGCTCCATGGAAGCATACCATCTGAGATCGGCAACATGGAACGGCTTAGCCATTTGGGCCTGTTGACAAACAATCTCACAGGCTCCATCCCTGCATCCCTTGGAAACCTTACGTCATTAGTTTTCATTGACACCAGAGAAAACATGCTCACTGGACCGATCCCTGAAGAGCTGGGGCAGCTAACCAGTTTGGAAACTTTGGCCATATGTAGCAACTTGTTAAGTGGCCAAATACCTAAAAGCCTTGGCAACCTGACCAAACTAAATATGCTGCTTCTTTACACTAACCATCTATCAGGTCCCATACCACATGAGATTGGTTTCCTTGTGAATCTAAGGGTCCTAGTTTTTTATACGAACCAGCTGAGCGGCCCCATTCCTCCGAGCTTGGGGAACCTTACTATGCTATACTACCTTAACCTCTATGACAACCAATTCGTTGGTTCTGTCCCTACCGAGATTGGTGCTTTGGTGAATCTCCAGTTCTTGTCTTTCTCTTTCAACAATATTTCAGGCTCGATTCCAGCAACTCTCGCGAACCTCACGAGCATAAGAAACCTATCACTTTTCCACAACCAACTGTCAGGCCCTTTGCCTCGAGAATTTGCTAATCTTACATACTTAACTTTGATGAGGCTGTCAAACAACACTTTGTCTGGGGAACTTCCTTCTGATGTATGCAAAGGGGGGAATCTTAAAGTGTTCGATGTTGCTAACAACATGTTTACTGGCCCTATTCCTAGCAGCCTGAAAACATGTGGGAGCCTGGAGATGTTTTCTTTTCTTAACAACCAACTTACAGGAGATATATCAAATCTTGGGCCATACCCACAACTTCTTTATGCTTACTTTGGGATAAACAACCTTTCTGGATACTTGTCCAAAGCCTGGGCTTTGAGCATCAACTTAACCGTCTTTTCTATGGAAGAAAACATGATATCAGGCAGCTTACCCCCTGAGTTTTCGAGCCTAGAAAAATTGGGGGCTCTTATAATCCACACCAACAGATTAACTGGCAAGATACCAACAGAACTAGGCAATCTTACCAGCTTGTATCAACTCGATTTATCCCAAAACAATTTTACCGGTCATATACCACCTGAATTTGGTCAGATGAGAAATCTCCAATACCTCGATATATCTAGAAATAAGTTGACCGGCTCAATACCGCAAGAGCTTGGGAGTTGTACAAAGCTAATATCATTGATGGTTAACCACAACAGCTTGAATGGAAATTTGCCAATGACTATTGGTAATCTGGAAAGTCTACAGATTGTTTTGGATGTCAGCTACAACAAATTCACTGGCAGGATACCTGAGGAACTCGGGAACTTAGAGTTTCTAGAGTTCCTAAACCTCTCCCACAATCAATTCACTGGAAATATTCCTTCCTCCATTGGTGGCATGGATAGTCTGTTAACACTTGATGTGTCATACAACAGCTTGGAAGGGGCTCTTCCAACAGGAAAACTATTCCATAATGCCCCAATTGGATGGTTCCTCCACAACAAAGGTCTCTGTGGTAATCTCTCTGGTCTGCCATTATGCTCGTCAACTCCAATAATGGAACATGACGAGGAAAGAATTCGCAGTTTGGTGCTAGCTACAGCTATCCCTGTGTGCATAGTTGCTATGATATCATTTTGTGTATTGGTTATGATTCTTCGAAGAAGGAAAATACCACAAAAGGCAACAGTTATGGATACAAGAGATGTTCTCTCAGTGTGGAATTTTGACGGGAAATTAGCATTTGAGGATATTACTAGGGCCACAGAAAATTTCAGTGATAGTTACATCATTGGCTCGGGAGGGTATGGCACAGTTTACAAAGCACATCTTCAAGGGGGGAGGTCAATTGCCGTGAAAAAGCTACACCCAACCGAAGAGGAGATTAGTGATGAAAAGAGATTCCTTACTGAAGTTGAATTGCTGACGAAGATACGGCATAGAAGCATCGTCAAGCTGTATGGATTTTGCTCTCATACAAGATACAAATTTCTAGTTTATGATTACATTGAGAGAGGAAACCTTCACGACATCTTGGAAAATGAGGAACTTGCAAAGGAATTAGACTGGCAAAAGCGAGGCGCGATTGCAAGAGATGTGGCTCGAGCTATCTACTACTTGCACCATGAATGCAGCCCACCAATAATCCATCGTGACATAACAAGTAACAACATCTTGCTAGATGCAGATTTCAAGGCTTATGTTTCGGATTTTGGAATAGCAAGGATGCTAAAACCTGATTCTTCTAATTGGAGCGAACTAGCCGGGACATATGGTTATATAGCCCCTGGTATGTAGTCTGTTACATTTTTCTTGTAATTAGCAAATTAATATGTTCTTGTTACCATTTGCGAATACCAAATACTACACCCATTCCTTTTTTGTTCGATGCTGGCTAGAGGTCAACTTTGGACCAACAGATTGGAGGCAGTATATTGCAATTTAGTTTGCCACTAGGTTTGATCACTGATCCAGGTGCTTTATTTTGATGCAGAGCTCTCTTACACATCAGTGGTGACAACAAAATGCGATGTCTACAGCTTCGGTGTTGTTCTGCTGGAGATTCTGATGGGAAGATACCCTAGGGAGCAACAGTCCATTGCTTCCGTGGGTCAACACCATGAGCTTGGAATGGAGGATATGGTGGACCAGCGCCCATCATCACCAACAATTGGGGAGAAGAAAGAACTTGCTTTGCTTGTCGAAGTGGCATTTGCTTGCCTCCATACTTCTCCTCAGTGTAGGCCAGAAATGCAGGATGTGTATCAGAAACTGGCTCTTGACAGACCTTCTTCTTTTGCCCCAGCTTCTCATACACTTACACCAGAAGAAATAATCGATGGAGAAGTGTAAGGCCGTCTATATGTTAGTTCAAGCATTCATATTGTATTATATTATGATGAATAATACTAGTATGGACTAACAGCACTCAAAAGGGACAGAGTTCACATATAAAGTGGAAGGCAACATGGACTCTATCTTGGACGGGGTCTTTTATGGTACCCAATACCACTGGTTAAAAAGGAGTAGTATATAAACTTCTGATTAGTTGAGAAAAATTATATACCATTATAACGTGGACCAGTGGTATAGGTAGTATATGGGGAGTGATATAGGTAGTATAAGGGTATATGAAATTGCTGAAAGCCCCAGAGATCACTTGCCA
>OAMR01000291.1:633144-643320 GCA_900205405.1 Echinochloa crus-galli | reverse complement strand
TTTTCTTTCTGATAATGCTACTGAATTCTGAAGACTAGGAAACCAACATGGAGATCACACATCACAGTGCCTTCCTTTACTTGAAGAAGAATGATTGTAGTGCCGTCAATCTAGCCACTCTTTTTTCCCCTTTATTTTGGGCAAGCTTGTGCTTCGAATGAATGTGGACATCTTTGTTGACAGTTCTTCATATTCTTTGTTCCTTAAATATTTTTTTTGAATTGGGATTTGATATATATAGTAGTAAAAATACACAACAGATATTTATGTGGGGAAATGTTGCATTTCTATTTAGGTTTAGGTGAACTGGGCATCATCCTTGTTTTTCTATACAAAAGAAAGAAAAAAAAGAAAATGGATGTCATGATCATGTATGGTCCTTTACCTTCACTGTGCTGTTTCCTTGGATTGTTTCCTTTATTTTCTAGGATTTATGTCTGGTGTCCGGGGTGGACCCAAGGAAGATCCAGCAAGGGCACAGGGCCGCACGCAACTTTTGATTTTCATTGAATTTTGGCCGTTTTGCTAAGGTTTTGAAGGCCCTCACTCAATTTAGTGTTTGGGCAACCACACTAGAACAAACATGTGATGTACTTTCTCCCTCTTCCAGTGGTATCGATCTAAGGGATATGCATCAAATGTTTCTATTGATGTGTGCATCTTTTTATGTTTCTATTGATGTGTGCATCTTTTTATGAGGAGTGATATGAGCTCCAATATTCCAAGCACGCCACTCAGTAGCACGAAAACATACCTTTGTATTTGCACTAACTGTTTCCAAAGACACCACATATGAAACACATACCTGGGTTTGATCCATATCAATGATCTATGATTCAAATTGTAGGGCCATTTGTTTGCTCGATCTCAAGTCAAATATTGATGGTTGTTTCAACCAGATTGTCATGCTCAATGCAAGTTGGCAAATACTGCACTGCCGATGATCAGTGAAAGTGTGCACAATTGATGGATTACCATGCTTGAAGAGCAGGCTCCTCCTATATGAAGATGCTAAAATGTTACATGGAAAAGAAAAGGAAAAAAAAGCAGGACGCTTCATTCAGATGTTAACAATGTTGTATGCAAAGTGATAAACCTGAACAATGTGATATTGCATACCAAAAAAAATGTGATATCGCAACAAGATATCATAAGAACCACAAACCATTCTAGTATTCTACTACACGATGACGAGTTTTCTATACAATACATGAATACAGGTTGCAAGTTACAGCAACAATCAGGGAACTGCCGATGTCAAGGCAGAAGCACTGTGTACACTTTTCTGTTCTGCTAACAAGCAACATCACCCCTTCACTCCCTTCTTCGGCTTTTGTGATGATGGTGGTGGCGATGCTTGGATTTCTTCTTGTGCTTTTCCTTCTTTTTATCACTCCTCTCTTTTTTCTCAGACTTCCTTTTCTTTTCCTTCTTGCTCTGTGGTTCAGAACTCGAGGCCCTCCCATCCAACATTTCCTTACACCAATGATCATCAGGAGATTTGGATCTCAAAAACAGAGGCTTCTCTGGGCCTTGTACTCGACGTTCCCATTTTTCTTCCAAGCGTATATCAGGACTAGGTTCGCTGTCCTGACGACGGGATGAAGAGTCAAGGTATGGACCAGGCTCGTCCATCCTAGAACCAACGGCCCCACGTCCTCGCTTCACCCTAACAAAATAGCAACAATACACATGTTATCAACACTGGTAGGCAACTGCATTCAAAGATTTGCGGTAAAATAAACAAATTTAAAATATACCCCACAATAGAACTGCTAATCAGTTAAATAAATGAAGTACTCCCTCTGCCCATCAATGTACTTTATAACAGAAGCCTTCAAATGTAGATTTTGATCATTGATTTCTTGCATTATATTGTCAACTGCTACAAAATGAACATCACCTTCAAAGTATTTCGATTAATCTATTGATACAAATTTGTATATTAAACATGCATAAATTTTAACAAATTGTTAGTATAGTAATCTATTGTATATTGAAAATGTATGCATTTTCACTAATTGTTGGTCAAATTGTATAAAATAACTTTTCAAAACAAAATATGCCTTACTATGGAGAAGGTATGCAGAATACATGATTTTTCATATAAGTTCACGATAAAAATAATATTTAGCAATATATCAGGTGTTAAATCAAGAAAACAATGGATATTGTAATCAACCTTGAATGGAGAAATCTTTCCATTTCATCATCCTTGAGACCATCCTCCTGGTCTGAGTAAGGATGATTATAAGCAGTCCCTTCTTGTTCAACCATTGAGCTGGAGCCATGGTTTCTCAATTCACTTTTGCGCTTCTTGCCTCTAGAATCATCAGTACTTCTACTACTTCTCCCTTTCATCTTAGACTCCAACTCTAGTTCTTTTTCCCTCGCACGCCACATTTCATTGACCTCCACAACACGGTTTGCTGCAGGAAAACAGCATATTTCAATTCAGATGCATGAAACAGCTACTTGATTCCACCAAAAAAAATTCGTGACACAGTGCCAGTTGATTTGTTTTCCCTAAGAAAGTGAGGTCAATATACTTATAAAGGACCAAGTTAGAATTTCTACAAGATTACATGATTTCAACTGCTTTTTTCCTAATTTGATTAGTTTCTACAGGATCTCATCCTTGATGAACATAGAAAATATAGAAAAAGAGTGACAAGGATACAACAAACTGAAAATGTAGCTACATCAATCACACAACTACATCAGGGAAATTCAAAGGAGCACAATGCTAACCTTGCTGAACTCCACGAACTGTGGCTGTGAGGAACCTTGAGTTTGGACGATGCCTTACATTAGGCTTTCGCAGATACGCGTGAACACCTTCCCTGTCAGCCTCTAACTGTAACCTCCGTGCTTCTTCTAGTAGTAACGAGGCAAGACGATTCTCTGTCTCCAGATCCATTGTCTAACTCCAAGTTCAACGACTGGCTATCCAGAAGTGAAATTTTTAGTAAATAGAAAAAAATATGATGACATCAAAAGCAATAAACAAATAAATTGTTGGCATAGTATCCCAGAGTTATGATGAAACACTTAAGTTCTTTAGAGCGAAAAAACAAAAGGAACCTTAACTTTCCAGATTTCCATCATTTAATAAATCTGCATTAATTCGCTCAAGCATATGGGGCCTCTGGCAATAAAAGAACATATTACTAGAGTGGAATGCCCAATACATATTACTAGAGAGGAATGCCCAATAATTTCGTAAACCATGCAAAAGTGTTGAGTTTCATTCACAGCCATTATCTAGGTTTGATCAAATTAAGGTGATCCATTCACATGACACGTGAAGTTGTATAATTTGAACAGACACTGCAATCCGAAAAGCATGGCAAGGCTGGGGTCTAATTTGAAACCCTTGAAAGGCGAGTTTTAATCAAGCAATGAATGGGTGGGTGGATGAACTAATAAGCAATTTGCCACGAGGTAGGTCAACAGATATGGACAATTTTGCACATTCCACTGAGCATAAACAAGACCTTCAGAAAAAGATTAAAGTTCTTTGGCACACATTTTGCGGCAAAGTATGACTTGAGTCCTTCAGCCTCTTCACAATGTACCAAACTAGTAACATCAGTGCCGGTAGAGAAAGTTTGCAGATATCATATGGCACTGCACCGCAGGAACGATACTAACCACGCGCACAGCAAAGAAAAAGCAGGCTGCTTTGCCCAACCAGGGGCTAGTATGTAGCCCTGGGGGTCGAGTTGAATCCCCAAACGTGATTTCTTCGCGAATTTTGCTAGTCTTGTACCAGTACCCCTCCACGGAGAGAAGAAATAGCAACAAAAAGTGCGGATTGGAGCAGGAAAGATTCGGATTTGATTCCTCGCAGATCGCAGCAGCAAAGATAAGATTCCACGGAACAGGACGCAATCCTTCAAAGCAAGATAAGGGTTCCTTACCAGGTGAGGAAGAAGCCGATCCAAGCCCGGACGGATCCCCTCCCCGCGCCGGTCCACTAGCGCAGAGGAGGAGGACGACGACAGCCGCGGGAGAGGAACCTTCGAGATGGGCGGGCAGGCGCCGAATTCCGCTACGGCGGAAGGAGGCGCGGAGCCGGCCTTGACCGGCGGTGAGCGCTCGATGGAGGCGACGAACGGGCCGGGGGAGGCGGGAGTGAGTCGGCAAGGAAAGAGACGCGCGCGTTCTCTCGTCGCCGCCGGGGAGAGGAGAGGAGGGGAAGAGGACTTGGTTTCCGTGTGCCGTGTGCGAGACGCGTCCTGTGGGTGCGTGGGCGCGACGTGACCAAGCCCGGACCCGGCCCGTTGGTGCGTATGTGGGCCGTTTAAACGAACGGACAACGTTTTAAGAACCCGATTTCGAATCGGTGTGTTCGTCTCAACTTGCCGCCGGCCACAGCGGCAGCCAGCAGCCCAGCAAGCGCTAAAGGCATTAGAGCAACTCCATCAGATTGAAAAAAGCCTATTCCCCTATATTTACTAAAGGGGATTGAGAAAACAGCTTTTCAATATATTGGGGAGAGGTGCTCCGGTAGATCCCCTTTCCTATTTCCCCTTTCATCTTTCCTGGCATGTGGGACCCGCTTGTCACTGGGTCAACCTATTTTTTTCTCCTTTTCCTTTTATTCTATCCTCTGTCTTCTCTCTCACCAGCGCCCGGGTGTGGGACGACGCGGCGTGCGGCAGCGCGCGGTGGCCGGCGGCTCGCGAGCGTCGAGCGGCGCCCCGGCGGCCAACGACGCACGGCACCGGGCGGACGGGGGCAGCGCGCGATGGCCAGCGGCGGCAGGTGCGGCGGAGCTTGGCCGGCCGCTGGCGGTAGCTCCCTCCTCTTTTCCGGCGGCGACGGCGGCGGCACGACGGCCGAGCTTGGCTCCGCTCGGCGGGCAGCCGCTGCAAGAAGCAGACCGGGCCGTCGGCGGCTGGCTCGCCGGCGCGCGGACCGGGCGGGGCGTGGTAGCCGGGTGCTCAGCCGGCGAGCGTGGGAGGCGGCGGCACTCGACCGGGGGCGGCGTGAGGCGGCGCGTGGCCGGAGCGGCGGTGGCGCGGCCAGCGAGGGGCGATGCATCGGGCAGGCACGGCACAGTGGAGGAGGAGAAAAGATGGAAAGGGGATGGAGAAAAAATGGTTGGTGATTGAGAAAAGAAAGGGGAAGGGAGGGGGATAAAAGGGACTGAGAAAAAAATATAGGGAAAGGGGATTGTGAAAGGAGATGTGTTGGAGTTGATTTTTTTCATCTCAATCCCTTTTAATGAAGAATATAGGGAAAGGGAATTGCTATTGAGGAACTGTTGGAGTTGCTCGTAGCTAGTAATAAAAAGTGGTGTGATGCTGCCGTATGGCTTGGTATTTTTAGCTGTGTAGCCGCAGCCTAATTAATAAGCTGTAGCCAGCACAAACGAACAGTCTTAAACATTTCAAAACTGATTAACATGCACTCACTTTAGACGGGGAAATCGCCCGCACTTTTAGAAGATAATGGATCAAGAAAGAAAAAGGTACGGGACTACTCTTCCGTTCTGAAAAAACTGACGTATAGAACAGTGACACGGTCTCCAAAACACAACTTTGACCTCTTATTATTATAAAAATATTTACCAAAGAGTGATATATGTATACTTTTCTACATGGTATCAAGAGTCCGGGTCCCCCCTGGCTCCTCTCCCTTCCGCTAAACCCCTTCTCCCGCGCGCCGCCCGGCTGCGCGGATCGCCACCGCGCCGAGTCTTCCCTCGGCCTTCTCCTCCTCCTGCCGCCGCCTCCTCTGGCCGCGGCCCTACCCCCTCCTCTGCTGCCGCCACTCCTCCTGGCCGCAGCACCTCTCTACCAGATCCCATCTACTATCACCAGCCGCCGCCATGTCAGGCACTGGTACCGGCTCTGGCTCCTCCCTCTCGGCGAACAGCCGCCTCTCCGCTCCGGGCACCCAGGGCGACTCCGTCGGTCCCCTGTTCGTCCACCCCTTTGCCTCCATCAACGTGAAGCATCATGTGCCGACCACCCTGGAGCTCAAGGGCGGCAATTTCGCCCGCTGGTCGTCGCACTTCCTCGCCATGTGCGGCAAGTTCGGCGTGCTCCACCACATCGACGGCTCTGCTCCGCCCTCCCCCACCGATCCCTCCTGGCAGCAGGCGGACTGCTGCGTCCGGAGCTGGATCTTCGGCTCCGTGGCGGAGGCTGTCCTCGACATGGCCACGACCACCACCATCCAGACGGCGCGCGAGCTCTGGGTCGCCATTGATGGCCTCTTCCAGGCCAACAAGGCGCAGAGGGCCATCTTCTTGAGCCATGAGTTCCACTCCATGACTCAAGGGGATTCCTCCATCGACGACTACTGCCTCCGCGTCAAGACCACCGCCGACAAGCTCCGCGACATCGGCCACCCCGTCGGCGAGCCCCAGATCGTCCTCAACCTCCTCAAGGGCCTGAACGAGGACTACTCCGGCACCGCGGACCACATCGCCGCCACCAACCTCACCCTCACCTACGCGCGCGACCAGCTCTCCCTCAAGGAGCTTCGCCTCGCGAATGGGAAGAAGGTCGCCGCCGCCACGGCGCTCGTCGCCGGCTCTGCTTCCTCCTGCGGCGGCGCTGGCTGTCGCGGCCAGCAGCAGGCGCCGCAGCAGCAGCCCCGCGGCGACGAGTAGCGGCGCAACTTCGGCAAGAAGGGCGGGCGCAAGAACGGCGGCGGCGGCGGCCACGGCGGCGGCAGCCGACCTGGCGTCCTGCGGCTGAATCCTCGGCCGGCCTGCTTGGCCCCGGTCCACAGCGGCAGGCCCACACTGCTTTTGCGCCGGCGCAGTACTCCCCCGGCCCATACGCAGCTCCTCAGCAGGCCCATTCGTGGGATCAGGCCGGGCTGATTGCTGCTCTCCAGCAGATGTCGGTCCAGGGGACAGCGCCTTGGGTGATGGACTCCGGGGCTTCCTCCCACATGACGTCGTCGGATGGTATACTTCTCAGTCGCCAGCCCACTGCTATTTCTTCTATTTTAGTAGGCAATGGTACTAGCATCCCAGTCACTTCTCACGGTCACTCCGTCTTGTCCACCATAGCGTCTAAATTTGCACTCAACAACGTCCTTGTCGTTCCATCGATAGTTCAGAATTTACTTTCTGTTCGTCAATTTACCCGCGACAATCACGTTTCCATTGAGTTTGACGCTTTCGGTTTTTCTGTCAAGGAACTTCCGACGGGGTGCGTGATTCTTCGCTGCAATAGCGATGGGGATCTCTACACCCTGCAGCCCTCACCACCCACTGCGTCTGCACTTGTCGCCGCTTCCAGCACCTTGTGGCATCAGCGTCTTGGCCACCCAGCTCCAGCAGCCTTAGCTCATTTAAATAAGAACAATTTATTATCTTGTAATAAAGCAGGGCGTTCCCTCTGCCACTCTTGTCAGCTTGGGAGTGCTTGGGAAACACACTCGCCTGCCTTTTATTTCGTCTAGTTCTTATACTGCTGGTCCCTTTGAGCTTGTTCACTGTGATGTCTGGACATCGCCAGTTCGTAGCATTTCTGGTTACTCCTATTATTTGGTGTTTTTGGATGACTACTCTCACTTCTGCTGGACATTCCCCCTCAGACGCAAGTCTGACGTCCACCAGACCATAGTTGATTTTGTTGCATACGTTCGCACCCAGTTTGGTCTGCCCGTTAAGTGTTTTCAGGCTGATAACGGTACGGAATTCGTCAACAATGCCACGACCACCTTCTTGGCGGCTCACGGTACTCTGTTGCGTCTTTCGTGTCCGTACACGTCTGCACAGAACGGCAAGGCCGAGCGTGTCCTTCGCACGCTCAACAACTCCGTGCGCACACTGCTCCTCCATGCTTCCATGCCAGCCTCATACTGGGCTGAGGCCCTCGCGGCCGCCTGTTATCTTCTCAACAGGCGTCCTTCGTCCGCCATTCACAGTGAGATTCCCTTCACACGTTTGTACCACGAGACGCCTAGCTACGATCACCTGCGAGTCTTTGGGTGTCTCTGCTACCCCAACCTCCAGGCAACCTCTGCGCATAAGCTGGCACCTCGCTCTACGGCATGTGTGTTCCTCGGGTATCCCTCCGCTCACAAGGGGTATCGCTGCCTCGACTTAGCCACACGTCGTATCATCATCTCTCGCCACGTCATCTTCGATGAGACGCACTTCCCCTTTGCGGACGTCCCTCCCGTCTCACCGCCTTCCTCTCTTGATTTTCTGACCGATGATGATACTGTGGATGCTATACTTTGCTCTACTAATCCTGCAGCTCGCCCCTCCACTTCGGCACCCGCGGTAGCTCCGTTCACTACGAACGTTGAGCAGCCGCCCCTCTCCTCCGAGCCTGCGAGTCCGGGCGGGTGTGGTTTCGTGCCCCCGTCAGGATCCCCTCCGACGCCACCCGCGCCGCCCCCGCTGCTTGTCTACACACGCCGACCGCGGGCGCCTGCACCTCCTCCGACGCCAACGCCACCGCCCGCCCCTGTACCTACGCCGGTGGCGCCATCCGGACCTGTGACTCGTACACAGTCTGGCGTCATTTCGCGCGTCCAGTACAAGGGGCTGGCTGCCATTGTCCCGTCGCCAGTTCCGTCGAACTACCGCAGCGGGCTTGCCGACCCGAACTGGCGCGCTGTCATGGCTGACGAGTTCCAGGCCCTGATCGACAACGGCACCTGGCGTCTTGTCCCGCGACCGCCTGGTGCCAACGTCGTCTCCGGGAAGTGTATCTTCAAGCACAAGTACCACTCCGATGGTACTCTTGCCCGGCACAAGGCGCGCTGGGTCGTCCGCGGCTTCTCCCAGCAGCACGACATCGACTACGACGAGACGTTCAGCCCGGTGGTCAAACCGGCGACCATCCGGGCTGTTCTTAGCTTCGCCGTCTCCCGTGCCTGGCCCATCCACCAGCTGGACGTGAAGAACGCTTTTCTTCACGGCCACCTCGACGAGACAGTCTACTGCCAGCAGCCGATTGGTTTCGTCGACCCCGCCGCTCCTGACTACGTCTGCCACCTGCAGAAGTCCTTGTACGGGCTTAAGCAGGCGCCGCGAGCGTGGTACCAGCGGTTCGCCTCGTTCATCCGCCAGCTGGGCTTCGTCGCCTCGACCTCCGACACCTCCCTCTTTGTTCTCAAAGAGGGTGCGGGCACTGCCTACCTGCTCCTCTACGTCGACGACATCATCCTCACCGCCTCGTCTTCGACCCTGCTTCAGCAGATCATGGCCAAACTCGCTTCTGAGTTCGCCATGAACGACCTCGGCGACCTTCACCACTTCCTCGGCATCTCCGTCACGCGCTCGTCTGACGGCCTTTTTCTGTCTCAGCGACAGTACGCCGTGGATCTTCTTCAGCGTGCCGGCATGGCTGAGTGTCACCCTACGGCGACTCCTGTTGACACTCACGCCAAGCTTTCGGCATCCGATGGCGCCCTGCTGTCCGCTTCTGACAGCTCCGACTACAGGAGTCTGGTGGGTGCTCTCCAGTACCTCACCCTGACTCGCCCCGACCTGGCCTATGCAGTCCAGCAAGTGTGCCTCTTCATGCATGACCCCCGCGCGCCTCACCTCGCCCTGGTCAAGCGCATCCTGCGTTATGTGAAGGGCACGCTCTCCTCCGGTCTCCACATCGGCACCGGACCCGTCGACAGCTTGACCGCCTACTCTGACGCCGACTGGGCGGGCTGTCCGGACTCCCGCCGCTCGACCTCCGGCTTCTGCGTCTACCTCGGTGATAACCTGATTTCGTGGTCTTCCAAGCGTCAGACCACGGTCTCTAGGTCCAGCGCCGAGGCCGAGTACCGCGCCGTTGCTCACGTCGTCGCCGAGTGTTGCTGGCTCCGACAGCTGCTTCAGGAGCTTCATGTTCCCCTCGCCTCCGCCACTGTTGTCTACTGTGACAACGTGAGTGCCGTCTACATGACGGCGAACCCTGTTCACCACCGCCGCACGAAGCACATCGAGATTGATATTCACTTCGTCCGCGAGAAGGTGGCGCTCGGACAGGTCCGGGTTCTTCATGTTCCCTCCTCTCATCAGTTCGCTGACATCATGACCAAGGGACTCCCTGTACAGCTCTTCACAGAGTTTAGGTCCAGTCTTTGCGTCCGTACTCCTCCCGCTGCGACTGCGGGCGGGTATTAGGAAATGTATAGCTGATTGTAGCTTGCCATGTATAGCTGATAGGCTTACCTTGTATTAGGATTGACTAG
>OAMR01000291.1:591034-613978 GCA_900205405.1 Echinochloa crus-galli | reverse complement strand
TGCACTATGTTGTCTGTCTCTTATACACATCTAGATGTGTATAAGAGACAGTGACTTAACAACCGTTACGGTCTCGCATTGACCAGTCTCATTTCTGGACCCACGGGTCAGTGCTTGTAACGGGCATTCCATAACAACCGTTACGGTGGTGCATTGACCAGTCTCCTCTCTGGACCCACCGGTCAGACCCTGTAACGGGCGTTACGTAACAACCGTTACTGATACTTTGTGTAGGTAACGGTTCTTAGTCGATACCCGTTACCTTTGTCTTCAATTGTAACGTTCCATAAATGTCCCCGTTACCTTTTGTTGTTCCACCACCACAGAATCTGGCCTGGTTCTGGCTGCATCCTGGAACCAGCCAAGATTTGGCAACCCCCAGGTTATTCACATCACATACAGATTGAGATACACATCACATATATACACAAGTACACATCAAGTTTGTACCTTATCATACACATACAACAAGTTTCAAGTTGAATGAATCTTATCCCCTACTGGGATAGGCAGACTGATCATGTAAACTACAAGTTTAATTAGACCATAAACATCCTCAAGTTTCATTCAGGTCTACAAGTTTCAAGTAGTACCACCTGCTGGAACATGATCACCTTCTGTACCTTGATCACCTACTGGTTGTGGATTATCTATATGGAATTCGCCCTCTTGGTTGATGATCTCGTTAAGAATGAAATCGCAAATCATCTCCTGGACCTCCCTTAGTCTTTTTATATGAATCGGTGCTTTGGTAAGCTTGAAATCCTGCATAATACAATTTTTAGGAGAATACAGGGTAAAAATCGATCAGTTTCTAAAAACAAATAGAGAAGGCTGAGCAGTATACTTACAGAAGCCCTTTTCAATGGGGTCATTTCAGAGATTACATCCATAACATACACCGCAACATAGAATCCACAGAGAAGGGACCCCGATGGCTGTTGAGGGCACTGAATGAATGTACCAAAATGACACAAGTTATGACCGGTACCAAATATGTATGAAGTGAACAAGAAAAAAACAAACTTGATATTCCATCTTACCTGAAAATCTGCCTTTTGCGTGAGTGTTGGTGGTTTGGCTTTTGAATTTTTTCTCTGTTTCTGTTTCATGTGGTCTGCATAGGCCCTGCATGATCAGTAATATCGATTAGAAACATTATGAGATTGATTTTTTCTGAACAAAACCTATAATATATATACTTACCAGTTGACAAGAGCTAGGACATCGCTGAACGTCCGCTTTGGAAAAATTTTCGCAGAATCTAAAGTCCAAACCCAACCCCACTTCATAGAAATGATCACCAGTATCCAGTGGCCACCGGTGTTGTAGGGAGCCACCACAAAGTCGTGATGCATAACATTTTTTAGTGTTTTTATTATCACTGCGGGTTGAGAACCAACCATTACGACACTAAATACCTGTGGGTCCACAAACCCAACACTCAATCCCATCTCATGTACTCGTTTCCTCATAAGCCTACATTTGTTAGCATGAAATTTGTTAGCATGAAATTTGTGGTAAGGTCATACTCGTTGAATTGAACTGTGAAGGGACTTACAATATCCAGCACCTCATGAGGTGCTGGATATTGTAAGTCCCTTCACAGTTCAATTCAACGACCTGTAGTATGACCTTACCACACATTTCTATATCACCTTCACCATGGAAGTAGGATGCGGCTAACTTTGCCGGAATGCCAGTAACACCTTTGACACTGTGTGTAATGAAGTGATCATGCAAGGCTTTACAGCTTGGTACAGCAGCGTTTAAAACCTGTTCTGGCAACATAGGGACACCAGGCTTGTATTTTGGATCAGACATGGTCCAAAATTGAGAAACAGCAGCAAGGACTTGTGCTTTCGGGAGCGGCTTGTTCTTCAGTTCCTGCTGAACTGTCTGCTGTGTGTTCTATTGCTGATCCTGAAGCGGAGGTGTCTGGCTGTTCTGCTGCTGCTGTGGCTGCTCCTGAAGCGGAGGTGTTTGGCTGTTCTGCTGATCCTGAAGCGGAGGTGTCTGGCTGTTCTGCTGCTGTTGTGGCTGCTCCTGAAGCGGAGGTTCGATGATCTTCTCCTGCTGTAGTCTGCTGCTGCTTCTGCTTGCTGTCTGCTGTGGCCGCTTCTATATGTGCTGCTGGTGTGGCTGATCCTGAGGCAGAGGTCTCGGCGGCTGGCTTTTGGCTGTCTGGCTGACTGTCCCCTGAGATGTGGCTGTAGAGGAGGGAGGTTCCGACAAGGGTGGTATACGGATCCGGTTCCTTGGCCACTGTACCCATTGAAATCGAGCATCATCTAGGGTTGTGTACTCATCCTGTACTAGAATAGGCAGACGAATGAGCTTCGCATTGGGCCACACATAAGTAATTTTCACCACAGCATACCCAGACTGTACCGGTACTGTATGGCAAACCTCTTGATTTGGATCGACAGTTGCCAATGCAAGCTACATGAACATATCGCTGGTATCCAACACAAGACTACACATGGTTGGCTCTGTCAGCCGATCTATTGTGTCTGGTTCAGGTGATGGACACGGTCTGGAATCCGCATTGATAGGTGATTGCCTGTTGTCATCCTCATTGACAACCGCTTCGCCGTCGCAGATATCACCCTTGTGTAACCCCAGAGGAATATCATTCGGTATCTGCACGCCTGCAACTCTTAGCACATTCACAACTCTAGCTGTCTCTTATACATTTCCGGTACATCCCAGCAAACTCTGGGCCAAACCATTTACCCCAGCCTATTGAGCTAGACACGGCTCGGACCCGACCTCGATGCTCTGGATTCTCAAGTGCCTGGGTCAGAATATCATCCTCCCTAACCCCAGGCAAAGAACCTTCGCTAGCTTGAGCTGCAATTCTTTTCACCTTTTCTGCTACATCCGACACCAGAGGGGAGCTGAATGTTATTTCCCCCCTCCCCCGCTTTCACTAGTGGCCTGCTTCGATGCCCTTGCCCGCAGATATGGCCTCGTACGGCTGGGAAATTGGTCCCAAGGTTTCTCTTTTCCTTCTGCAGCTAGCTTTTCATCCTCCTCCTCCCACTCTAGCTGTTTACCAGCATAACCTTTTCTGCCCGTCCTGTGTGGCTTGTCGTGCTTTGCTCCCTTTTCTTTCATCTCCTGGCTCACCTTCTCAAAACTTGGAGATTTGGATGTCTCCACAAACTGTTGCCAGTCTTCTGGCTTCAAAAACTGATGCTTCTCATAGGGAAGCTCGTCTTGGTTCACAAATTCTGATCTTAAATGGCTCTTGAATCGCCGCTGTAACTCCCTAATCTTGCTTACAGCTGCCTTGATTGCCTTATCGCGGACACCTTCGGACATGGGTGGGTACTCTAGCTTTTCCTCTAGAGCAGGGAACAGGGCTTGCTTCTGCTGCAGCTTTTGGGGCGTTGCGTAAGCCCGGCCCCCTTGTAGTGATATGAAGCCGAACCCGTTTCTAATATACAATAAAATTTCCAATAAACATTTCCAATACACCGCATTTCCAATAAAATAAATTTCTAATATTTTTTAATATTTTCAATACATATGAAGCATATATATTTCTAATATTTCCGATGAACAAGCACTAAGAGCAAGCACTAGGATTATATGATTCTACACAAGATTAACATACTAAGAAGATCTAACAATTGTAGCAGTACATAGATAATTTGCAATTTAAACATAAACAAGGCAGATACAGTAAGAACATATATATGATAAAGGCAGATTCACAAGGCAGATTAAATGCCTGATTGGTTGATGAACAAGCACTAAGAGCAAGCACTAGGATTATATGATTCTACACAAGATGAACATGCAGAACTAATGGAAATTATGCAAAAGGAAAAAGATAACTTGGCAGTAGCCACATCAGGATCTGTGTCCATGACATACATATCGAGTTTCCTTTGAACAAATAAAAATAGGAAATGAACAGCAGCCAGAGCAGGATCTGTATCCATGACATGTAGATCGAGCCAAATCTGGTCAAGGTGAATGGAGCCTAAACAACAGCAAAGTAACAGGAAGATTGGTGCACCCAGCGTAGTAGGCACAGCAGCATCAGATGCAGCAGCGCACAGCAGTATGGGGTTGGAGGAGCACTGACCTGCGCCGCAGAGGAAGCAGTCCTGCTCGCCGTCATCGTTGCCGGAGGGGTGGATCCGCGTCGCCGCGTTGCTTGAGGTGGCCGGGTCCGCGTCGCCGTCGCAGGGCCGGGTCCCTGGTCCGACTTTTTTATTTTTTAGCCCTTCATCCAAAAAAAGTTCACAAATACATCCTTGGTAGAAAGATTTTAAAAAATGGACCATAAGCTCGGCGCCTGCACTGGGGCGTCGAAGTTGCACGGCTCGACGCCACGATTCCTGGCGCCGAGGTACCAGCACAAGAGATGAGGTGGCGGTCTACGTGGCAGGTACCTCGGCGCCACAGATCTTGGCGCCGAGCTGCTGAGATGTGCTGGTGCGAGGACCAAGGCAGCGCCTGCGCGCTGCTGCTGGCAACAGCTTTGATCGAGGGGGAGGAGAGAGAGGGTAGAAAAAGGGGCCCGGCTAGCGCGCAGGGAAGTAGCATGCTTGCACTTTTTTCAAGAAACTCTCTCTCCTGCTCTTCACCTCAAGTCCTGCAGCCTTTTTCTATATTGAACGTGTTTAGTTCCTTAAATTTCTATAAACCTTCTATAACGTTAACATAATATTAAAGCATTAAATATAATAAATAACATAAGTAAATAAAAAAATTGCATAGTTTTGATGTAAAAGACGAGACGAATCTTTTTAGACTAGTTAGGTCATGGTAGGACAACAATTATCATAAATAAATGAAAAATGCTACAGTGCGTTACAGTGTTTGATGTGATTTTTTTATTAACATTTTGTGAAAACTAAACACATTTTCTTGGCTCCACCATGTTGGCCGAATATTTCGTCTGGTCGTTGGGACGCCCAGGACCGGATCAACCTATTCAATTTCCCACCGATATTGGCCCCGTTCGTTTGGATTGTTTCCAGCGAGTCAACAGTGTTTTTCTCTCAGCGAAAACCAGCGCCAGCCACCAGCCACCAACCAGCCAGCAGTGTTTTTCTCTCAGCGAAAACCAGCGCCAGCCACCAGCCACCAACCAGCCAGCAGTGTTTTTCTCTCAGCAAAAACCAGCGCCAGCCACCAGCCACCAGCCACCGGCCAAACGAACAGGGCGATAGTCCGTAATACTAACACCCAAATAAAACCAAATGAAAAAAATGTTTTGGTTGTGTCACGTTATGTCTTTGGGAAATCCGCGACTCATTGACATCTTTGTCGGTTTTTATTAATTTTGTTTGATTTTTTAAAGAAACATGCTTCCTAAATGGTTAGTTCCTAAAAATTTGGCACTGTTTAGATCTCAAATTTCCACCCCAAAATTTACTATGGGGGTGTTTAGTTCTATGGAAAGAGGTAAAAAGTGGAGTGAAAAAGTCACATCGGACACTGTAGCACTGTAGCACTTTTCGTTTGTTTGTGGTAAACATTGTCCTACCATGACCTAACTAGGCTCAAAAGATTCGTCTCGTCGTGTACATCAAAACCATGCAATTAGTTTTTTATTTATCCACGTTTAGTGCTCCATGTATTAGGAGAGAGATTTGATGTGATAGGTGAAAAGTGAAGTTTGGATAGAGAATTTTTAGAAGTTTAGTGATGGGATGGGGAACTATACAGGGCCTATAAAAAAGAAGATTCCCATCATATCAAAATATCGGCACATGTATGGAGTATTAAATGTAGATAAAATTAAAAACTAATTGTACAAATTTATTGTACTCTACGAGACCAATATTTTAAGCCTAATTAATCAATTTTTAGATAATTTTTCACGCATACAAACGAAATGCTACAGTGTCATAATGATTACGAAAAGACTCTAAATCTCTAATTTGTATCTAAACACGGTGTAAAATCTTCTGTTTCTTAACAATCTTTTCGTTCCTATATGCATGTAAACCAGTGCCATTAGATTTTGGCTGTGTTTAGTTCCAAAAAGTGTAGGAGAAAGTTTGGAAAAAATGTCACATCGGACACTGTAGCGTACTGTAGCACCTTTCGTTTGTTTGTGGTAAACATTGTCCTATCATGATCTAACTAGGCTCAAAAGATTCGTCTCGTCGTGTACATCAAAACCAGCAATTAGTTTTTTTTATTTACCCACGTTTAGTGTTCTATACATGAGGAGAGAGATTTGATGTGATAGATGGATAGTGATGTTTAGAGAGAGAATTTTGGGAATTTTGGTGATGGGATGGGAAACTAAACACAGCTTTTATAGCAGCTTTATGGACCAACCAGCTGAGCGCACACAGGGCCAGCCAGCCACGCAGACCAGCAGAAGCACATGCGCAGCAGGTGGCCCCACGCGCACAGTGATGCGCAGGCGCGCGCGAAGCAGGCAAGCAGCTGCGGCCGCGGCGAGGCGACAGCGACAGCGCACGCAGCGGCGCAGGAGAGCAGCGGCGCCCGGGGGCTTGGCAGAGATAACTAGCTCGGCGCCGAGGTACAAGCCACGTAGACCACCACCTCATCTTTTATGCTGATACCTCGGCGCCGGGAATCATGGCGTCGAAACGTGTAACTTCAGCGTCATAATGTATGGCGCCGAGCCTAGGGTCTATTTTTTGAAATCTTTCTACCAGGGCGTATTTGTGAACTTCTTTCACATGAAGGGCTAAAAAACAAAAAAGTCGGGTCCCGGGTTCTTGGGCGGGGATGCCGCGCCGCCGGGGTGGATGCAGGCGCGCCACGCCGCCGCTAGGGTTTTGGTGGTTGGGGAAGCCGCGTGCGCCGGGGTGGATGCAGCCGCGCCGCCGCTAGGGTTTGGTGGTTGGGGAAGCCGCGCGCACTTCATTCGTAACGGGCACTTTGTAAAGCCCGTTACTGAAAGTGATGCAAATCAAGGCAACTATTTAGGCCGTTTGACTTTTTTTAACCAAAGTTGACCGCTCGTACTATCCAAAGTTGTGAGCAAGTTATTATATTTTTTGTGGTGACTTGCTTTATTAATATAAAGTCTACATAAGTGTCTTTAAATTTGACCATATTTTCACAAATTTTTTGAATAAGACGAGCGGTCAACGTTGGGGTCAAAAAAGTCAAACTCCATACATGTTACAACGGAGGGAGCATGAATTTTCATAAAGTTAATGTATTTTTTGAAAATTGTCATCCTACTTTTTGAGATCCACACATAAAGGCCATGTTTGGATCCCTAATGTTAGTGTCAGTGTTAGTGGTAGTTTTTAGCACCCCAAACTAACATGTAACAAACTAACACCAATTACCACCTCATAGAGGGGTTAGTTTTTTGGGAGGTGTTTGTCCCAACTAACATCAAAATAACACATATGTTTGGATCCAAAGTGTTAGTTTAGTGTTATTTTGCTCCAAACTAACACTAACACTTGGATCCAAACAGGGCCAAAGTTTCATACAATTCATAAAGTTCATACTCCCTCTGTTCTAAAGTGTAGGCCGTTTGACTTTTTTTAACCAAAGTTGACCGCTCGTACTATCCAAAGTTGTGCGCAAGTTATCATATTTTTTTGTGGTGACTTGCTTTATTAATATAAAGTCTACATAAATGTCTTTAAATTTGACCATATTTCACAATTTTTTGAATAAGACGAGCGGTCAACGTTGGGGTCAAGAAAGTCAAACTCCATACATGTTACAACGGAGGAAGCATGAACTTTCATAAAGTTAATGTATTATTTGAAAATTGTCATCTAACTTTTTGAGATCCACACATAAAGGCTATGTTTGGATCCCTAATGTTAGTGTTAGTGTTAGTGGTAGTTTTTAGCACCCCAAACTAACATGTAACAAACTAACACCAATTACCACCTCATGGAGGGGTTAGTTTTTTGGGAGGTGTTTGTCCCAACTAACATCAAAATAACACATATGTTTGGATCCAAAGTGTTAGTTTAGTGTTATTTTGCTCCAAACTAACACTAACACTTGGATCCAAACAGGGCCAAAGTTTCATACAATTCATAAAGTTCATACTCCCTCTGTTCTAAAGTGTAGGCCGTTTGACTTTTTTTAACCAAAGTTGACCGCTCGTACTATCCAAAGTTGTGCGCAAGTTATCATATTTTTTGTGGTGACTTGCTTTATTAATATAAAGTCTACAAAAATGTCTTTAAATTTTACCATATTTTCACAAATTTTTTGAATAAGACGAGCGGTCAACGTTGGGGTCAAAAAAGTCAAACTCCATACATTGGGGTCAAAGTTCATGTATTTTTTGAAAATTGTCATCCAACTTTTTGAGATCCACACATAAAGGCCATGTTTGGATCCCTAATGTTAGTGTTAGTGTTAGTGGTAGTTTTTAGCACCCCAAACTAACATGTAACAAACTAACACCAATTACCACCTCATGGAGGGGTTAGTTTTTTGGGAGGTGTTTGTCCCAACTAACATCAAAATAACACATATGTTTGGATCCAAAGTGTTAGTTTAGTGTTATTTTGCTCCAAACTAACACTAACACTTGGATCCAAACAGGGCCGTATGAGGTTTATATAACCCAACACTATATGAGATTTACATAACCAAATACTAAGATTTTTATATTACCAAATTAATAGTAGCTATGTCCAATATAACCAAATGAGATTTATCAGCATATCACAAATATCACAACTAAATTTACCAGTTGCAAGAAGGAGCAGATCGAGCTCGAAGCTACCTTAGGGGATGGACAGTGTTGGGATCTTTCCAAGAGATGAGATCTGAACAAAAAGAATCCAAGATTTATTAAAGAACAAAATAACAGTCCTCTGAGAGACCAATTCAGAAGAAGAAGAAGAAGAAGAAGAAGAAGAAGAAGAGGAAGAAAAATCAAATGAGAAGAAGAATCAAATGGGGAGTCCGATCCTCGCCGGCGTCAGATGAGAAGAGGGGTTTTTTACCTCGAGTCCTCCGGCGAGAGAAAAATGTGGACGGGAAACGAGAATGGAAGGAGATAGTAGAGACAGATCGAGATAGTGGAGGAAGAAGTAAATGAGCACGGGAAACGAGGTAACAACCAAACGAAAGGTCATCACTCGGTTTTGACTGACTCTGTTTTACACATATTCGTAAAGGGCACATTTCTAAAGCCCGTTACTGAAATAGAATTCGTAACGGCATTTGACGGACTCTGCTCTCACATCTGTAACGGGCACTTTCCCAATGTCCGTTACTTATACCACTTTGTAACGGTCACTGACAAAACGCCCGTTACCGATGGGGATGGCTGACGGAGGAACGCCTCACATTTGTAACGGTCACTGACACAACGCCCGTTACAGATAGGGATGAACACGAAGCATTGACGGCATTTGTAGACGGCCGCCTCTGTTAACGCCTCGAATTCACAACCGCGCGCAGTACAACAACCGCTATATATTTGCCTCTCCCCAATCTCCATTCGCTGCCATTTGCTCTCCTCTCCCCAATCTCCATTCTCGTTTAGCAACCGCCATGGCCTCCGCTGCGCGCTCCTGCACTGCGCCATGGCTACACTACAACCGCCCCTGGAGGCATCTGGAGGGTGAAACTGGAAGAACCACATATTTCTACGCGCTGCTTTGGCAAGCCAAGCACGCAGTGCCCCTTATTTATAGGCGCTCCCGCGGTGTAATCTGATAAGGATGCGCACAGATGCGCATGCGCACTATTCCCGCGTGACCCTCGGTTTTTGTTGCTTTGACGACTGCGCCTGCTCAGTTACCGGTCTTTTCCCGATGCCAGTCAGGATTCCATGGATCACGGGCATCCAATGCTCTTCTAGTCAAAGAAAGGTAACGGGCATCCGAAGCGCGACGAGGAGGAGGACTGGCGAAACCTAACATCGTTACCACTAGTCAAGGTTACGTAACGGGCCTTAAGTGCCTAATACAACTATCGTAACTACTAGTCTCGGCCTGTAACGGACATGAAGCGACCGTTACGGATGGTAGTATTATTGGTAACGGTTATGTTTAATGTACGTTACAAGGAATACTAGTAACGGTCGCGAACAACGACCGTTACCAGAAATCATTATTAGTAACGGGCGTTGTTGTGCAGGGGCTGGGCCTGATCTTGAAACGCTTATTGGTAACGGTCGTTGTTTCCGCCCGTTACTGATGTCGCAACTTGTAACGGGCTGCTTTTGTCCGTTACCAATCCCGCGTTACCTATTTGAGGTTTTCACGTAGTGGTAACAACTTTTTTCACCGCTTGTTGTAAGAAATGAGAACATGTAATGCACGTCTATATAACATATTTTCTCCCTGGATTATTTGTATATATATGTATTTGATGGTGTATGTGCGTTGTGGATTAAAATATCATTTTATCACTTGCTCTTATCATGCTCTATCTATATTTAGGCTTCAACATGTTGTATGAGAAAGCCAAGGGATGTTGAACATATGCTGTGTCAACCGCCAACTGACTGAAGCTAGGAATTAGAGAATTATTGTTTCATTTGGTGTTTCTGTACTTTCTTTTTGACCATTTCAGTGTATATCGAGATAGCACTAGTGGAAAACTCAATATTAGTCCCGAGCGACAAAGAAAAATGCGAACCGGGACTAAAGGGTTATTTGTCTGGGGTCAAAACTTAACCGGAACTAACGGGGGTGGATGGAAAGTCATTTCTCTACTAGTATAGGGCCCCCGGAGGTATGAGCAATAACGCAATTGCTTAACTTTAAGCAGAGAACGACACATTGATACATTTGGAATGAGAGAAATCCATAAAATCCTGTTGTGGTTCAAGGAAAGCTCCATAATATTATATATATTTGTACTAAATGCAAAGTTTAAGGATATGCTTGGTTGGGTCCCAATTTCTGCCCAGGTAAAACATGGCAGGTCAAAATTACGGCTTGCCAAAATCTGGACATGCCAAAACTAGGGTAAGAAATATGGATACTCAATTGATTTAGAGCATGTTTGGTTGTCCAACTTCAGTAGCCGCGTCGCCGCCAAACTTGCGGTGCCAAAATTGGCCGGCACAACCGTTGTGAGAAATTAAACATGAAAAGCTATGGCCAGACGCATATATGTCAGGAACCCATTGCCAGCCTTCATTCCTGTGGCAGCCATGTACCACTACAGAAAACCCTATAATTGCTGACATACCGAGTGTCTATGGCTTTACCAAGTCTTTTTTAATTTGCCTGAGTGCTACACTCGGAAGCCTTTACCGAGTGTTTTTCGGGATTTTCCGAGTGCCACTACTACAGGATTCAACATCACAAACGGTTTTAAAAGGTCATCACAAACGGTTTTGGGAAGTGTTTGTGAAAGGTCGTTTGTGATAGCCCCTGCCTGGGGCTATCACAAACGGTTCATGAACCGTTTGTGATAGCCCCAGGCATCACAAACGACCTTTCACAAACACTTCCCAAAACCGTTTGTGATGACCTTTTAAAACCGTTTGTGATGTTGAATCCTGTAGTAGTGAGGCCTTTGGCTTTGGCGCCTTGCCATCATGCAATTAGAGGATGAAACACCACATGAGATTCTGTAATTGCCAAGAAACTTTGCAGATGGTGTTTAGTGGGGCACTTTGGCATCAAAAGATATTTTTTTTGTATGCAGCACAAGTCTCTGTGTTTCTTGTAAATGATGGGTTGCCGAGAAATAGAGAATAAATTAGCAGCAACTATACATTAATTAACTTGAACAAAGGAGAGTTTTGCTAAATTTCAAAAAAGAAGAAATAATATTATGAATCGAACATATCCACTTGACTATGGCTTACAACAGTTGCTTGAGACCATTTAAGCGATTGCCTAGGAATAAAAAAGCTCTCACGCGCCTCAACCAGGCCATTCGGCATATGCCACGTGAAAATTACTTAAAGTTATAACTTTTAAAAATCGTTGGTAGAACTGATGTAGAATATTGAAATCAATCCGCAATATGTTATGAGTGCTGTTCTTGCCCTCGTCCACCTTGCCGAACCATTCGATCGGGTATCTGACCCCAAACTGTGTTGAACCACCTTGCATTTTGTACCATTGATGCAAGTTCCTCATCCTCGTCGGTAGACGAGGGATATCATCTGGGCAAACCAGGTCGTTCCCATACACGAACGGCCATTGGGGCGCGAGTGGCGCGAATGGCACATCCACTTCATTGCCTTCTTGCAACTGATGGAGTTGTTGCGTTGAGAGACCGGTTTCTTCCATGAATTGCTTCCTAGCTGCTTCCTCCCTTTGCGCAGCCGTTAGTTTGAGCATATCCCTGCTGTAGTTACGTACTGCCTTTTTAGACACCATACGCTCAAACTCTGACCGGCTCGGTTTATTATTCACTGTCTTGATAAAATTCCTGGAGAAATGATCAATGGCAGATTTGGATATCTCAACTTCCTCCTTCTCACGCATCAGGGATGTAATGCTACCACTCACTGGTTTTTTCTTCGACTTGCTCTCATGCGGGCTTGAAACGGATTGTCGACGCTTGGAAGGCGGACTTGGTTGCCTAGGAGGCGGACTTGGTTGCCTAGAAAGGTTCTGATCATTCATGCCGCCGTCCTCCTCCTCTGACTCCGAATCCGTATCGCCAAAGGATATATAGCGTTTGCGCCACCCGACAATGCAACCAAGGTTATCTCTCAACCGTACGGCGTCATCCTCCCCCGGAATTTCCAGCTCCAGTATGCCGTACCGCTTTTTGACTAGTGCATCAAGTGTGACTCTTGCAAAGCCAACGGGCAACTCACGGCAATGCAACACCTCTCGTTCCCTAGTAGGCAGAGCTTGACCAATGGCCACCTTAGTCTTAATCAACCCTAACATCACATATAGCTTGCAACTTCTCGGGTCCGTGATATCATCCACTGGAAATCTCAAGTTGGGATCTTCTACGGGAGGATTCACGTTACTCCCGCAGCTGCTACGATGCCCCAGTGGGCTAGTGATAATTGGGTCGGCATTTGAAGCTGCAACAGGCGGACGCTGGCTCATTTGTTGCATTTCCTCACGCAACTTATCATTCGAAGCCTGCATTTCGTCACGGAGCTGTTGCAAAAGCTGCTCGTAGGATGCTTTGCCCCGAGACCGACTTCTGTACGAGCCCGAATGAAACTCAAAGGTTTTCAGCCATGGAACGTTTCCTGCACCTCGTGTACGTCCGGGATGCTCTTTGTTTCCCAAGGCCCGGGTAAGCGCATCATTCACACTCTCTGATTCAACGGAACCTGAGGCAATCTCTGAATGTGCTTGCTCGATCCGTTTAACCGCTTCTTCGGCACGAGAATCCTTATGCATAAGCTTCCCATCAGGCCCGTATTTACACCCGTGCCCTAGAGCCCAAGTCACGGACCTTGGCTCCCAATTTGCTGTCTGCAGCTCGACACCACTCCTTTCCAGCTCATCAGCCTCCTTCTCCCACTCGGGTATCTTCCTCACGTACCCACGAGATCCTGTGGTATGTGGGTGTAAATTTTTCTTGGCTGCCTCAGAATTTCTGGCGCTAGCGGCTTTGGCATCCTCAGAGAGCTTGTATGCCACAAATTCTTCCCAGAAAGGTCGCTGAATTGGGCATTTTGAGAAATCTGGAACAGTTCCTTCCATGACATGCTTCTTGTTGAGTTGATGCTTGAAATATTGAAACCGACCAGCCATTACCTGGAGGGCTTTGTGCTTCATAACGTCCTCCGTACCGGCAGGGAAGGTGAACTTTTCTGTCAACTTGACCCAGCATATCTCCTTGACCTCATTCGGAACTGTCCACTGTGGATGTTGTTTACTGTTCCAGTACCTCCATTTGATGGGAATATTCTCCCTCACTATTTTGCCGATGGTCGTCTTGTAGGGCCCCTGGGCCGATATAGGATCTACAGGCTCTCCGGTTTCATCGACCTCGAGGATTAGAGTTCGGCCTTCCGGCATCTTGCTTGGCCCTCGCTTGGACCTTCGTTTCTTTGATGAGGTGGTTGCGGTTTCCTCGGCGGCTTGGTTCTCAACAATTGGCGAGTCGCCGGCTGCGAGGTTGAGGAAATTGCTCGGGCTTCCTTCATGGTAATCGGCCCCTGTCACATCATTGTTACGACCATCGGCCCCTTGATTCTCCCCGTCATCGGTGGCGGGTTGGGCACGACGGGTCTTGAATAGTGAGAAACGTCCCATTGTAGCTACATAAAAAAATTGACAGACCATAGAAATGACAGCATAATTGGAATGAAAAGAGCAAAATACAAGATTTTGTCTATATTTAGATAACAAATTAACTTCGCTTATTGCCTGCAACTGATGGAGTTGTTGCGTTGAGAGACCGGTTTCTTCCATGAATTGGTGCATTTTTTTAGCATATGCTCTTCGTCGGTTAACATTTTCCTTTCTTTATGCCTAAACACGGTAGTTAGATGGTAGCATACCAGAGTCCAGAACAGCGGAACCATAGAATGCAATGCATGTGACACGGCAGCTGAAGCTAGCACCCCAAACACATGCACTCCCCGTATGTACAAAAAAATCGGGTCCACAGACATGAATTCTGGAGGGAAGCTGAGATCACTTTCTTGAACGCTTTCAGAAATGCCAGACAGCTAGCGAAGAGCTACAAGACGAGCAGCCACGTTTTACACACACCAAACTGGTTTTCAAGGCTCCAGGCTACCAGCCGTTGGAACCGTTTGTGATGGCCCCCCCCCCCAGCCATCACAAACGGTTCTTAACAAGAACCGTTTGTGATGGCCCAACATCACAAACGGTTTTAAAGAACCGTTTGTGATGGCTCGTACAGTACAAAAGCATCTCCCCCCTCCCACTCTTCTTCTCCAACCCGACGCCCACCATTTTTTTCACCATTGTGGAGGCCATTTCTCACCAAATAGCTCAAGAAAGGTCACGTTTTTTGAAGAAAGCTCTCCATCAACATTTTTTGAGGTTGGTAACACTCAACTCCTCCAATTTGTAGCTTGTTTGAACCACTAGATTTTGAAATTTGCCATGAATTTGGTGGAGGGGCTCTTTCATGCTCTCTAGAGCTCAATTCTCATGGAATTCAATTTAGGAACTCAAATTTAGTAGGTAGTTCATCAATATATTGCTTGAAGACACATGATAGGCATTCTTCCATGATTCTTTAGCTTGTGGTTGCAAAATTGAGAAAAATGTGATGAAATGTCTCTTTTTTTCCTCTAGGATAATTTTCATCAATTTATTCATGGATTATCCAAATGTCTAGCTCTCATTATTTTGCAACAAGGTTAGTATCTAGCTTGCTTTGCTTACTTAATAGAAGCTTGAATGGTTGCAAAATTGAGAAGAATGTGATGAAAACTCTATTTTTTTGCCTCTAGGCCATTATTCATCAATTTATTCATGGATTATCCAAATGTCTAGCTCTCATTATTTTGCAACAAGGTTAGTATCTAGCTTGCTTTGCTTACTTAATAGAAGCTTGAATGGTTGCAAAATTGAGAAGAATGTGATGAAAACTCTATTTTTTTGCCTCTAGGCCATTATTCATCAATTTATTCATGGATTATCCAAATGTCTAGCTCTCATTATTTTGCAACAAGGTTAGTATCTAGCTTGCTTTGCTTACTTAATAGAAGCTTGAATGGTTGCAAAATTGAGAAGAATGTGATGAAAACTCTATTTTTTTGCCTCTAGGCCATTATTCATCAATTTATTCATGGATTATCCAAATGTCTAGCTCTCATTATTTTGCAACAAGGTTAGTATCTAGCTTGCTTTGCTTACTTAATAGAAGCTTGAATGGTTGCAAAATTGAGAAGAATGTGATGAAAACTCTATTTTTTTGCCTCTAGGCCATTATTCATCAATTTATTCATGGATTATCCAAATGTCTAGCTCTCATTATTTTGCAACAAGGTTAGTATCTAGCTTATTTGCTTACTTTGTAGAAACTTGAATGCTTATGAAAATTGAGAAGAATGTGATGGAAAGTTTGGCATGAAACTTTGTAGGCCGTTTTTCATCAATTTCTTCATCAATTTGGTCCTCGGCTCCACTTGGTTCAATTTGGTCCTCGGCTCAATTTGACTCTCTCCCTTGACTCAAGGTTTGTATCTAGCAACACTTCGTGCGATTGATTTGCAAATAATTTGGCATTATTATTTTATTGGAAATATTGGTTTAAGGACAAACCCATTTTGTTTGTAATAGATGGATGAACGAGCTTGGATGTACGTTGCCTGTTCGGATGACTCATTTTGCAAGGGGGTTTGTGAGTTTGTGAATGTTGCGAGGTCGTACCAAACAAGCGATGGATATCAATATTGTCCGTGCGTTGATTGCAAAAACCAGAAGCAGTTTGGATACATCGAGCAGATCCGACGCCACTTGCTGTGTAGGGGTTTCATGCCAAACTACAAGGTTTGGAACAAGCATGGGGAGGAAGGTGAGAATGAAGCCACAGAACCAAATGTGGTTGAGAAATTGTGGAAAACGTCCCAAGAGGCCACACGGGGTGAGAATGAAGCCACACAACCAAATGATACGGGAAATGTCGACCATGGATCATTCATGGATAACTTTGCAGACACATTAGTAGATGATGATGTGGTGGATGGCATTGACCAGATGATACGTGACGGTGAGCCAGAATGCCTTGATGCGAAGAATCTGAAGAAGCTAGAACAGATGAGAAAGGATGCCAAAACTCCTTTGTACCAGGGCTGCAGCATGTCCAAGCTTGAAGCTGACCTCTTACTACTGGATTTGAAGTCATCTAATGGCCTATCGGACACAGGCTTTGACAGTTTGTTGGATCTTATGGGAAAGATGCTTCCAAGCCCGAATGGGTTGTCTAAGAACACCTACGAGGCGAAGCAAATGATATGTCCAATGGGGCTCGAGGTACAGAAAATCCATGCATGTCCAAAAGATTGCATCATGTATCGTGGTGACTATAAGGATTTGGATGCATGCCCAGTGTGCGAAAGTTCGAGGTACAAGTCCGAGTCAGCTATACATATGACATGTGATAGGAATAAAAGGCCACCCACCAAGGTCGTCTGGTATTTCCCCGTAATTCCTCGGTTGAAGCGGCTATTTGCTAACCCGAAGACGGCAAAGCTTATGCGTTGGCATGCAGAAGAGCGTCTGAAAGATGGAAAGCTTAGGCATCCGGCAGATGGTTCACAGTGGAGGGCAATTGATTATCATTTCAAGAAAACTTTCTCAAAGGAGATCAGGAACGTAAGGTTCGGCTTGAGTACGGATGGGATGAATCCTTATAACATGGTTAGCAGCAAACACAGCACATGGCCTGTCTCTCTTTGCATATACAACCTTCCCCCTTGGTTGTGTATGAAGCGGACCTACATTATGATGCCTTTGCTGATCCAAGGGCCAAAGCAGCCTGGAAATGATATTGATGTGTATCTAGAGCCATTGGTGGATGACCTGCTTTCGTTGTGGAATGAAGGTGTGAAGGTTTGGGATGAATACAAGCGAGAACACTTCACATTAAAAGGAATGTTGTTCGTAACAATAACTGACCTACCCGGCCTTGGTTGCCTATCAGGCCAGGTTACAAAGGGCTATAATGGTTGTGTGGTTTGTGTCGATGACACTGACGCTAGATGGTTGAACAAAAGCAAGAAGATGGTCTACATGGGGCATCGTAGGTTCCTTCGTCGAGACCACCCATATCGTTGGAACAAGAAATCCTTTCCCTCCCACTCTTCTTCTCCAACCCGACGCCCACCATTTCTTCCACCATTGTTGCGGCCATTTCTCACCAAATTGCTCAAGAAAGGTCACGTTTTTTGAAGAAAGCTCTCCATCAACTTTTTTTGAGGTTGGTAACACTCAACTCTTCCAATTTGTAGCTTGTTTGAACCACTAAATTTGAAATTTGACATGAATTTGATGGAGGGGCTCTTTCATCCTCTCTAGAGCTCATTTCTCATGAAATTCAATGGATCAACTCGAATTAATAGGTGGATCATTAGTAACTAGCTTGAGGACACATGATAGGCATTCTTCCATGATTCTTTAGCTTGAATTGTTGCAAAATTGAGACAAATGTGTTGAAGTGTCTCTTTTTTTTCCTCTAGGCCATTTTTCATCAATTTATTCATGTAATATCGAAATGTGTAGCTCTCATTCCAATCCAACAAGATTAGTATCTAGCTTGATTTGCTTACTTTCTAGAAGCTTGAATGGTTGCAAAATTGAGACAAATGTGATGAAAGATCTCTTTTCCTCTAGGCCGTTTTTCATCAATTTATTCATGGATTATCGAAATGTGTAGCTCTCACTCCATTCCAACAAGGTTAATATCTAACTTGCTTTGCTTACTTTCTACGAGCATGAACGGTTGCAAAATTGAGACAAATATGATGAAAGATCTCTTTTTTTCCTCTAGGCAATTTTTCATCAATTTATTCATGGATTATCGAAATGGTTAGCTCTCACTCCATTCCAACAAGGTTAATATCTAACTTGCTTTGCTTACTTTCTACGAGCATGAACGGTTGCAAAATTGAGACAAATATGATGAAAGATCTCTTTTTTTCCTCTAGGCCGTTTTTCATCAATTTATTCATGGATTATCGAAATGGTTAGCTCTCACTCCATTCCAACAAGGTTAATATCTAACTTGCTTTGCTTACTTTCTTGAAGCTTGAATAGATGCAAAATTTAGAAGAATGTGATGAAAACTCGATTTTTTTGCCTCTAGGCCGTTGGTCATCAATTTATTCATCAATTTTGTCCTCGGCTCCACTTCGTTCAATTTGGTCCTCGGCTCAATTTGACTCTCTCCCTTGACTCAAGGTTTGTATCTAGCAACACTTCGTGCGATTGATTTGCAAATAATTTGGCATTATTATTTTATTGGGTCAAGGAGATATGCTGGGTCAAGTTGACAGAAAAGTTCACCTTCCCTGCCGGTACGGAGGACGTTATGAAGCACAAAGCCCTCCAGGTAATGGCTGGTCGGTTTCAATATTTCAAGCATCAACTCAACAAGAAGCATGTCATGGAAGGAACTGTTCCAGATTTCTCAAAATGCCCAATTCAGCGACCTTTCTGGGAAGAATTTGTGGCATACAAGCTCTCTGAGGATGCCAAAGCCGCTAGCGCCAGAAATTCTGAGGCAGCCAAGAAAAATTTACACCCACATACCACAGGATCTCGTGGGTACGTGAGGAAGATACCCGAGTGGGAGAAGGAGGCTGATGAGCTGGAAAGGAGTGGTGTCGAGCTGCAGACAGCAAATTGGGAGCCAAGGTCCGTGACTTGGGCTCTAGGGCACGGGTGTAAATACGGGCCTGATGGGAAGCTTATGCATAAGGATTCTCGTGCCGAAGAAGCGGTTAAACGGATCGAGCAAGCACATTCAGAGATTGCCTCAGGTTCCGTTGAATCAGAGAGTGTGAATGATGCGCTTACCCGGGCCTTGGGAAACAAAGAGCATCCCGGACGTACACGAGGTGCAGGAAACGTTCCATGGCTGAAAACCTTTGAGTTTCATTCGGGCTCGTACAGAAGTCGGTCTCGGGGCAAAGCATCCTACGAGCAGCTTTTGCAACAGCTCCGTGACGAAATGCAGGCTTCGAATGATAAGTTGCGTGAGGAAATGCAACAAATGAGCCAGCGTCCGCCTGTTGCAGCTTCAAATGCCGACCCAATTATCACTAGCCCACTGGGGCATCGTAGCAGCTGCGGGAGTAACGTGAATCCTCCCGTAGAAGATCCCAACTTGAGATTTCCAGTGGATGATATCACGGACCCGAGAAGTTGCAAGCTATATGTGATGTTAGGGTTGATTAAGACTAAGGTGGCCATTGGTCAAGCTCTGCCTACTAGGGAACGAGAGGTGTTGCATTGCCGTGAGTTGCCCGTTGGCTTTGCAAGAGTCACACTTGATGCACTAGTCAAAAAGCGGTACGGCATACTGGAGCTGGAAATTCCGGGGGAGGATGACGCCGTACGGTTGAGAGATAACCTTGGTTGCATTGTCGGGTGGCGCAAACGCTATATATCCTTTGGCGATACGGATTCGGAGTCAGAGGAGGAGGACGGCGGCATGAATGATCAGAACCTTTCTAGGCAACCAAGTCCGCCTCCTAGGCAACCAAGTCCGCCTTCCAAGCGTCGACAATCCGTTTCAAGCCCGCATGAGAGCAAGTCGAAGAAAAAACCAGTGAGTGGTAGCATTACATCCCTGATGCGTGAGAAGGAGGAAGTTGAGATATCCAAATCTGCCATTGATCATTTCTCCAGGAATTTTATCAAGACAGTGAATAATAAACCGAGCCGGTCAGAGTTTGAGCGTATGGTGTCTAAAAAGGCAGTACGTAACTACAGCAGGGATATGCTCAAACTAACGGCTGCGCAAAGGGAGGAAGCAGCTAGGAAGCAATTCATGGAAGAAACCGGTCTCTCAACGCAACAACTCCATCAGTTGCAAGAAGGCAATGAAGTGGATGTGCCATTCGCGCCACTCGCGCCCCAATGGCCGTTCGTGTATGGGAACGACCTGGTTTGCCCAGATGATATCCCTCGTCTACCGACGAGGATGAGGAACTTGCATCAATGGTACAAAATGCAAGGTGGTTCAACACAGTTTGGGGTCAGATACCCGATCGAATGGTTCGGCAAGGTGGACGAGGGCAAGAACAGCACTCATAACATATTGTGGATTGATTTCAATATTCTACATCAGTTCTACCAACGACAGAGCCTCGATGTCAGCCTCGTGTTCCTTTGGTGCTTGTAAGTACCGTAACTAAATCTCTTTCGTTCTTTTGATGACGACATAAACTCTCATAGCTTTAACTTTTTGTAGGATGGAGGCTCAAAATTTTAGGCGAAACAATATAGGCAGCATCATTTTTTTTAACAGAGAATCATAGCCTTCAGCTGATTTATTTCTGTTCAATTTATACTCTGTAATATGCATCTAGAAATTGAACTAGTAGAACCTAGTAGCTGTCAGTGGTAGTTAGCTGCATTTCTTGTTCTGATTTTTTACTACACAAGAGTTCATTTTCTTCTTCCAGAGTTCAAATGTCATCCTTCTTCAGTCATGCATATTGTGTGCTTGTAACAACTCAGGTTGCTATGTAGGTATGGCTAACTGTTAGCCTGCAGCATGCATGTGAACACTCCGGCCAAATTGTCAGCTACTGTTGGTGATCTTGTCAGTGATCCTACTCAGTACAGGAGTCTTGTTGGCACTTTTCAGTACCTCACCTTCACTCAGCAAGACATTTCATATGACGTTCAGCAGGTGTCACTACTAGAGAACTCAACATCACAAACACTTGATCACAAACGGTTTTGTAAAACCGTTTGTGATAGCCCCATCACAAACGGTTTTCAAGGCTCCAGGCTACCAGCCGTTGGAACCGTTTGTGATGGGGGCCATCACAAACGGTTCTTGTTAAGAACCGTTTGTGATGCCCCCCCCAGCCATCACAAACGGTTCTTAACAAGAACCGTTTGTGATGGCCCCCATCACAAACGGTTCCAACGGCTGGTAGCCTGGAGCCTTGAAAACCGTTTGTGATGGGGCTATCACAAACGGTTTTACAAAACCGTTTGTGATCAACTGTTTGTGATGTTGAGTTCTCTAGTAGTGTGCCCCTTGTTTCCCGTAGTGTACCATGTTGTGGCAAACAACGACGGTGAACCAAACAGCCACTTGTTTCCCGTAGTGCCAAGATATAGCAACCAATAATTTCCTGCTCTAGAAGTTTATGGTAGCTTGCCATAGTTTCGCTATAAATATCGGTATATCCGGTACTCCACTACTACATACATGTGCGCGCGGCTGGCATATCCGGTAGAATGAACTGAATATGCCACCACTGATCCTGCCGACAGACGGCGGCACAGGCACACAAGCACATATGCTCATCTATTGCGTGTTTTAACACACGAAGCGACATTAGATGGCTTGTTGACGAAGGAATGGAGCCGTGGAGGCTCGAGTACGTGCCTTGGGATAGGAATGAGTAGCAATGGGAAATCGTATTGTCGAGCCTGGCCGGTTCCTTGGGACATTGGGCACAGAGCGTAATAACATGAGTAGGGCGACACTCTTCCATCTCATCCTAATCAAGCAGCTGATTCTGTTCAAGTGTTCAGCCTATGTGCAGGGCCACGCCTAGATGTGGTGCCTGCAGCAGCGATCCAACGGCCAGGCACGAAGCCAGGGTGGGGGCCGGCGGTGGCATGGCGTGCAGTGCCAGCGGCGGCCGTGCACGGGGCTTGCGGCGACCAGGCACAAGGTCACTGGAACAAAGGCTGGCGGCTGGCGCTCGGCTGACGCACGCCTGGCCTGCAGCTCTCCCACTACCAGAATGATCGACATCTGCACCGGGTGGGAAAGCCCTTTAGCACCGGGTTTCCCACCCGGTGCAACTAATCCGAGGCTAAAGGGGTACCCCTTTAGCACCGGGTCGAATAACCGGTGCTAAAGGGCCTGCCTTTAGCACCGGTTGCTGCCTGAAACCGGTGCTAAAGACCCCGGATTTCTTTTTTTTTTTGCTTTTTTCAGTAGCCATGCGTGCACGTCTATATACGTATATATTCTAATACGTGTATTCTAATGCGTATTCGGCCGACTCTATATTCATACTAGCTGACATTGTTTAGCATGTCATGGTGAGATGCTCACGTACGTCGCCAATGCTGCATGCAATTTGACCAAGGTCTGACACGATTCCTTGGCGCCATTTCTTTACGCAAACTTCGAGCAGATTGTGAGAGAAAGAGTCCAAACACAATAATTACCGAGAGCTTTGCATGCACGAGAGGGAGAGGATATGAGCTAGCTAGGGAGGTGGTGTGTTCTTGTTGGAAGACAGACGGTGCCGATCAAGAGACCCTAGCTAACCTAACCCGGCCTATAAATCGAACAGGGCGATCCAGACATATAGATCGATCGAGGAAGGCTCGACGTGAATGTTTGTTTGGGAGACATTCACGTGGGCACTAC
>OAMR01000291.1:567919-589989 GCA_900205405.1 Echinochloa crus-galli | reverse complement strand
GGCGCTGGCGGGCGCGGCGGCGCGCGAGGTCGGCGTGTGTGCTGCGAGGTGAGGTTGCTTGCTAGTAGTAGATACGGAGTATCCATTTCCAATCCAAGCTTCTCTTGTGTTCTTGTTGTCATTCTGCTGCTACTGCTAGTGAGAAGGAGATAGAGGAGTAAATCGATCCATTTTTCTGTTGAATGTAATCTCTGTAATCGATCTGAATGTAATCTCGATCTGTAAACTTCTCCATTGATTGCAATACTTGAATATAAATTTCTGTAATCTTGGATCTATGGATCTATGTAATCTCTGTTTAATTTCTCTGTTGAATCTTGAATGTTGAATCTTGAGCTATTTCTACTCTTTCCCTGTTCTTTTTGTTGTCGAAGAACATGGAGAAAGCACCGAGTGGTATTTAATTTTTTTTTGCTAAAATCTTTAGCACCGGGTGGTATTTCCAACCGGTGCAAAAGGATGCCCATTAGCACCGGCTATCTGAACCGGTGCTAAAGAAGTACCCTTTAGCCTCGAAATATCTGCACCGGTTGACACTACCAGAATCCTTCACATCCGTCCGCCTCCTCCGCCTCGGCCATTTTTGGACCCGGTGCTGATGGGGCTTCAGCACCGGGTCCAACGGCTAGGAGCGGGGGCGGCGCACGGGGGCGGTATACAAAAGACATTAGCACCGGGTCGTGGCAAGACCCGGTGCTAAAGGGTGCACATTAGCACCGGGTCGTGGAAAGACCCGGTGCTAATGTTCACCCTTTAGCACCGGGTGCAGCCCCGACCCGGTGCTAAAGGCCTCGGGCACATTAGCACCGGGTCGTGGCTGCACCCGGTGCTAAAGGGGGCGCATTAGCACCGGGTCTTGCCACGACCCGGTGCTAATGTGTCCGCCCTGACATCCCGCAGCGCCGCCCCCGCTTCTAGCCGTTGGACCCGGTGCTGAAGCCCCATCAGCACCGGGTCCAAAAATGGCCGAGGCGGAGGAGGCGGGCGGATGTGAAGGATTCTGGTAGTGTCCGCTGCTGTGTGGCCAGCGACGGGTTGGTATCGGAGACGACTGATGATCCGCATGACCTGCGACTCTTTGGCTCCGATTGCAAGTGGGCATGGCAATGGTCTCATTCAGTGTCTCATTCAGTGTCAGTATTTGTGCAATTACATCATCCGATAACATCTTTGTTCATAGCTAATAGCCTCCTTACAATCCCAGATATAAGTCCTTTTGGGTTTCGAGCCATGGAGCTTTTAACTCCGCTGGTGTTTCCCATCAATTGATAGATCTTATGGATTTTATGTGTGTGCCTATTGGTTACTTCATGGCAAAGTCATCGTGTGATAGCGTGAATTATTGGCCGATTGTTGTTGGTCAAGATTAGGTAGTATGGCGGTATTGACTCGAAAAGACGGAGGAAGCAGCATTCAATGAGTTTCGGATTGTTGATACCTTCATATTTCTCGACTCCAGTGAGTAATCCTAAAAGTCACCATGAGTCCTTGGCTACCCCAACCTGTTATCTACCAACAACGATTAGAGGGCGGAACATGGCTTATGTGTACGTGTGAGGCAATTTGTCAATAAGTTATAATTATTTCCGATCGAGTACTTTGCATTCGCAGTCGACACTCTCGGCCATGTTCGGTTGGCTGGTGGCTGGTGGCTGGTGCTGGTTTTTGCTGAGAAAAAAACACCGTTGACTGGTTGGTGGCTGGTGGCTGGCGCTGGTTTTTTGGAGAAAAATACTGGTGGCTGGTGGCTGATAATCCAAGCGAACAGGACCGGTGAGTGCTGGCGCAGCATTTGTGATTTGCTATGTTTACATGCACAAATGGTGGTCGTCCATGAAGCATTTCATTATATTGTTTTGCCGTGGCATCAGATGAAGAAGAGGCCGGTACGGTTATTGGACATAATTATTAGATTCCAAAGTGCTTCCGCACGTGGATGAGATTCTCTGAATGGAAAGTTAGTGATTCCTTACAGCAGACAGAGCTGGGACGGTTTCCTTGGGCTACGGATTCTTCACACAGTCATCAAAATGATTTGTCTACAGTAACGTATTGAATGGTCATCAATGTTACTGGAGGACACCATGAACTGAACTAAACAGGAAGAAAAGAAAGGAATGGAATTTTTATAAAAATATAAAATTAAATTAGTATTGCTGATAATAAAATCTAATTAAGTAATATTATGTTGTACATTATCCTCAAAAATGGGTTTTTTGGATATCTAGTGCAAACCAACCCTCCGTACAAACTTTGGAAACCGACGTGTATGGAACATGCATGGGAGGTGGGAGGGAGAATTTACAAAATTAGACGGGAGGTGGGAGGGGGATTGGTAAAATCAACATGCATGAGTGGCATCGTGTGGACCAAATTGTGGTTTTTAAGTTTGTACGGAAGGGTTGGTTTGCACGTATATAGTCTTCTAGGCCCTCCAAATCAGTACAAGGGCAGAGAAACCTTTGTTGCTCCTTTTGCAGTCATATTTTTTAAATTTCATGTTTATGGTGTCGTTATTATAGGTAGTTCCACTCACTGATCGATTGTTGTTCCCTAAATGCTAAGAAATCAGGTGGTATCAACATAATGTTGTAAATTCCTAATTAATTTCACAAGGTTATTTGATGACTGTAGTATGCTTTGTGTTCTTGCATTACTCTTTTGCTTTGATTGTAGTTTTATGTGAATGCACGTCACCACCAACACTATTTAAAGCAATCTCTCACTACTTATTTTGTGTGATATTTCCTATCTCCATTTTACTATTGTACACAAATACCACATGCAACATGACTATCTTGCAATATTATTTATTCGCTGAAGAGGATGATCATCCAACTTGAGATTTGTAGTAGTATTAGCCAACTAGCTAGGGTACGAAAAACCATACACTATTAATTCACAATCATGTGTTCACTTACCAGGTTAGAGTGATCGGCGTCTGTAATACCCCACACCATTAGTATTCCGGTTTCGGCCCGTTCTTGGCCAATGTGTCCTGTTCGGGTGGAATTAGTCCCACCTTGGTAGTCTAAATAGGTTTAGGCCAGTATATAATCCTTGTCGTTCCAAACGTAGCACATTCGGGTTAACCCTTTTACACGAAGCGAGGACGAAAATGTAAGAGAGGTGTTATGCATATGCGGGGTCGCCCCTCGGAAGGGATGGGATGTAAGCAGGTTTTCAACGCGGGGTGTTACAAATGGTATCCAGAGCCAGTACCCTCGCTGCATATGTGCATGCATGTCGGCTCGTGGAGGGGATATGGCATGGCCGTGGCAACGAGAGGAGATCCTGTATATTTGTCTACTGTGAAAGTGGTAAGCTGCCAAGAAACGAAAATGTAAGAGATGTTCTATCCGTATGCGCGGGGCTTGCCCAGCCCTAAGCTGCCAAGGGACAAAAATGTAAGAGATGTGCTATGCATATGCGGGGCTCGCCCCTTAGAAGGGTTGAGCTATAAACAGGTTTTGGATATATATATATATATATATATATATATATATATATATATATATATATATATATATATATATATATATATATATATATATATATATATATATATATATATATATATATATATATATATATATATATATATATATATATATATATATATATATATATATATATATATATATATATATATATATATATATATATATATATATATATATATATATATATATATATATATATATATATATATATATATATATATATATATATTTTATATAGTAATATAAAGGTATAAATCAAAATATATTAGAAAATACGGTTGATTTTGAAATTTTTTCGTGTAAATCGCTTTGAAGTATCTTAAAATTAGTATACGAACATACTCAAAATGATAAATGAGTATGCGGACATACGTACGATGGTATACTGATGGTGGGAGTAGCTACACGCGCGTGTAGATAAAACGTGTCCTCTATATATATACATACATACATACATATATATATATACATACATACATATATATAGAGTAGCTACACGCGCGTGTAGATAAAACGCGTCCTATATAGGAAAAATGCATTCTACACGCGCGTGTAGCTACTCCCACCTGTGTATCTCATGATACACGATGAATCTACACGCGCGTGTAGAATGGATTTTCCCTGTATAGGAAGCGTTTTTACTACTCGCGCGTGTAGTTACGCGCCTCTGCTCCCGGGTTTGCATGCACCACACCGCCCGCTAGCAAGGGACCGGCAGGCGCTCTGCTGATAATTCGGATGGGGCGCTGGACGAGTGCATGCATGCATGCTGCAACTACCAGATTAATTTTTTTAATTCAAGGATAGAATAAAATAATATATTTGAGTACTAAACTGCTGCCGTGATTCGTGATCCATATGAGTATGAATGAGTACATACTAATTAATTTACTGCGAGTATGTTTAGCTTAAGAGTATGAGTATATACTGCATACTTATTTGCGGGGAGCGAGTATGTAGGTTAAGCGTACTAGTTTAGACTACTTTGCGTGTAGTGAATACATGCATATACATGTTTCATTTGCAAGTATGTAAATATACTAGTTAGTGGTCTACGTGATTATTAGGATGCTGGATATTTTTTTCACGTATGATTCTGAGTATTTTTTTAGACAAAATAATACTGGAGTATGCGGTGATACTTTTTAGCATCAACTGAAAGATTGCATACTTATGGGAGCATGCATGTATATACCAACCACCTACAAAGAAGTATAGTATTTATTTTTGCCAAGCTGTATGACCACATAAATGAGTATGAGTACATACTTTGTCTACCTACGTCATGTACATGAACCAAGTGAGTATGGGCACATACGTCTCTAAAGGAGTATGCATACATACATGTAAAACGAGAGTATGAATACACACATGATTAAAGTGAGTATGAGCTAATACATGTTCAGGGAGCTGAGTATGAGTACGTAGGAGTAAAGTCAACATGACAGAGTAACAGTATATAAGATTTTCAAGGACTCTCTACAACGAAAGCACGGTATGCAAATGTACGGAGATAGAGCTGAAGAAATACATAATAATAATCGTACATATACTATCAAAAAGATACTAGTAGTATTTAAATATTTGATTCTACTATACAATCTTGCCACCGACACTGTTGAACCACACGACGCTGCGAACTGAAAGCATGTGAAATGTGGCCATCTAGCTACATCCACGCCGTCAGCACAAACATAACCCAGCGCCCAGATTGAGGTCGAACTGAGAGATCGAGACAAAAGACGAGGAGGATGGCTGCGAGCAGATTCTCTTCACCGTCGACAGTGGACTGTAATATGAGAAAAAAAGAGAGTATCAGATGAAACTATAGTCTGTTAATACGTGCATTCTGAAAAAAATATCGATTGCAATCTGAAAACAATTAGTATCAAGTCATACTATAAAATCTCCGGATATGCAGTTTGCACGCAGCAATAAGATTAGACTTAGGGATAAACAAATCGTTCACAACATTCAACAATCTCAAATGTACCCCAACAGCCGCCGCCGTGCTCCATCAAATCAGTGGTAGAAGGCGAGCGATCGAGCAGAGCACGCATGCGTGGGCGCGATCATACACTCACGTGCACGTACCAGTTGAGCTTGGAGTTCCAGGAAGCCGAACAGAAGAGCGGAACCAAGATGCGATCTTCACCCTCGCCGGAAGCAAGTGGATGCAGAAGAACTTCTCGTACCTCCATGGCCGATAACACAGATGAGTTGTATCAATCCACATAAAAATAATATTCATAAAAATAATATTCAGATGAGTACGGTCTGATACCTGTCTCCGTCGTCTGGCCGGGAGGTACGTAGAATAGACGAGAAGGTCGATCAGCTCGTCACCGCCGCCTCGTCGCCGCCGAGAAGATGAGAACGCCGATCGAGGATGATGCGCCCGTCGTATGGTTCGGTGGCTGTATGACGCCGAGCGGTTCCCGGAATTCCTGATCGAGAAAACAGAACGCTAGTCTGCTGTGTATATATCGACAACGGGAGCTGCTCGTACGTACACGCGTCGAAGGGTTGGCGGTGGGTTTTCGCCCGCTAATGCGTCGGGGGTGGGCAAGAGGCGCCGATAGGAGGCAACCTTCGAAGGAGCAGCTACACGCGCGTGTAGAATGGATTTTCTATATATATATATATATATATATATATATTGTTTTGCTATATTGCACGTGGGTGCATTCTGTATAGAAAATGCATCCACCCTGGTTGTAATAGGTCTTATCGCTTACTTGCAACTGGTTTGTGCTCTATTGCAACTAGATCGGGCCTAGTTGCAACTGGGTCGTATCCAGTTGCAACGGGATCGTGTTCAGTTGCAATTAGATTGAATATGTTTGAATCAGTTCCGTCAACCTGCAACTGATACAATGTCACAGTTGCAATTCGTCTAGTCTTACAGTTACAAATAAGAGTGACTGTGTATTTCGTATATATATCATGTTGTTGCAACTGTTTCGGGACGAATTGCAACTAGTTCGGACCCACTTGCAACCGGGTCGGATCACATTGCAATTGGTTTTTCTGGTTGCAATAAGTCCGTCAACCTGCAATTGACACGGTGTCGTACTTGCAATTGATCTAATCTCATAGTTGCAACTGAGGGTCTGTGCATTCTGTATATAAAATACACCTGGGTGCATTTTAGCCTCGTCCTATATATATATAGGACGCGACTATTGGGAGCCCAGGGCTTCCAATAGTTATTGGAAGCTCTGGCCAACCAACCCATCAGCCTAGGGCGTCCAAGACACGTGCTCGCGGTCCCCTCTCGCGCCGAGCGTGCCATGCCAGCACCCCCAACCGAGCGTGCAAAAATCTCGTATAAACCAGTACTATAGTCATATAATCCTCGCCGAAAGTCCGTAGAAACATTTCAAACAAAAAGAGAGTACCTGCCACCTGACGTGCCCTGTACACCATCTGACGCACACATGCATGCATGCAAACCAACGAGATTCCTACTATTTTCGCGACAATTCTTCACTCGAATCTCCAATTCAAAAACGGGTTTCACCAATGGGTTCATGACATTTTCGTGCACAGTTTGAGATCCATTTTGAATATATTTTCTTAAAATTTTGAATTTTAAAATCTACGACTTTTGGTGGGATTTGTATGCAATTTTGTACGGTTTCTATGATTCCGCCGACATTCAAATGTCATAGGTACCTATTGAAATTGCATATCTACCTATTGATATTGCATATAAACCTATTGATATTGCATACGAACCTAGTGATATCGCATAGGAACACATTAATATTGCATAGGAACCTATTGTTATTGCATAGTAAGCTATTGATATTGCATAGGAACATGTAAAAATCTCGTATAAACCAGCACTATAGTCATATAATCCTCGCCGAATGTCGTAGAAACATTTCAAACCAAAAGAGAGTACCTGCCACCTGACGCGCCCTGTACACCATCTGACGCGCACATGCATGCATGCAAACCAACGTGATTCCTACTATTTTTCTCGATAATTCTTCACTCGAATCTCCAATTCACAAATGGGTTTCACCACTAGTTTCCTGCCATTTTCATGCACAGTTTGAGAACCATTTTAAATATTTTTTTTGAAAATTTTGAATTTAAAAAACTACGGCTTTCAGTGGGATTTGTATGAAAATTTGTATGGTTTCTATGATTCCGCCGACATTCAAATCTCATGTTGCATATCTACCTATTGATATTGCATATAAACCTATTGATATTGCATACGAACCTAGTGATATCGCATAGGAACACATTAATATTGCATAGGAACCTATTGATATTGCATAGTAAGCTATTGATATTACATAGGAACATATTGATATTGCATATAAGCTATTGACAATTTGCATTGTTTCTATGATTCCGCCGACATTCAAATGTCATAGGTACCTATTGAAATTGCATATCTACCTATTGATATTGATCTAAAATCAACACAAAAAGTCATAGAAACATGAAAAAGAAAAATATCCTAGTTCACTTTTTGACTTTCGGTCTTTACGTGGTTTTCACCTTCACCAAAACATATCGTAGGAAATATACAAGAATGCATAGAAACATAAACTTAGCTTCAAACATGTACATACATCAACCCAGTTTCAGACGTATGATTTTCATGATAATAATAGCATAGGAAATATGCCAGAAAAGCATAGAAACCAGAAATTTCTATCAATTGGTTTAATTGTTCAAACAAACATTCAATTCAGTTCAGTATCAGTATAGATAGTTCTCTGATCCATTCATAGAAACACCGCACAAAAACATAGGAACCTGGTAAAGTGCATACAAATTGTCCATAGTATCTATGATACAAATTGTCAAACAGGACGCGGTACATGCATCTGTGTCAGCCGATGAACCCTGGACGGAACTCCCACGCGGTGCCACCTCACCGATGCTCTTCACGGCGGCCGGCGTGGCGGACGACGGCGGCGGCACGCGGATCATCCTGGCGTGCTTGCGTACTCCGTGGGAGCGGATCAGCCTGGCGTGCTTGCATATCTACCTATTGATATTGCATATAAACCTATTGATATTGCATATGAACCTAGTGATATTGCATAGGAACAGATTAATATTGCATAGGAACCTATTGATATTGCATAGTAAGCTATTGATATTGCATAGAAACATATTGATATTGCATATAAACCTATTGATATTGCATATAAACCTATTGACATTGCATATAAACCTATTGACATTGCATATAAACCTGACATTGCATATAACCCTGTTGATATTGCATATAAACTTGTTGATATTGCATATAACTCTATTGATGTTGCATAGGAACCTATTGATATTGCATAGTAAGCTAATGATATTGCATAGGAACATGGTTGGATGGATGACCTTGACAATGAGGGTAAATTCTTTGAAGATGTTGGATGACTCTATCCCACAAAATCGAGCGGATCTGGGTGGATGGCAACGTTCCACGCCAACGGCGTGAGTGCCGTTTTCCACGGGCGATGGCCTCACCGGCGAGCGGCGGTGGCTCTAGCGGTGGTGGCCCAGACGGCTGGTGAGCGGCGGTGGCGCGGGTTGCTCCAACGGCGGCGCAGGCGCGGACCGTGGGCGGCGGCAGCGGCTCCAACGGCAGCGGGGTGCGGGCGGCTGCTCAAGCGGTGGCGGCGGGCGGATGTTGACGTAAAATCCGCACCTCACGCCAAGCACACAGCAAGCCGAACAAAGCTGGCTTCAAACGTGGCCCGGGCTTTCGAATCCGGAAGCGTGCCAGTCAGTTTGCCATCCTGCCCTGCCTTCTTTGAGGTTAAAACTTTCAATCTTCCCTTTTCTCCAGATGGAACAGCATTTACCATATTAACCGAGAACCCGATCATATTCTGAGGGAAAGGGTTACTGTCCAGTTTCATTTTGTTGTCGAATTTCAAATGTCCTTCCTGGATAGCTTTCTGAATCTTCATCCTAAAGACTCTGCATTCATTAATGGAATGAGAATTTCTATCATGAAACCCACAGTACCCTTTGATAAGTTGCACCGGCATTTTTCAATCCAAAGGTCATGACAACCCATTCAAACAACCCTATGTGTCCAGGACACCTGAAAGCTGTCTTTACTATATCTTCCAATGCCATATAAATCTGATTGTATCCTGCGTTACCGTCCATGAAACTGAGCACTTTGTATCCAGCAGCAGCATCAACCAATGAATCAGCAACAGGCATTGGATATCCATCCATGAGTACCGAATGCCACTTTCTCGGCTTCTGATCAATCTTCTTCTGTATAATTTTAATCATAATCTTGTTAGAAGCCTCTGCCTGACCATTAGCTTGGGCATAATAAGGAGAAGAATTTAACAATCTGATGCCCATACTTTCAGCAAAATCTCTGAATTCTGAAGATGTAAATTGAGTCCCTTGATCAGTGGTGATTGTCTGAGGAATCCCAAATCTGTAAATGATGTGTTCTTTAACAAATTCAACCATATTCTCCGACGTCACCTTCTTTAATGGAATTGCCTCAACCCACTTGGTAAAATAATCGGTTGCCAAAAGCACAAACTTATGCCCCTTGCTAGATGGAGGATTTATTTGGCCAATCAAATCTATTCCCCATCCTCTGAATGGCCATGGCTTGACAATGGGATTCAAAGCCGATGCCGGAACTCTCTGAATGTTTCCAAATTTCTGACAGTCTTGACATCCTTTATAATATTCAAAACAATCTTCCAACATTGTCGGCCAGTAATATCCAGTTCTTCTAATAACCCACTTCATTCGGTAGGCCGATTGATGTGCTCCACACAACCCATCATGTACTTCACTCATCAACCTTTTTGCTTCTTCATGATTTAGGCAATGTAACAGCACTCCATCCAGGGATTTATAATACAAATTATCATCAAGAAGAACAAACTTTAAAGCTTTATACCTGAGCTTTCTAGAAACCTTTCGGGACGGATTCTCCAGATAATCGGCAATCTCTTTTCTCCAATCATCTTCTGCCAGATTACTCCCGAATGCATATACATCACTAGCAAAAACTTCTCGAAGCTCTTTATAACCTGATGCACTTTGGGCCAATCTATTTGCTTCTCCATTATCCCCTCTAGGAATGTGTTGTAGAATTACTGACCGAAAGCTCTTCAATATTTCTTTGCATTCTTCATAGTAATTCCTCAAGGTATCACTTTTGCACTCATATTCACCATTCAATTGCTTTATGACCAATTCTGAATCTCCAAAAATTTCAACCGCAATGGCCTTTGCTTCTTTCAAATATTGGAGCCCTTTGAGCAATGCCTCATACTCAGCTTGATTGTTAGTAACAGCAGATTGAATAGGAACAGCAAACTCAAATGCTTCTCCTTTGGGTGAGATCAATAAGATACCTGCTCCACCACCTTTGTCGCATGAAGATCCATCGAAGAATAACACCCAAGGAACAATGTTAAGCAAATTTATCGATGTATCATGATGTTCAGTAATGAAATCGGCAATAATCTGTCCCTTAACAGCCTTTGCCGATTCAAACCTTAACTCAAATTCAGACAAAGCTAAAATCCATTTGCCAATCCTTCCGTTCAAAATTGGCATAGACAACATGTGTTTTATCACATCAAACCTTGAATACACAATGCATTCGGCATGTAGTAAGTAGTGCCGAAATTTTGTACAGGAGTAGTAAACACATAAGCAAAGCTTCTCTATAGCCGAATACCTTGTCTCTGGATCTAGTAACTTTCGGCTAAGGTATGCAACTACTCTTTCCTTCCCTTCAAATTCTTGAATGAGGGCCGATCCAATAGTTTGGGCATCGGCCGCCACGTACAACTTGAAAGGCTTGTTCAATTGTGGAGGCACCAATACTGGTGGCTTCTTCATGTACTCCTTTATTTCATCAAAAGCCTTCTGTTGTTCGTCACCCCATACAAACTTTTGATCCTTTCTTATTTTCAATAGTGAGGAAAAGGGCAACACCTTTTGTGACAAGTTTGATATGAATCTTCTCACAAAATTTATCTTGCCAAGCAGTGATTGTAGCTCTTTAAGATTAGTTGGAGGAACAATTTCATCAATTGCCTTCATGCTTTTCTTACCAACTCCTATTCCTCCTTCATGTATCAAAAATCCCAGAAACTCTCCAGCCGAAACTCCAAAAGCACACTTGTTCGGGTTCATCTTAAGCCCATGTTTCCTGGTGCATTCTAGAGTTTTCCTTATGTCGGCCAAATGAGACTCATGATCCAATGACTTGATCACCACATCATCAATATATATTTCCACAATCTTGCCGATCAACTCATGAAAAATATAATTCATAGCCCTTTGATAAGTTGCACCGGCATTTTTCAATCCAAAGGTCATGACAACCCATTCAAACAACCCTATGTGTCCAGGACACCTGAAAGCTGTCTTTACTATATCTTCCAATGCCATATAAATCTGATTGTATCCTGCGTTACCGTCCATGAAACTGAGCACTTTGTATCCAGCAGCAGCATCAACCAATGAATCAGCAACAGGCATTGGATATCCATCCATGGGTGTAGCCTTGTTTAAGTCTCTAAAGTCTATGCAAACCCTCATCTTTCCATTTTTCTTATAGACAGGAACAATATTAGAGATCCAATCCGCGTATTTACAGGGCCGAATGAAATTTGCATCTAGTAATCTTTCAATCTCCTTTTTCACATCGGCCAACACTTCTTCCTTGTAGATTTTTCGGGGTGGTTGCTTGTAAGGTCTGTATCCAGGTTTGATTGGCAACCGATGCTCAACAATAGAACGGTCTAGACCAGGCATCTCCGAATAATCCCAAGCAAAGCAGTCCTTGTATTCCTTTAACAATGTTACCAACTTTTCTTTGAAAACCGAATCCAAGTTAGCACTGATAAATGTCGGCCTTGGCTTGTCACCATCTCCAATGTCCACTTCTTCTAATTTATCGGCCGACACAAATCCACGTCCTAATTTTCCATCAGTTCCATCAATTGGATTTTCCATCAAAAATTACTATGAGAGCCGACTGCTTCGATCGGCTGTTGATCACTGCTGGCTGGTGCCACAGGACCTTCTCCCCAGTCTTTGCCTGAGAAACAATCTATGCCTTGATATTCCCAGAAAGCTGGTTCCATATTTGCCACGCTTATTGAATCATCTGCTTGGACAATCTCCACCTCATCATCTATCCACTGAATAAGCTGTTGATGCATAGTAGATGGAATACAACAATTTGCATGAATCCAATCTCTTCCAAGCAGCAAGCTATATGCCCCTTTGCCCTCAATGACAAAGAAAGTCGTAAGCAGAGTCTTGGACCCAATCATCAGATCAACATGTACGCATCCCTTGGTGTCCGAAGGATTTCCAGCAAAATCATTTAGAATTATGCTCGTTGGTGTCAAATCTCTAGGACCCATACCAAGCTTCCTGAATGTGGTATATGGCATTACATTGACAGCAGCTCCTCCATCGACAAACATCTTGGTCAATGGTTTGCCATTAACATATCCCTTCAAGTACAGTGGCTTCATGTGCCGATTCTGGGTTGGCTTCTCAAAAACAGCTTGTTTGTTCAACATCAATTGTGCCATTAGCCCAAATCGTTCGGCATCATTTATATCGGGCAATATTTCTTCCTGTACAATTTGATTAGCTGGAGCCATGAATTCATTCGGCAAGAAACATACCATGCATGTAGGAGCCGAATGACTATGTTCGTCAGGCCTGTCTTTTGGGAGCCATATCGATTTCATCCTAGGCCTTGCTTGCTTTAATTCTTGATTCCTCAGGCGTTGAACTCTTCTCTTCTGACTCCTTCTTAAACCAGGTGGACACCACTGTCCTTTTTGCCAAACATACTCACGGTCTTCTTCCTCATGATCAATCCATCTGCAATCAGCATGTCTCTTTCTTGGTTGATCATCAAAACGCCGATCATCACTAAGATGCACCCTACCAATTCTTTCATGGACAGATCGGCGATTGGCAACATTTTGCCTATGTTCGACATACCCATTATTGCACTCAGGACAGTTATTCTTTGTAGGCAGCTTTAAACCTTCGTTCCAACAGTGTCTGAAGAATGCACACCCCCAATGCGCTCGTTCCTGCTCTCGAGCATACTCTTCTTGTTCTTCCTCAAACCTTTCTTCTTCGCGCCTTCTTTTCTCCTCCTCGTATTCACGCCTTTGAAAACGCTCTTTTTCTTGCTGACGCTGCCATTTGTTGAGGAGAATACGTGTAGTAACTCTAGGTTTAAAGGATTCGCCCACTTCAAATCGGCTATTCGGGAACCGAAGATTTTTCCGGCGAATTTGTTCCATTGTGATCTGCCGAGTAGGATCAACTGAACCATCCTGCTTTGCCTTCTTTGAGGTTAAAACTTTCAATCTTCCCTTTTCTCCAGATGGAACAGCATTTACCATATTAACCGAGAACCCGATCATATTCTGAGGGAAAGGGTTACTGTCCAGTTTCATTTTGTTGTCGAATTTCAAATGTCCTTCCTGGATAGCTTTCTGAATCTTCATCCTAAAGACTCTGCATTCATTAATGGAATGAGAATTTCTATCATGAAACCCACAGTACCTCTTATCTTTCACTCCATCGGGCCGAAGCATAGAATGCCCCTCTGGCAATTTGATTCGGCCTTCTTTCACCAGGAACTCAAACAATTTGTCTGCCTTAGTCACATCAAAATCATATGTTCCTTTCATCTGTTTGATCCATCTTTGAGTCATTGTAACTGGTTCTTTGCTCCACACTATCTCTGCTGCAGCTATTTCCTCGCTATCTTCATACTCATCTTCTTGATCTGCTCTTTCAAGGAATTGGTTATAGATGTCAGCTACATCATTATTTTTAGCAAATCTGACATCTTTCTTGAAACCATACGCCTGGTTACTCATCAAGGCCAATCTGTGCGACAACTGGCCCAAATCATCAAACTCCATCCCGAACAGCTTCTCCCGAATGGCAGGCAGCATGCCAGCTACAGCCATACCAGCCAGCTGGTCATCAGGTATGTTCAGAGAAAAGCACATACTCTTAGTTTCCCTAAACCTCCTGAGGAACTCTGTAGGTGTTTCATTATTCCTCTGCCTTAAGCTGGTCAAATCAACCAACTTTTTCTCGGTACTGCCAATGTAGTAATGAGCATGGAATTTCTGTTCCAGGTCCTTCCAAGTACAGATCGACTGAGCAGGCAAAGAAGCAAACCACGTAAAAGCTGAACCCGTCAGTGACAAAGGAAAGTATCTAATTCTGAAAGCCTCATCTGCCGAAGCCTCTCCAAGCTGCATCAGATATCGAGCTATATGTTCCACAGTACTTGTATCATCTTGTCCTGAAAATTTAGTAAACTCTGTAGGCACCTTGACTCTATTCGGCAATGATACCCTTTGGTACCATTCAGGGAAAGGAGACGAGTACATGTATCCCTGATTTTTAGGCTTCAGACCGAATTGATTTTGCAATACATCGGTCATTTTTTGCACCATGAGGTCAATACTGGTGTCTTGATTCCCTGGTCTCCCAGCAAGCATGCCTGCAGTACCAACGTACCCAGGATTCGGGAGGGCGTCGATAGCATTGTAATCCATAAACTCTGAATATCCGTTTCCATATAAATCCCTCTGCAGTCTGTTGTTCAAGGGAGATATCTTGTAAGCAGAAGCAGGCGGATTCCCTGTGGTGCCGAATGCCATATCACCGTATGTGCGAGTTTTCGGCAGTGCAAGCTGAGGATCTTGCCGAATCGGTTGTCCATTTATATCTTTAACACCAGAACCTCCAGTTTCATCAGCATTTCCTTTACCATGTGGTTTCTGAACTGGTGCTTGAACATTGAAGTATGTCGGGCCACCCAATTGCCCATGTGTCTGCTCAAAGGGTTTATCCACATGCTGACCAAAAATGCTTATCATTGTATGCCGAAAACTGTTTAAGAACGCAGCATTGTGATTGGTCATTGTCTCTCCCAAGCATAGATACCTAGCACATATTATAGTCTCACAATAAAATGTCATAGGAAATCTAACAGAAAATCATAGGGACTCAAATTTTGCACCGAATCAAAGCACGGACATGTGGAATAAGAAAGAATATTTGAAGCACAAAGTATCTATGCTAAAACAGACAATATATATGCTAAAACAAGCTCCATGACAATCTGCAATAAATATCTATGCTAAAACAGATAAAATATATGCTAAAACAAGCTCCAATAATTATCAGCACAGAGAGATCATCACGCGCCATGGAAACAGAAGAAGTGATCCCGCCGGCCGGCCACGCCCCGTAAACTCCGCCGCCGCCTAGAACCCGCTCGAACGGAAGCTGCCAAACAAGCCGAGTCCCGCCAGATCTGGAAGCCAAAACAAAGAAAACGCGGCAGATCAGCACATGCGACGACCAGATAACCACCAACCCCAACAAGAAGCCGCAAGAAATTCATGGGAACAAGGACTAACCGTTGCTGTTCACGCGGATCCGCAGCCTCCGCGCGTAGATCCATGCGCTTGCACCTCGATTAGGCCGGCAACACGCCCAATCCACCCATCAGACCACCATGCCGGACTCCGGGTCGGCCATGAGGTCGAGCAGGGGCCGCACGGCGCCGGCCTCGACGGCGCGCTGCCGGTTCTCGCGGGCGCCGCTGCAGAGCGCGTAGAGCGCCGTGGCGGCGTCCTTCTTCCCGCGCGCGCCGCCGGTCTCGAGGAGGGAGACCAGCAGCCTGACGAGCGGCCGCACGCCCCCCGCCGCGGCAATGCGGACTCGGTTGTCCGGGTTGTGCTTGGCCAGCAGCCGGACCCGAGCTTCGTGGTGACGAGGTGCAGGGCGAATGGGGGCGGATCCGGCGCCGCCGCCGCTGCCTGTTGAGAGGGGATCCGTTGAGAGGAGAGAGAATAGGAGTAGATAAATGAGAGGGGATGAGAGGGACAGTGGTCGATTTCAAAAAAAAGTGAGAGGACGTGGGGCGCGTGGGGACGGGTCGACGGGAGGGGGGCGCGACGGGGCACGTGGCGTGCGGGGACCATGGGGAGCGCGGCTGGGACGGGTAGGTTGGTGCACGGGTGGGATCGGACCGGCCGACCGGGGCTTCCGTTTGTTATTGGAAGCCCTGGGCTCCTAATATATATACTGTGTGTATATATATATAGTTTACTATATTGAATTCGCACCAGCATTGTGCCATTTTGCTAATAGCTATCTTATTATGAGCGTTTTATAAGCATGAAAGACATCAGGATCACTGAGTATACAGTAGTTCAGGTTTACCAGAATTTGGCATTTGCAATGCCTACAATGTATCTTCTCACAAGAATAGGATTTCCCACATTTACAACTTTAATTTGCATATCATGTTTTTTACTAAAACATTACTCATCTATACACCTTCAACCATAGCTGCACCTTCCAACTAATTTATGCCACGGTCACAAATCCCTACTGTCTATGTGTCACACAAAGGCCTTGTCTTTCCAATTTATTGTCTGGTAGATGTATATATGATCATTGTTTGTGCTAGAATTTTGTATGGACTTGGTTATATGCAGTTGTAGAGGCCGAAAATATTTTCTTTTTTTCTAAAAAGTTGTCTTTGTGGGGCTTTACCTAATACATACAATTGAGCAATCATAATACTAGTTTCAATAGTTTAGGAGGAGTTAGATTAAGATGAATATCAGTCTACGGAGTTATCTAGAAAAATTAAAAAAGAAAAGGGGAGTTAAGAAAAATTTATGTATTTGCAAATTGAAGAAGCATAGAGTGTACAAACAACAAGAACGTATATTCCTATAATAAAAATGTTGTTCAGGCTTTCAAGTACCATATGATGAAATTTAGGGCTGGCAAAAAAGTTCAAAGCTTGTGAGCAGACTTGGCTCGTTCATAGGCTCAGCTCGGTTCGACTTATTAAACGAATCGAGCCAAGCCTCGATTTCAACTCGTTTTCTTAATGAGCCAGCTCGTGAACTGTTTGATTGGCTCACTAGGCTCAATAAATTTAAAAAAAAATCTAAACTTACTTTTATTAATACAGTTGTATTACTATTATTTTGTTAAAATAAACTTATCATTCAACCTGTAAGCCAAATTTGATACCAGTTAAGTCTATTTTGAGTGTTGAAACATCTATATGATTCAAATTTATTAATATACTTTATTTAGTATACATAAACAATCATATGTTGGTTAATATCACCTTCAATCTTAACAATAATGTTAACCGATGTTTGACTCGTGAGCCAAACGAGTCGGAGCTTTCCAAACGGAGGAAGCCAAACTTGATTTTTAGTTCGCTAATAAGCCCATCCGAACGCTCGTCATTAAAATAGCCATAACGAGCCGGGCCTTAACAAGCCTAGTTAGTTCATCAGCCACCCCTAGATTAAATGTTTATATTCACGTGAGCATTGCCATTGTAGTTAATCCAATTATTTTGGTTTTCGGTGGTTGTGCAATAATTTGGAAGCATGCTCTCAGACTACTACTATATAAATGGAGTGGAGACCTGAAGTGTATAGTACTGCTAGTATCCAGTTCACTGAATTGAATGTAGTGCCGTCGTGAACATGATAATAATTTTACAAGCATGGAAGGCATCAGGAGTGTCACGAATACAGAAGTACTCGGTCCTGTACCGCAACAAGAACCGGGCAGACCAGGAACTGGAAGGATCGTCGGGACGACGTCGGCAGCGCATTTGAGATAAAGTTACCAATTTGTTTCAAGTTACACTGAATTGGTAATGTTAGTTCATTGGTTAAGATTGTGCTCGGGCAGGCATCGTTGAAGCTGAGGATCCGGGGTTAGTTAGTGAGGCTTAGAGAGTATGCTGTCTCCTCTGCGCGACTTGATTCAAGCTCCGCCGCGCCATCGTAGGTCCAATCAAGGGCCACGCCCGGATACTCATTCGAATACAATCTACGTCATATCCCGTTGCCCAACTCTTTCTCCTGCTCGTGACGTACTCATTTACTTGATCTGTCTCGCACTTAATTAACAAGGAGATGTGCACTCTGATTAATTGTGTAACTGACAGGACATACGTACATGCATGGTATCCATCACCATATACGTCTAGATCGTTTTCATCTTTTTTTCTTTGAACTATTAGTTTCTTGAACAACATGGCTCGAGTACACTTATGTTTGGGCTAACTCTCTTGTGGATATGTGATCGTGGCCACCACAAAGAAGGCCGACAGCAGAAACCCGCGACATCCGCCCTCCGCGCTGCCGGCGACGCCGAGAGAGATCGGGGCGTGCACGTGCGCGACAGCTCCCACGGTCATCGGAATCCAATTCATCCAACAGCCAGCAGGAGCGCTGCTCAACGACTACACCTAATTAAGGTGATAACGGATCATCATGGCTCTCATACTCAATTCATAATTCTATTTGGCCCTAGCTCATTTTAGCTCAAAAATTAGTAGTATTTTGATACGGTTTTTATTAAGCCGATCCTTAAAATTGCTAGGCTAAATTTTAGGGCCTTTTTACCACCCTAACTACATCGAAGAGACGCTGGCGTGTCCAATCCATCCGCATTGTACTCGTGTCTCTGTTGTTGATCATCGTCTCCTCTGTAACTTGTATAATTACTAAATTCCTCACGAGCCAATACCAAGCAAACGAAGCTCCGAGGTGACATCATCATCTGCCTTCACGAGCGGGCGAAAAAGAACATCAGCTTCAAACAAGACCAACTCAGAGGTAATTTGTGTCAAACAAGTTTTCTACATTCCTACTTTTCATTTCAGGAAATACGCTATGTTTTCTATATTCCAATATCTCATAAGCATAAAGTAGGATAGCGTACTGAATGATAATGACACTGGGAAGGCAGAAAGACTTGCATAAATATATGTGGAGACCGTAGAGTACTTCACTAGAATCCAAGTCATTATACTATATTATATTGATGTGTACAATTTGTACAATTTTCTGTCTAGGTAACTAATGATTACTCAAATAGGCAAGAAGGGTCAATACAAAGGTCCTGATATGGACATTGCTGCCATGCTTGAGAGATACGACGTTCTAGACTCAGCTCCAGGCAAAAGATGGGATGATGTTGCAGGACTTATTAGCGAGGCCAAAAGATTCCTCCAGGAAGCAGATGTGCTTCCTCGATGCCCGCATATTTTCAGCTAATTATTTGTATCATAAACAATATAATTTTTAATCGTGCTTCCCAAATGAAGCTAAGATATTCCTCATATATGTACTTTTACCACATTTTTTTCAATAACACTTGAAAGTTTGTACCATATACTTTTTAAGTGTTTTCTCAAAGAGTTTCTAGACTAAATTACTTCTTTACCTGCAAGTTTAATTGTAAAAATATATTTTTATTTACTGACTTGGACCCTTTCAATTATCAAGATGACCCTCTAAACACAACCCACCTCCAAACTGTTAGGAACTTGGATTGTGACTGAACCTATATGTATCATTATTTATAAACAATTTCATTATCATAACGAAATTTTCACAGTTTTCATGCCACATCCATGGTACCAAATAAAGACAACATTTGTCATAATGTCCATACCCATAAACCTGATATTTCAAATTGCATTGACGACAATATTTAAAAACCTTCAATGACCTTAAGTAAAATTGATTAGCATGAAGAGTGAATAAACAGTTTTCAGATACTTTCTAGTGGTAGGTTAATTTGAACTATTAAGGGTAGCACATTGTTAATTTTCCACGTGGAATATGATACATCACATTATTGTCCATCAGGCCATCACCTTTCATTCAACCAAAGTGACGTGAAGAACCATATCACTAATAACAAACCACATTAGTGACGCTTGTTAACAGGAGCTGTCACATAGAGCTAGCCATCCGTCATTAGTGACATGTCTCAGCGAGAGCCATCTCTGATATGTCAATGTACTTGCTTGGATGAAGTGAAGAGTGATGCGTGTCAACCATCCACATGTCACTAATATGATATTAATTATGTGTTTTTATTTTGTGTCACTTAATTGAGTGTCTTCTATATATGTTGAGATCTTGCATAGTGTGCTGCTCATATGTATATAGTTGAAGTTTGATTTATATCATTTCGTTTAAGGTGGTTGTGCAATAATTTGGCAGCATGTACTGTGACCTCGATCTACTGTAAATTGAGACCCTATCCAGTTAACTGAATTGTATGTGTAGTAGGGCCATAGTGCACATAGCAATGTTTTCCCTGAAGACAGAAGTTCGCTGGGCATGGAAGGCATCGGGACTATCACGAATACACCGGTACTCCATTCCTCTGAACTCTCGCTTTTCTTCTTTATCCAGGAAATTGGAATAGGTGTAATCTTGTACCTATTCGTTCAAAATAAGATCATCCGAACTATCTCCTAGACACTCCTATATATGTGTTTTAAAATATCCACATATGTATTCGCTGTTAACAAATTTTAGTTTTCTGTTTACTATTTTTAGATAATGGAGAATCGATGTTCCGGTGTCATCCTTCTCAAATAAGGGGGAATCAGAGCATATCGTTATTAAAAGCACTAGGTTGATGCTACACCGCACAAGCAAGTGTTCAAAACTAAAGACAACTGACTTAACAACCAATGCATAAATTGAATGGCCATCCATGTGTAGCGAAGAATTATAGTGCCGCCGTTTCCAGGTCACGACAAGCTGTAATGATGAACTCCTGGCCATCCTCACTTCGTTGCGATTTGGCACAGAACCAGAGCAGTATACTTGTAAAAGTTTTTTCAGTTGGTATTTGTCAAAAACAATATCATTCCTTGAGAGCCAAATAGTCCAACATAAGACTGTGGAATAAGTTTGGTTTTTGCCCCCACCCCCGTGTTTAGCCCACTGATTAAACAAATTAGTGGTATTTGAGGTTGGAGCAATACCAAAAACAAGTAGAGCACGCCATAAGGATTTGGCAAATTGACATTTAAAGAAAAAATGGACAATGATTTTCACATAACTATAAAAATTGCAGTATTTGCTTCCATTCTAGTTTTCTGGTTACTATACCTTATCACGTATATACAAGGTCTCGTCACACTTGCCAAGATGCATATTTTTTTCTCTCTTTGGGCACTAGTAGAGAAGTGATTTTCCATCCACCCCTTTAGTCCCGGACGTAATTGGGACCGGGACTAATGTGAGCATTAGTCCTGGCTCCGAACGAGAGGTGGAGCAGGGAACCTTTTAGTCCCGGTCGGGGACTCCGTTCGAGACTAAAAGTGCCATTTTAGTCCTGGATGGAGCCCCCGAGGACTAAAGGGTACTGGGGCTTTTAGTCCCGGTTGAGGGCTATATCCGAGACTAAAAGGGGCTTTAGTCCCGGGCAGAGCCCTCAACGGGCACTAAAGTCCCCGTCGTCTCTCTCCCTCTCTCTCTCTCCCCCCTTAAAAAATATCCTGTGCTATCTCTCCCTCCCTCCTTATCTTCATCTCACCCTCTCTCACTATCTTCATCTCACCCTCATCTCTCCCTCTCTCCTCATCCTCATCTCTCTTCTCTCTTGCGGGCGGGGGCGGAGCGCCCAGCGGGGCGGCGCACGGGGTCCGGCCGTGGGCGGCACGCAGAG
>OAMR01000291.1:460269-474230 GCA_900205405.1 Echinochloa crus-galli | reverse complement strand
CGCCAAAGATGCGGCACCATGGCAGTAAATCAAAAACACCAACACACCAACAATATCAGAGACCACCACCAGTCGAAATCTACCAATAGATTTGCAATAATAATCGGCACCGAAACGATTCGGGTTAAACGAAAGAATGTTGACAACAAATCTGTTAACACAATGACAGACAAGCGGTCGCTTCTCGACATTCGACATCAGGCAGCGGTCGAAATCTCCAAATCTTCCACTCATCCCTCCTGTTAGATCCGACAAGTATAGCCCTTTTCACCCGCAACACCAACTTAAATCCCCCACCAATGCTATCACCTATCTAAGATCCACTCCTGCCTTTCTTCGACTTCTTGTTTTCCTGTGTCTTCTTTTTCTTCTCTTCAGGCGTCGTCCAGACATAATCCGAAGGAATGGCGAAGGGGTCCTGGATGTCCTCTACACGGCTACTAGGGCCTGGCGCCGTAGAGAAGCTCTGGCGGTAAGGAGCCTTGATCCACTGGATCCAGGAACTTGAAGAAGGCTGCACTGATGGGCTCTTGCTGTTGTCAGGACTAGAGGGCGGTGTGGTGAACTCCTCTAGTGGCTGCAGTTCTTCAAATTTTGTGAATGTCACAAGCACCCTGATTGTAGGTACAACTGGAATGGCAACCTGAAAGGAAAAGGAAATTTAAAACATTAGTTATTACATCGGCAGACACAGAAAGTAGTGCGGATACAAGCAAATAATATTCAAGAAACGGAAGCAATAACAGGTAAAGAACATTACTCTGCAGTAGCCAACTAAAAGAACACATTCATTTGATCCATATAAACATGCATAGTTCTTACTGTATCTGTTTCATCTGACATTATAACTATTATATCAAAGAATAGATGGCATCTTTTGAAGATTGTATGTATCGAAGATGAATTCCCTTAAATTCAAACTGAAATCCAAACAGATGTGTCCACTAGATCCTACCACCCTTTCCAGTGTGTGCTGCCACATGGAAGTGCAACAAGTTGTTTACCAAAACGGCAAAACCAAACATACACTTCTATAGGAACACGTTATATTAAGGACAAGCATCTAATAGAAGCCTTACTGTAACAAATAAGTGGATAACAATAGGATAGCAGTAAACCTTAATCGTTAAAAGGTACTTCCTCTGTCCCGAAATATAAGCATTTGTTGACTTTTTCTGTCCACGTTTGACCGCTCGTCTTATTCAAAAAATTTATAAAAATATTAATTTTTTTGTTATGACATGTTTTATCATTGTATATATTTTAAGCATATCATAATAATTTTTAGATTTTTATAAATTTTTTGAATACGACGAGCGATCAAACGTGATGCACAGAAATCGAGAAATCGAGAAGTAACAGTTTGTGACTTGTTTTAATCCTTTTTATACATATTTCATTCATCTATTACTTCCCCTAGATTCACATTCCTATTGCCTTCCGCAAGTCAAGACCTCTGCTAAAGTTCCCTATTTGGCACATACCACTATACCATACTACAGATACCGGTAGCCATACACCAATTATAGCAAAACCATTATTTGTAGTTGGAAATGATGAGTACCTATAACTTTTTTGAGACAACCAACATTGAACATTTTCAAGACCAACGGACATGATGGATAAAGTAGGTACGCCTATAATGACTGAGCTAACAAACCAAAAGGCATACAAAGATCTCAGGTCGTCAACTCCCTAGCAAGGCTTCCAACTACTAGTCTGAGGTTCCAGATAGCTTTCTATTGAAGAGCAAAACAAATATAAATACAAATGAAATATGACAACACAAATAACAGGGCTGTTCAAACAAGATGTTATGTGAAAAAAGATAAATAGAAAAGGATCATGCTGTGTGTATGTAACACAGCTTACAGACTACAGTGTCGAACAAAGTGCCAGATTATTCATTAGATAGTGGTGTTACTGAATTATGTAAAGATTATAACTACTCACAAAATGCACAGCATACTTCCAGAGTCCAGAATCATGCTGACAAGTTGATTGTGACAAATGCTGTATCAGACCCTAACACATTTTTTTGTGACAGTCAAAGTGAGATTGATCCGCATTTGATCAGTAAACAAACAAAAAGGGATTGTCCAGATACCATATGCTAGATAGATTCATTAATATCAGGAAATGCCAAACATCTAGCAAATTACACGGTTACAGGCATCTTATCGTTATTGTTTAGGAAACAAAGATTTGAGAGCAGCCAGAATCAATTTAAACTTAAGCACATATGTTTCATACATGCTGTGGAACCTATTCGAATACAATAAAAACGCTATCTGTTATTAAAGTTAACAAGAGTACAGTTAAAGGTGCCCACAAAGACACCAATTCTCAGGTTTATAAAGAGAAGAGCCACAATCATCTACAAAACTGATAACACACACCAAAGAGGTACCATATAGAAATGCATAAATATGTTGACTACTGCCAGGTGATTCTCTAGTAGTTTTGTAATAATTCTATGTCTACAACTACAGGTAACTAATTTATATAATAATGGTTAACTTCCTAACCCTAAAACCTGACACAATGTGGAGTACGAACAATCATGATAAAACCTAAGAATTAATCTAAATATCAAAAAACCAAAGGGCTGCTATAGCTTTGGCAACCAACATTAAACAATAAACATGCTCGGAAAAAAACTGCAGAGAAGGTATTGCTTAGTGGAACATCTATCAGGCCATACCTTGACTGGAAATGTTCCGGGAGGCAGTTTTGTTGTAAGTAGATCCCTCAAACGACGGATTGCCTTCACCTTGTTTGCAAGAATATCAAGTAATGGCAGGAGCTCCTCAGTCCGAAGAGGGAAATTTGGAGAGAGCCAGAGCACAGGCCTTAGGCCTTTCTTATACTCGCTTTCTTTGGATCCTTCTTTGCGCCTATGCTCATTCTCTCCAGAAGCAGCATGTCTCCTATTATCCCTTTCCCTCATCCTTCTGTTGTCATTTGTTCTGACCACATCTACTGAATGCCTTCCTGGCCTTGTCTGTACATTTGATGGTGATTCATTGAGGAGGTCACTCACCTTCTCATCTACACAGAGCGAACTCCTTGGAGGCGCCATCTTCTTCACCCCCTCTGGCTTGCTAACCTGATTTCTCTTTCCCCAATTACTAAACCAACCTTTCTTATCATGCTTACTCTCACCATTTCCAGAAACACTCATATCCTCAACTGGAATCTCCCTCTCCCTGGGCTCAAAGCAACTATGTCGAGGGCCAGCAAATGAGTCAGACTGGTCTTCACCACCGGCATCCGGAGACTCCATTTTTAGCGCGGCCTCCAACTGCTTCTTCTCCTCTTCAGTCAGAACATCATCAAACCCCTCACTCTCTGTATCATTGTCATTGCAAGCTGAGAAGAATTCCTCATCAGTCATCGCCCCTGGGACCCTCCTTGACTTGACGCTGACCACTACATGATGCATGTCATACACCTTGGCCTTCCATGGGCCAACCGCCTCTGTCCGCTCCTGCCGCCGCCATGTCAACTGAGGGAGCAGCACCGCTTGGGTGACATCAATCCCTGGTCGGAAGATATTGGTCTGTGACATTGCGGTAACCTCCTGCTGGACCTCCGCCTCTGAAGCCGGCGCACCCGCCCCCTCCAGTGCGTTCATAATCTCCTTGTCCTTGTGGTTGATCATGCACAGTGACCCCGGTGGCACCTTGCCATCCTCCGAACCCTCACCGAGGAAGAGTATGGTCTGGTCAGAGCGCTGGATCTTGAAGCCAACCAACCTCCCCCCTCAAGAAACGGCGGCGCGAATCCAAGAGACGGCGCCTCTACTCCCGGCAAGCGCTGATCTGCGGCGGCAGCGGAGGCAAAGAATTGAGCGGAATGGGAGGCGAAATCAACCACCAAGTGATACTACTACGAAACGAGAAAAAGGAGCTTCCTTTCTTGCTTACCAGTCGCCCCCAATCTTGGGGCTTCTCCTCCCTTCTTCCTTGCCTTGCCTCTTTGGGTTCTCTGCTCCTCTCTCTCTCTCCTCCCTCGGCTCTGTTGTATTACTCCCTCGCCTTCTCTCTCTAGACCCAGGCTAGAGTAGACTAGGCAGCGCCTCCCCCTGGCCTCCCCTCACCTCATGATGGGCTTGCCCCGGAACAGAGGAAAGTATTGGAATCTATAGAGAGAGAGGGGGGATAGCAGCAGCCTTGCAATGGGGGGAGGGAGGAGGTGAGGGGAGATTGAAAAGTGAGCAAGAGGGGAAGGAGAAGGGGGAAGAACTTTTGTTTTCTTCTCCCTTCTCTCTCCTCCTGTTTCTCTCTCTACACATATCCTGCGTTCCTTCGGCAAAAGGAGAAGCGTTTTGGTTAGGCGATTTTGTTCCACCCTGCAATTGACAGCCGCTGATTAATCGCCGATTAATTGGCGTTTTATGATTGGTTGAAGCGTTTTGGATTTTGTGGCGCGTCATCCGTGTAGCCCGCGCCTGCGTTAGAGAAGGGATTAAAGTCCAGCCAGCTGACAGTGGTGCTTGATCTGTGGTGCGTGTGAGTGTGTCTCATCTGCATGTACAGTGTTTCAAATTCAAAGTTCCAAAAAAAAGTGTTTCAAATTCAAAGGTGGGAGTGAGGCTATGTTTTAGTATAAGAGAAATTCGATATCCTTTCGAAAAACTCTTTGAGTTCCAAACCATAAGGGCATCATATATACCACACTCCGATTGTTAGTTTTCGTGACTATTTTTGAAACCAAGTCTCTCTCTTAAACAGTGGTTATTTGTGTGATGTAAGGAAAACAACGATAATTTAAAGTGCAAGTCTCTTTCTTTCTTGAACAGTGATTATGTCTGGGGTTATGTGTCCCGTATAGTTTGATTTCTTTCAAAAGATCGAGTTTCTGGACAAAATAAGGCACATACTGACTACTCCATTTATTTTGTTTTATACAGATAATATCACTTGTCAGTTTCGTTTTTAAAAAGAGTAAAAAAAAACCTCGGTCCCTACTTTTGGTTCCCTTCAAACCCTCCAATTGTTAAAAGGCATGGCTTTGTGCCTTAAAGAGTAGCACCCCATGCAACAAAGTAAGAAAACACAATCGCTGTGGGTGAAGCCATTCCATTCTGTGTTACCTTTTTCTATTTAATTGTAGTATGAAAATTCTTATACGGTACACTGCTCCTAAAATTAAAATATGTGCTCCACCTACTTAGTGAATAGTGATTGGGATGTCATTCCAGAATTTGAAGGAACAAAATATTTCTCTCTTGATTTATTTGTAGCCTATTTATTTAATAAAGATCGAAAACGAAAAAAAATCATTTGTGATGGTAGTAATTTGTATATTTATCTCAAAGGCTATGTTTAGTTCCAAAAAGTGTAGGAGAAAGTTTGGAGAAAATGTCACATCGGACACTGTAGCGTACTGTAGCACTTTCCTCTGTTTGTGGTAAACATTGTCCTATCATGATATAACTAGGCTCAAACGATTCGTCTCGTCGTGTACATCAAAACCATGTAATTAGGATTTTTATTTACCTAGGTTTAGTGTTTCATGCATGAGGAGAGAGATGTGATAGGTGGATAGTGATGTTTGGAGAGAGAATTTTGGGAATTTTGGTGATGTGATGGGGAACTAAACACAGCCGCTGTGTTTAGTTCCCTAACTTTCCCAAAAATTCTCTCTCAAACTTCACTATCCATCTATCACATCAAATCTCTCTCTTCATGCATGGAACACTAAACGTGGGTAAATAAAAAAACTAAGTACATAGTTTTTTGATGTACACGGCGAGACGAATCTTTTGAGCCTAGTTAGGTCATGGTAGGACAATGTTTACCACAAACAAACGAAAAGTGCTACAGTGTCCGATGTGACATTTTCACCAAACTTTCTCTTCTTCTTTTTCAAACTAAACACAGCGCGTGTATCTTTCCCCAGTATTGCTAAAATCTCCCTTCATGTCAAGCTTCTTTTCCGAAAACAAACACATCTATTTTCGCACAAGTTTGCAAAATTGGCCCTTTTTTTGCCAAATACAGCACGAGCCCTTACTTTCAGGTAGAAGATAGAGGTGAAGATAGAGAGGTTATTCCCACGCGTAAAGAAGAGGATGGCAGGGTACATGAGGACAGAAAGTGTAAAAGATGGATTGTTTACCCCGATCATACCGGTATGATTTTTCAAGACCCCACGGCGCCCTGCTCTGGACCACCGAATTATTTAGGCAGTATGCGAATGAATTATTTGGCCATGAACTCCCAGACCCCAGAAGGGGACTTGCTGCTCTCATCTCATCATCTCACCCGTCCTGCAGGTTGCAGCAGTAGTATGACACACCACATTCTTTTTTTTCTTGTTAAAGTTTTTCGTTTGGTAAAATATGGCTGAAACTAGAAAAGATTTATTTATTTTTACTTGGAGAAATCGGATGGATGGATGGTTAATGGTTTGGATCTGGCTCTGGCTCTGGCGGCCATGTGTGTGTGGGATCCGTGGATGGGTCTCACATTCTCACATGGACCTTGATCCGGGGTGGTCCCCGGGTGTCAGGCTCTGGTTATTTTTACTCTTTCTATTTCTATTTTCATTTCACCCCCTCGCTCAATTTCTTGCATCTTCCAACAAATTCATACTTTTTTTGTGAAACAAATTCGTTTTATATAGGTGTGCCCAATTGTGCAGCGACACAAGTGATGCCGATGGAATTCCCCTGTCTAGATTTTGAATAAAAAAAGAAATCGATTGGTGGAGTTTTGCCGGGCCTGTAAGATTAAGAAAATGAGCGAAGTAATTCATCATGCCAACGACTTGCAAAACGCAAAGTCAGAACCCGGGTGGTTGTGTACGTATGCGTGTAGCAGCTAGCGATCGTAGGCAGGCTGAGCTATCTTGCATTATTGTCACGTGACGTTAATTGTAGCTGGGGATATGATTATCGTTACAAGAGGGGTCGGGATTAGGCGAAGTTTAGATGATGTCGCCGTTTGCTGGTACACTCATCAGATGTGTACAGATATGTTCATTGTTAATAGGAGGGGAGGCAGACCTACAACGCGATTTCCGAGATTTAAAGCGGCCATGTGCTGTTCATCAGGGCGATGATTGCCGCAGCGCGTAACCGAAATCTTATGGGGGAAAAAAAGAAGTGGAGGGACAAAATCAAACAAAACAGTCAGTTTAGGGGGTGCAAAACGGCAAATCAGGAAAATATTACGTCGAATGAAGATGTTTCCCGGAGCAATCAAAGTTCTGTGGTTTACTGCGTAGAACTTTTCTTTTTAATGAAAATCCATACAGATATCCAAGCGATCCTTGACCGTTGCAAAACAAAATGCAAATGATCCTTTACATCTCGAAGATAACACATTAGTAATGGTTTGAGAACAGAATGAGAGGGTAGTGGGTAGTAGAGGAATCCGTTGGAGAGATATATGGAGTCATCGTGCAGCCCAACAAAACGTAATCTTCTTCCTTAAAAACTAATCAAAAATAAATTTCATCATTTAAACGATGGATCCTATATTTGGCTTATCCATTCGTAAGAGTTCTCTTTTTTGTTTTTTTTTTCATACACACGTTATTTTGAGTTGAAATTTTATAATATAATAGAACGATCATAAATTGTATTATATTATGATTTTTTATTATTATTTTGAATGACTATGATATGTATTAACAAAAAATTTATGAGAAATAGCGATAAAAAAATTCGTATTATATTTTTGAGAAATACTATATATGGGTTTGTATCATCCCACAAAAATTTAAATTAAAACACCATTTGTGCATTGAGAAATTAAAAAGATAAATCTTATAAAGTGGTAAATTGGACCGATTAAGATAATTATAGGTGTCAAATGAACGAAAACATACTTTAGAGTGTTATCCGGACTTTATTTATATTTGAGGGTAGTAATTTAGACTTTTTTAAATGCGAATGATCTTTTAAATCTCCAAGATAACACATTACTAATGGTAGAGAGAATAGAGTCAGGGTAGAGGGTAGTAGAGGAATCCGTTGGAGAGAGATATGGAGTCATCGTGCAGCCCAACAGAACGTAATCTTCTTTCTTAAAAACTAATTAAAAATAAAATGCATCGTTTAAGAGATGGATCCTTCATACTCCTATATTTGGCTTACCCACCGATCGTGGCTCTGCCAACGCTGGTCTATGCCATCCTCTTTTTAATCTTATTATTAGTAGTAGTACCTCACGCGGTCACACTTGAAACGCTAAATAAAAAAAAAGAACTGTTGGAGAAAAAGGAAGGAGGCAAGTCCGGAGACCCGAAATTCAGAGGTGAGAGATGCAAGAAATGCCCGATTAAACCTAAGGTTTAGCAATAGCAGCAGAAGAACAAAATATACAGTAGCTGAAATGGCAAACATAACAAAAAAAAACTCTAGTACAGAAACAGTGTGGCACCGCAATCGAATGCCGCTTTGGTGCAAAAAGGCGACGGGTTTTGTTTTGTCCACAGGTCACCCCCACCGTGCTGATGAGGAGTTGCTGAGGCATGAAGGCAGCCGCGCAGCAAACCGTGGTCGGCGGACGGGCGTCGTGGGTTTCCGTGTCCGGCGCGGCGCTGTTCGCTTCGCCCCCCACCGCACGCGTCCGTGGAATCCTGCCGGGATTAGTGGGGGTGGCGGCCAATCGCCATCCGGATTAGTGACTGACCGGGACGGCGATTAAGGAGACAGCCAGGCTCGCGAGGCACACCCAGACCCATTTGGCTGGCGTGGCCGCGGCGGCGTGGGCTAATCCATTTGGGTTGGGGTGTGTGGGTGGGGGAGCAGATCCCGGGGGATGGGTGTCGTCTTCTCCATCCACGCCGAGTGACGACGGGTTCCAGATCAAACGTACTCGAACAGGCTAGTGGAGTAGGAGTCAGCTGCTCATGGTGCCCTGTGCATGCCGTGAGCACACGGGCAATTTACTGCCGGTTGATTAGAGTTATCGTCATCATCGGTGGATATCGACCTAATGTCTTGGTGACCTATTGACCATGCATGTCGCCGCTGTTCCTAAGAGGGTGTTTGGTTCCACGGACTAAAACCAAAACGGACTAAAATTAGTCCCAAAACGGACTAAAGATCCAAACCCTTGGGACTAAAACCTCTAAAAGGGACTAAAACTCTTTAGCTCCACAAGAGAAGCTTATAGGGACTAAAATCACCACTTTTCCACTGGATGCCCCTCCCCCACCCGCCGGCCCACTTGTTCCTTTTTAAGTTCATGGGCAAAGTAGTCTTTGCGCAAGCCATTAAAGCAACTTTAGTCTTTTTAGTCCAGTGATCCAAACAGCAATAATTTTAGTCCTTTAGTTTTAGTCCCTAGGAACCAAACAGGCCCTAAATAGTGCGCCGCGGTGCCCCCACGGACGATCGCGAGGGGCTCGGGCGGGACCTAGGGTGGTGCTGCAGGGCGTCGAGCCTCTTCGCCGGTGTCCTCTGCGGACACGGCAACGGGGTCCGCAGCGGACTGCCCCACCCCTCCACCGCCGACGTCAGAGGCCACTCCTGTCGTCGGGGCCCAGGGTGACGTCCCACCCCCTGCACCCCTGGGCGACCCGAGCAGGCGCCCCAAGGCGGAGATCTGCGTGATCCCGCGGTCGCTACAGGTCATCGCCAACGAGGTCACGCTCGAGAGAGCTTTGGTCGCTACGGTCGCTGGTACATGCCCGCCGACATCACCTATGGATGTCAAGCTGTACCTGGAGGGTCGCACCTGGGTCTTTTGTGATCCATCCTCACCATCCAGAGGAGTTTTTGATTATGTTCCAGGATGCTGTCTCGATGTTGCAGGCTTTACATGCACCGATTCCGGATGCACCACTCCGGCTCGTGTTCCGGAGATGGAGACGTGAGGTGGGGGCTGCCGCCATCCCGATGGACTTCAGGGTGCGCGTCGGGATTGTTGGCGTGCCGGCCCACCTCTGGCTCTTCAGCACCGCTCAGGAGATCCTTGGGAGCTCTTGCCACGTTATAGCCTTGGCTCCGGAGACGGAGTCCAAGGCTAATCTGAAGGAGTTCTTTGTGACGGCTGGGTGTGTGCACCCTGACTTGCTTCCGATGCAGAAGGTCATGGTCGCTCCGATCCCTGCTTCGTCGTCAGACACACAGCCTTGTCTTCGCTACCGGGTCGACATCAACATCTACGCGGTGGACGGCCTCCGTGTGGGTGGTGTACCCCCCGAGGCCCCGGGTGTTGGGGGTGCTCCGCCGGCTGAGGGTGGTGGTGGCGGCGGGGGTGGTGGCCACCCACGCCCTCCCTCGGGCCGCCAGCCACCCGCTGGTGCCCCGCCTGAGCCGCGTCCAGGCCTGGGCGCCCGGAGGGGCTCGAGGTGGGACCAGGGCCCCTCGCAGGCCATGCTGCACTTTGGTGCCCCTGTACTTCCGGTCGCTCCTCCGACACGCCTTCCGTCGTTCCCGGCCTGGGGTCTGCAGGGCATACACCTGCCTGCGGCGCCTCTAGGCGGGGGGCGCCGGAACTCCCTCTCGGCGACAGCTACTCCCTTCACCCCCGAGCTTGCTTCTTCGCCACCTCAGGCTTGTTGCACCCCGTCGTTGCCGTCCCTGAGGGAGTCCTCGGTCTCTGTGGGGACTTCTCTCCCTGCCGACCTGCAGGGTGTGCGACGGGCTTGTGAGGAGCCTGATCTTCGGGTCGCTCGTCTCGAGGTGGATAGGGTCTGGGTGGACCCATGCGTCTGGAGGCCCAGCTGGGTCCCCTGGCCCTAGCGCCGTCAGATCGGGTGGTTGGGAGTGTCACGAATGTCGTGACGCTGCCTGTGCCGACACGTGTGGTCTTTCACAGGATCCTAGATGCCCTCACTTGCCACGTGGAGGGGTGTCTTGAGGTGGTGATAGCCCCGTTGCCGACCACCTCGGACCTGCCGGGGTCGGCGTTGTTGACGCCTGCGGAGGAGGCTCCTTCCGCCTCTCCTCCAGATGTCGCGCCTTCCTATGAGGCTGACTTGGTCACGGAGTTCTGCAACTCCATTCGGGTGGCCACGCCACCCACGATCGCTCCTACCCTTCCACGTCGGAGACGTGCGCGGCAGCCGGTGTCGACGACCGGTTTGCGGTGCAGTGGTCGCATTGCCGCTCTCTCTAAGAACCGGGGATCGAACCCGGTGACGGTGAGTCAGAACATCATCATGCGCCGGTTGGGGATTGTGGGGCCGGATGCGGCTCTAGATGCGGATTCCTTCACGGAGTACATCAGGATGTTCGCCAACGGTCTCTCAGATCAGCACTGTGAGGCCCTTTGGGAGCTCTTCGGCGGGTCGCTTCTTGCAGGAGGGCAGTGTTGCCTACTCGAGGACGAGGAGCAGCAGGCTGCTGTCTAGGAGATCTTTTCTGAGGAGGTCGAGAGGTCGGACCCAGACTTGGTGTAGGAGCTTTGTTTTTGGTCGCTTTTGTAGCCCCCATGGTTAATGATGAATGAAAACATTGTAATCTGGAATGTTCGTGGCCTGAATAGTCGGGCTAGATGTAATGCTGTCAGGGAGCTGGCTAGATCGGAGAGGGTTTCTCTGCTCTGTCTGCAGGAAACCAAGCTCGCTGATGTTTCTAGGAACCTTATAATTGATATGTTAGGGTCGGATTTCGATTATGTCTTTTTGCCAGCGACTCAAACTCGAGGTGGTATTTTGATCGCCTGGAATGTTCATACTTGGTCGGTCTCTAATCCTCTTATGGGCACTCACTCGATCTCGCTCAAGGTCGCCTTGCTTGGCGTCCAAGGAGACCCCTGGTGGCTAACTTCGGTGTATGGGCCACAAGGGGATGTCGACAAGGTCGCGTTTTTACAGGAGCTAGCCGCCACCCGAGCCACTATGGCTGGTCCATGGGTGCTATGTGGAGATTTCAACCTCATCTACCAGGCAGCGGATAAGAATAATGGTCGTCTGTCTAGGCGCATGATGGGTCGATTTCGGAGGTTTCTCAATGATATGGCCTTGAAAGAAATCTTTCTTCGTGGTCGCCTATTCACGTGGAGCAATGAGAGGACACATCCAACTCTGGAGCGTATTGACAGGGTTTTTGTAACGGTCGATTGGGAAGCTATCTTCCCGCGCTGTTCCCTCCAGGCTTTGGCCACACGCTGTTCCGATCATGCTCCGTTGCTTCTGCAACTTGATGATGGTTTCCACCCCAAACGTCGATTCCATTTTGAGGCCATTTGGCCTAGATTTGAGGGTTATCTAGGAGCAGTGGAGGAGGCATGTACAGAGGAGGAGATTTGGGCTGTCATCAAGGAGATGCCCTTGGATAAATCCCGAGGTCCAGATGGCTTCACTGGTCGCTTTTACAGGTCGGCCTGGCCAATCATCAAGGGGGATATCATTAAAGCCTTTGACGCTCTGTCTTCTTTGGACTGCCGAAGCTTCCACCATCTCAATGAGGCACTCTTGACACTCTTGCCGAAGAAGGACGCCCCCTATTCTCTAGGGGACTACCGCCCAATCAGCCTGATCCATAGCTTCGGCAAGATCTTCTCCAAGGCAATGGCGAATCGCTTTGCGCCGTACTTGCCTGCTCTTGTCTCGCCAAATCAGAGTGCCTTTATAAAAGGTCGACAAATTCAGGACAACTTTCGGTACGTCCAGGGGGCCACCAGAGCAATTGCGGCAAGAAAGTCGGCAAAACTAATGCTCAAAATTGATCTAGCTAAGGCTTTTGACTCAGTGTCCTGGGTATTTCTCTTGGAACTTTTGGTCGCCGTGGGCTGTCCCCGGATTTGGACAGATTGGATTTCCACCATCCTCTCCACAGCTAGTACCAAGGTTTTGATGAATGGGGTACCGGGGCACAGGATTTGTCATGGTCGCGGCCTGCGGCAAGGGGATCCCTTATCACCGATGCTTTTTGTGTTGGTCATGGAATATTTACACAGAATGGTCGCCAAAGCAGATGATCAGGGTCTCTTTGAACCTCTCATTCCTGCACATATCAGGCATCGTGTTTCACTCTATGCAGATGATGTGATCATCTTTCTGTCACCTGTCGCTCTTGATCTCAAGCTTATAAAGAAAATTCTAGTATGCTTCGAGGATGCCACTGGGCTAGCGACTAATTATGAGAAAAGTCAGGTCTACCCCATCCACTGCTCTGAAGGTCAATTAATGCTTACTAGAGACATCTTGCAGTGTCAGACTTCTACATTACCATGCACTTACTTGGGGGTCCCACTTTCCGTATCCAAGCTACCAAAATCTGCCTTACAACCCTTGGTCGATAAGGTCGCTGGTCGTCTTCCTACCTGGAAAGGAAGGTTGCTTAATAGAAGTGGGCGTCTTACTTTGGCGAAGTCCACGCTTTGTGCAATCCCGGTCCACATTGCTACTGCAATTGCGATTGCCCCGTGGGCTACCAAAGCAATCGAGACGTTGGTAAGGGGTTTCTTATGGTGCGATACTGAGGTCGCTTCAGGTGGTCGTTGCTCGGTCGCTTGGATTAATGTATGTTGTCCTGTGGATTTCGGCGGTTTGGGGATCCCTAACCTGCAGCTGATGGGTACTGCCCTCAGGTTACGATGGCTCTGGCTAGCACGAACAGATTAGGCCAAGACTTGGAAAGGATTCCTGTCGGTGCTGAGATTGGCCGACCAACCTCAACGCCTAACAGAATGCGCTGTGTCCCGTCCCTCACCGGTTGATGCAAGAGCTAGCACAATGACTCAAGGGGTTTATCCTGGTTCCGGCCTCGGGGCCGTACGTCCAGCAAGGTGTGATCTTGGGCACTATACTATCTTGCACCGGGGTGCTTGCAGTGGGGGGTACAAGCTCGGCGGGAGAGGAGGCGAGACCTCCAAGTCCCTAAGTGAGTGGGTGATTGAGGCAGAATGCCAATGTCGCGATGGGTGTGAGTGTGTGTGTTCTGTCGTGAATCGTCCATCTTGGGCCGGCGCCTTCTTCCTCCTTTTATAGTCCAAGAAGGGAGGGTGGCGTACAAGGATGAATACAAGTACAAGCACAGTACATGCTAC
>OAMR01000291.1:423578-459789 GCA_900205405.1 Echinochloa crus-galli | reverse complement strand
CCCTCACCGGAAGGACACCAGCACCCTCGCAGATGTGTGGTGTCAGCGGCGTGGCGCGGTGCTCCCCTTTGACTTTGGTCCCTGACTGATGGGGCGGGGTTTAAATGCGGCTGCCAGGCGGAGTGGTTGAGTGTCTTGGTGCTTGCGCTGAGGAGATCTCGAGCGAGGCGGAGATCAGGGTCGAGCCTGCTCGAGGGGGCTGCTGACCTCGAGCGAGGCGGTTATAGGGTCTCGCTACTTCGAACCCCATGGTGATTGAGACAGAGCGACACCTTGGGCCATGATGGGCGGCGATGGGCCGTGTTGCCCAGGTTTCGCTTGGGCCGTTTGTTTATCCTAACCTCTTTGGTTTGGCGTTTTTGAGGGTGTTTACCCCGGTGGTTAGGGGACCCCCTTGGGATGTCCCCGACAATTCCCATTTAGTATAAACAGGCGCGCGGTGGCTTTTTCGACGCCTCAGTCACGGTGCAAGTTGGAGATGAAGCTTCCGCTCTATTTTGGAAGGATAGCTGGCTCAAAGGTTGCTCGATTCGATAGCTTGCCCCCAATCTTTGGCTGGTCGTGCCTCTGCGGTTAAGGAATTTACGAACAGTGCAGGAGGGGCTAACCGAACAAAGCTGGATTAGGGACATTAGGAATGCCCTCACAGTACAGGTCCTGGTTCAATTTCTTCGGATTTGGGACATACTACAAGGTCGACAGTTGTCAACGGCCCCTGTCAAATTCATTTGAAAATGGACAGCCAACGGGGAGTTTGCATCTGCCTCAGCTTATCGGGCATTTTTCTTTGGTCGCACTACCTTACTGGGGGCAAAGCAACTTTAGAAGACCCAAGCGCCGATGAGATGCCGCTTCTTTGGTTGGCTGGTCTTGCATGGCCGTTGTTGGACCTCAAACCGTCTACGGCGTCATGGCCTTCGCGAACGGGATGAATGTGCACAGGGTGCACAGCACAGTGAGACCCTGGATCATCTCCTCATCGGTTGTGTCCAAAGCCGACAGTGTTGGCTCTGTCTCTTATACACATCTTTTCAAGGCGAATGCTTTACGCCTCAACATGACGGCCCATTCGCAGAGTGGTGGGTGGGTGCACGGAAAAGAGTGTCGAAGGAGAGGCGCAAAGGATTCGACTCACTTGCATGGTTGGTCGCTTGGTCGCTTTGGAAGGAGCGCAATAGGAGGGTGCATGATCGGGCTGCACTGATGCCGGTGGCCTTAGCCCCATTGATTATGGAGGAGGCCAGGGTGTGGGTTAGGGCGGGCTTCACCGGCTTACTCGCCCTTCTTAGAGTTTAGTTCTCTCTCTGTATTTTTTGCTCTTTGCAGCAGTTTGTAATGTCTCTGTAAACGTTAACTTTAACATTCTCTTTCTTCTTAATGAAAAACGTGCTATGCACGTTCTTAAAAAATGCTCCGTCAATTAAATCAGACATACGCGCGTTGCTGAAATATATTCAGTGATAGGTTTAATTATGACACAAATTTGGTATCATAAATAATTTTGTACTCTTTCATAAACTTGCTTATTAAAGTTGGACAAGTTTAACTTACTATAAACCAATGAATAGAGCAAGAATTTGTGACCAGAGAATACTCTACCACCAAACCGAAAAACCCATCTTAGTTAGTTCGTAACCGACTCTATTTGAGCCTTTGAAAATGAGGTTCTAGAATTGTATTCTTCTCTCTTGCCGCTGAAGAGTCTAATAGTTTCTTCGCAACGCACAATTGCTAAGGTCCTGTTTGAATCCACGCAGCTAATTCATTAGTTGGTTAGTTGGGATCGAACTAGCTAATTAGATAACTGCTATTCAGCCGGTAAAAAGGGCATGCATTAGGCGAATTAGCTGGACCCGTTTGTATCCACTATAATTAGAATTAACTAATAATTAGCCGATGAGCATCTAAACAAACGCTTATGTTTGGATGGTTTTGTTCTCCTGTCTCAACTAGAAATGGAACGTCTAGAGACGAGCCAAAATAGCATATACTCGGTTTATCCCCAAAGTGTTAGCTTCGTACCTAGCTCAGTCGAAACACGGCATCTACCATTCAACTACATTTCGCCGTTAATCTTCTGCAACATCATATCCTCCGGCGTACACTGCCGGTGAGCCAGCCTGATCCCAACCTATCTACGACTTTGTAGACGGCCCTCCTGCCGTCTTGATCCCACTGATGATGCCAACCCCGACGATCGCGACTCGATCGGATGATATACCTAGCTGGTTGGCTCTGGATCGAGGTGCTGGCCTGCTGGGAGTATATCCATCCTACACCACCCTCCATGAAGTGAAGATGCTGTTCTACGTACTGTTCTTTCTACCTTCAATATATCCGTATTATATATATAAAAAAAGCCTAGACGCATCTTTGTTCCATTTATTTATTTCCCATCCCCACCATTCCATTTCAGTGGCTTGGCACGAGGACACGTCGCGTGCAGACACACAGTTACGATTCGAACAGGACATGCCGCTGGGCTGGCCGGGGCGGGGCTATCGTTATTCCTAGGTCGTCCTTGTCCTGCTCGAGATCTCGTCTCCGTCTTTTCCGTGGCTTTGCATGTACAATCACCAAAGCTAGCCCGCCCGCCCGCCCGTCCAGAGCGGGGCAAAGCAAGCTGCTGTCGCCGCGCCCTGTGATCGATGCCGGGAAAGCCGCGCGCGCGAATGCAAGCGCGAGAGATTTGCAACGATGAGCTGAGCTGAGAGCCTGACTGCATGTGCCTGAGAGACGCGGGAAAGAAGACGGCGACGGCGACGTGCTGACTGTCGCTGAGCGCTGACAAGACGTATATAGGAGTACCATGCACCTCGATGTTCACTTGCTCGAGCTAGGAAACTTTTGGGAACGGCGGAGATTTATTTGCAACTTAACCAGCGGCGGATTAGAAAATTAGTTAATCGCCCCTAAAGCGAGCCCATATCTCCATAATTTATAGATTTTTTAGACTAACTTTTGAAGTACTATTTTTCCACCAACTCTTCTAATAAAGTAGTTGGATTAAGGATTGGAAATTTAGAATCTGCTGGAGCTCTGAGTATAGTTGATGCATACAGAAAATAATATGCATGTGGATGATCCCTCTTTTCTTTAATTGATCGTTTTGCACTATATAGTTTGTGTTTAGGATTCCGATCGGCCTCACAGGTCAAAACCTAGGCACCTTGTTTAGGTTCAGTCTTCTCATCGAACAACGCGCTAGCTCCTACTGTACTGTAAGGCCGTGTTTCACAGGATTCCCGAAAATTTTTCCAAAAGGAATCTTGTATCCATGAAGTACTAAATGAAGTCTATTTGTAAAACCCATTTAGGGATGAGTGTAACTTTGCGCGACGAATCTAATGAGTCTAATTAAGCCATATTTTGCTACAGTCATGCTACAGTAACCATCCTCTAATCACGCGGTCAAAGGCCTCGTTAGATAGGTCTCGCGAAATAGTTCAATATTATGAAGTTAGTTTTGTAAACTGACTTTATTTAATACCCTTAATTATTGGTCAAAGAGGTGAAAAAATTTTTCCCTCAAAGAAACACGGCCGACTTTGGTCTGGCCCAGCACAGGCGCACAGCAGCTCCAACTCTCCAAGCAAGACAAAGACATGTCTAATCCGGCATTTTTCAAATTAAGGCCCTGTTTAGTTCCCAAAAGTTACTCCTAAATACACTATGTAAAAAGAATATTCTCCATCGCATCAAAATGTCATAACATGCATGGAGTACTAAATGTAGATGAAATCAAAAACTAATTGCACAGTTTTGTCGTACTCTGCGAGACGAACATTTTGAGCCTAATTAATCAATTTTTGGACAATTTTTTGCACATACAAACAAAATGCTACAGTAGCGCAATGATTACGAAGTGACATCTTACTCCCAAATTCAACTTTCCAATTCTAACATTTAAACACCACCTAAGAGGACTATCCATATATCCATCTAGCTGCTATATTATTTGAAGACATTATCATCCGTCGTCACTCCAGGGATAACGACAAGAGGAGACAAAAACATAATCCAGATTGGCCGTGGCTCTAACGACAGATGTGTTTGCACCGGATTCCAGGTAGTAACATATGGGGGGCGGTGAGAGAGAGAGATCATGCAGTCTCTCCCAGTCTCCCGTCTGTTTTACGAGGGCGGTGTTTAGAAAGAGAAAAAGTGAAGTGAAAATGTCACATCGGACACTGTAGCACTTTTCGTTTGTTTGTGGTAAACATTGTCCTACCATGACCTAACTAGGCTCAAAAGATTCGTCTCGTCGTGTACATCAAAACCATCCAACTAGTTTTTTATTTATCCACGTTTAGTACTCCATGCATGAGGAGAGAGATTTGATGTGATAGGTGAATAATGAAGTTTGGAGAGAGAATTTTTCCCTTTTGAAGGGAACTAAACAGGGCCAGTGATGCAATGAACAGGGCCCAGGTCAAAGATGCATCCCTTTCTCCGAGGATTTGATTTGAACCCTCCTTTGTCCAGAATCCAGATGACTGCTGGAGAATTTATAAACATAGCATGCCCCCATTCTTTAGGCTCTTAGCTTGGCATCTACACTATGGCCATACCTGGTTTTCAAAAACTATGGCCATACCTCCATACCGTTTTCGTTTTCTTTTCACCCCTGCGTGAGGAACACCACACTTAGGGTCTATTTGTTTGAGCTTTTGGCTTTTCAAGTGAAATTCTCGTGTAGCTTCTGGAAAGTCAAAAGCTCAGAAAAGCTGAGTTTATATGGAAAGTCAAAAGCTAAGAAAGCTAAAAGCATCATATGAAAGCTAGTATTGGCTTTTTCAGAATAAAAAAACTACAACAGTTTTTCAGAAAAGCTCTAAAAATTACAGCTCAAACAAACAAGCCCTTAGTGTCAAAGTCCACTTGTATAAGCTAATCGTTTCCTCTAACCATGAATATAAGACCATCTAGATTTATTTTAAGCTTATTTTTATATTACCTAAAATGAAAAAGAGATGTAGTATGATAGCTATTTTCATTATGAATCTAGTGACGATGCCAGCCTCGTGTTGGCAGTCTATACAAATTTCAAAGCTAAAAAAAGTTAGATCAGGACAAACAAAGGTAGACTTGCATATTGATGGCTAGCGGGAGTAATTAGTTTATAGGCCTTGTAGGATGCCAAAGTCAAGAATATGCATCATGTGCTCAACCAACTCGGTTCACTCAACGCTCATCACATCCACAACAAAATCGATGATGGTTGTCCTGGATCGTTCACTGTTGTTGGGATAACGGGTTTCCTTTTTCTGATCCTAGCGGGGGCCACCATACACAAATAGTAAAATGCATAGCTGGGAAAGGCCACGTGCTTCATCATTTTTGAGTAACTGAGTAGCTCGGAAGCAGGCCTATACTCGCTCATGCTGTGTCATGACAGGACCAGACAGGTCGTAGTAGATTTTGTTCAAAGATTTGAAGAGCAGGACGCTGGAATTAGGGCACTTCTTTGTGTAGTTTTGATTTAGTTGTACCCGACAAACACTCAATGACTCAAGAGTCAAGACGTTAGTGTGGAGGAGACCAAGCCCGTTTTTCGGGGTCAAGCTGATTGCTATGTATACTTAGGTCAGTCTCAGTGGTAGGGTCATGGACACAGTTATCAAGTCTGCTAAGTTAGCTTTTCAGAATGATGACTCTGTTACAGGGTCATGGGCACAGTTTCATAGATAGAATGCAGCATTTAAATCTCAGCTCGATATTAGCAACCGTGCCCAACTCAGATCATGGTGATGACCCTGTGATCTTCTCTTGCTTCATTAAATTGATGCCATGTCACCAAATTTGTCTATATGACATCTAATTAATTCCTAATGATCTCTACATTGAGACTGGCCTTAGTATGGATCAGTAGGTGTTACTTTATGAAAGCGAGCGTGTCTTATTATGTACGCTGACGTGATGCAATATGCAAATAATTGTGACGCATTCTCAGGATTTTCTTCATTCAGATAGGACCAGCGGCCCTAGGATCCAGGAATTGGTCCCTTTGCAATTACAATTGTTATGGACAAGAGGCTATGGGTCAACAACTGTCACGAACTGTTTAGAACACTAGCAAAGGCACATGTGCACACGTATATGTATAAAATACCCGCACGGCACGCGCGTGCTAAACTCTCTTATATACATTTGTCTCAACTCATATAAAGCTTTAGGTATTCTCAAATCTAGAGGCACATCATCATTTTTCAAGTTAGTTGGTCTTTATTTATATGGAGAAAAACTCTTCAATCTATTTCTATTAGCAATACGGGATAATTGTGTGCATGTGTGGGGAGGTAGGGGCCCACCTAGCCGGAGGTGGGTATGCGCGGGCGGGTACAAAACGCTGGGTGAAAAAGTTTTACGGAGAATGAACTAAAAGTGTCTGGAACATGCAATTTTTGTAGCGTTTTTTTTGTTCTTCCCTCCCACCAAAGCCCGACAGGTGGGTCCTCTGTGAGAGGGTGGGGGTGGGTTTTTTGGTAGAAAGCGTTTTCAATTCTCTAGTATCCTTTTAGTATAGATAGATACTCGCCCTGTTCGTTTGGATTGTTTTCAGCGAGCCAACAGTGTTTTTCTCTCAGCGAAAACCAGCGCCAGCCACCAGCCACCAACCAGCCAGCAGTGTTTTTTCTCAGCAAAAACCAGCGCCAGCCACCAGCCACCAGCCAAACGAACAGGGCGACTCAGGCCATTTTTAACTTTATTTACGAAATATAGAAATATATAGTTTGTATTTTTTGCGAGGGAAAAAACTTGTAATGTTATTGAGCTGTTTTACAACAGCAGAAATAAATTTCTGGAGTATATATCAGTCAGAATTTTGTTTTATTCTAAGGTAACAAACGACGCAAATTCAACAAGGAGTCAGACCTTATACTAGAAATTTGGTCAATTCCTCGGAAATTGGAATTATCTGGAAACGTTAGGTCATTGTTGTCTATCCATTTACATACTGCTGCACATATTTCTAATCGTCCAAACTACCTTCAAATAAAGTGACTACATTTTTATATTTGATCCCTCACTTAATAAAAAATTGTACGAAAATACAAGAAGTGGGAGGGGTTTAATCATGAATCCATTGATTCTTCTCCTTAAAACTTTTTCCTTACCGCTTTTATTTGGATATGGAGTTGAGGGGATCTAGCCTTTATTTCACAAACAGATATAGCGGATTCTGTATCCGTATACAGTATACAGAGATATATCGAAAGTGGACTTACATCTGAGATGTTTCTAGGAGTTAGTTTAGTTTCATTCGAGATCGTGACGGAGGACATAGCTTACGATCAGTAAGTCACTATGAAAAGGGAGTATGTTCCCTGACGAGTATGTACCCGGAGTTGTGCGGCGAGTGTCTGTCACTGAAGTTTATTTAGACTAGCCTATGTCATTGTTCGTACGAGCGAAGGAGCGAGCATGCTTTACCCTTAAGTGAAGTTGACATTCACAGGTCTTGTGGAACTCCTTTTCCGTTCAGGTAGCCATAGTCACTCATTGCCAGAACTATTACTTTTTTAGGACAACAAGGTACTAGATTTAAGTTTTTTTCTTTTACCGGTACTTTTATATTTTCAGTGTGTCTAAACTTCCATTCGTGTCCGCAATGGACTTGCCTAAATCAGGCCCAGTGGATGAAAATACCTGCAATAGGCCTTGGCCTGGCCCATGGAGTATTGCACTTTTGATTACGTGTATAGCACGGCTGTCGGCTGCAAATTCTACCTGTTGGCCATACTCTATCTCATGTTCAGAATCATGTATTGGTTATCTAGTTACAAGGTTTACTGTACGGAGTAAGTGTTTATCATATAGCTGGTTAGCTAGTAGCCGTGGTCTCAATTAAATTAATGTATTGGTATCATTGTTATCATCAAACTGTGAGATGTGTGGTAACCCGGTGGAGGACCTATACCACATTGCCGTCGATTGTCCTTGGGCTAGGCGTTTCTGGGATGCTGTACATTCCATCAGTGGGAAGAAGCTGCCACAGCTACATCCGGTAACATGGGCGAAGGACCTGTTGTCAAGGACGGTGTGCTCGAAAGAGGATGCGGCGATGTTCATTTGTGGTGGATGGTCGCTATGGACAAACCGCAATGGTTGGAGCCACGGGAGGAGCAAATGGAACCCTATGGCGGCTGCAAAACATATAGCAACTATGGTGGAAGACCTGGTTTGCTTAGGATTGAAAAGCAATCAGACTATGCAAGACCAAAAGGAGTCATGGCAACCTCCTGAGGAGAATTGGATAAAGGTCAACACTGATGGAGCGTTTGATGCAAGAACAGGTGTTGGATCGTTGGCTGATGTGGTGCGGAACCATTTAGGCCAAATTCAGGGGGCACAAGCCCGATGGTTGGGGAGAATGGGATGATGCGTTGATAGTGGAAGCTTTGGCAGCGCGCCAAGGGTTGCAGATGGCGCAGGAGCTGGGCTACCAGAGAGTCATTCTAGAAGTTGATAATGCTACGTTGGCGGCTGCCATTAAGTCGCCGTCGATGGATAGGTCTCGGATGGCCGGTAGAGGTTTTTCTCTGTTTCGTATTATATAGATTAGAAGGGAGGCGAATCAAGTTGCTGATCGCTGCTAAAAGCTCCCTTCAGTTGATAATCCGGTGTGTGTGTGTGTGTGGAGTGACTGCCTCCCCGTCGTGGCTGCAGGAGGCAGCAGCTCTAGATGTAATCACCTCTACTGGTTGAATGAATGGAAGCTCTCTACTTCTCAAAAAAAAAACTTATTGCTTTCAAATTCATAGAAATCTAGCTGAGGCAGTCTTTGTTTGGCCATTGCCCTTTGTACATATACTTTTTTTTTCTAGATATGTTGGGAGTAATGTTCATAATTTTGGTTTAAAATTGAAGAAACTAGACCTGAAATACTCAGGTTTGTGTCCGCGGATGACGAGTTTTTGACCGTTTGGAGCTCAACGGCTAGTTTTTTGAATGGCGAACGGTCCGAGAATGCATTGCGGACGGTCCGAGGTAGCCGTTAGTTAAGCTTGGTATGAGAAGGCTTCTTTGTTAAATCATGAGTCATGCGTTAGGCTAAGGTTTAGCTTGAAGCGAGTTATCGGCTCTATTAGATTTTGGCAAAGATCTAATAGATTCATTAAGTTACCTTGTGTTATTTGGGTTTTACTTTATGTTTAATTCATATTAACACTTTTTTGCCCAATCTAGATTGATTTAAGGTTCGGTTTTGATCCATTGCATGATGAAATCACATTCCTCTATATAGCCGAATTTGAATCAAATCTAGATTGCTACGTGTCGCTCATATAGCTGGTTAGCTAGTAGCCGTGGTCTCAATTAAATTAATGTATTGGTATCATTGTTATCATCAAACTGTGAGATGTGTGGTAACCCGGTGGAGGACCTATACCACATTGCTGTCGATTGTCCTTGGGCTAGGCGTTTCTGGGATGCTGTACATTCCATCAGTGGGAAGAAGCTGCCACAGCTACATCCGGTAACATGGGCGAAGGACCTGTTGTCAAGGACGGTGTGCTCGAAAGAGGATGCGGCGATGTTCATTTGTGGTGGATGGTCGCTATGGACAAACCGCAATGGTTGGAGCCACGGGAGGAGCAGATGGAACCCTATGGCGGCTGCAAAACATATAGCAACTATGGTGGAAGACCTGGTTTGCTTAGGATTGAAAAGCAATCAGACTATGCAACGACCAAAGGAGTCATGGCAACCTCCTGAGGAGAATTGGATAAAGGTCAACACTGATGGAGCGTTTGATGCAAGAACAGGTGTTGGATCGTTGGCTGATGTGGTGCGGAACCATTTAGGCCAAATTCAGGGGGCACAAGCCCGATGGTTGGGGAGAATGGATGATGCGTTGATAGTGGAAGCTTTGGCAGCGCGCCAAGGGTTGCAGATGGCGCAGGAGCTGGGCTACCAGAGAGTCATTCTAGAAGTTGATAATGCTACGTTGGCGGCTGCCATTAAGTCGCCGTCGATGGATAGGTCTCGGATGGCCGGTAGAGGTTTTTCTCTGTTTCGTATTATATAGATTAGAAGGGAGGCGAATCAAGTTGCTGATCGCTGCTAAAAGCTCCCTTCAGTTGATAATCCGGTGTGTGTGTGTGTGTGGAGTGACTGCCTCCCGTCGTGGCTGCAGGAGGCAGCAGCTCTAGATGTAATCACCTCTACTGGTTGAATGAATGGAAGCTCTCTACTTCTCAAAAAAAAACTTATTGCTTTCAAATTCATAGAAATCTAGCTGAGGCAGTCTTTGTTTGGCCATTGCCCTTTGTACATATACTTTTTTTTTCTAGATATGTTGGGAGTAATGTTCATAATTTTGGTTTAAAATTGAAGAAACTAGACCTGAAATACTCAGGTTTGTTGTTAGTTTTGCCACTATTTTCACGTTTTTGAAAGCAATAATAATGTCGGTGTAGGAAATGGCCGGCACTCCCTACACCGCGAAGAAATGTGCTGTGTCTCGTCCCTTGATGGTTGATGCGGAAGCTAGCACAAGGACACGGGTTTATCCTGGTTCCGGCCACGGGGCCGTACGTCCAGCAGGGGCGTGCTTGCGCACTTGTATTAGCTTTGCACCGGGGTGCTTGCAGAGGGGGCCTACAAGCGGATGCGGGAGAGGAGAGACGGTCTCCAAGTCCCTGTTCGGTGGTGAAGGCGATTGAGGCTGATGCCAATGTCGGGTGTGTGCGTGTTCGCGTCTCGGCGGGCGCTAAGACGTGCCAACCTTGTGTGGCTGTTGGTCTCGTTGTCCCGTACAGGACTCCTAGCTCCCCCTTTTATAGTTCAAGGAGGAGAAAGGTTACAGTCGTGGATACAGTGCGCGCTACAGTGCGAGTCGTACTGCGTATCTTGCAAAGGGTGTGCTTGTTCCTGGCGTATCCGTGTCTTGTCGGTGGATTGAGGTCGCCTTCCGGTCTTAACTGTCGATACGACGCCTCCCTGTGTTTGTTTCGACGGGGCTTCGAGGGGTCACCTAGTCGTTGAGGTGGCCGGGTCGTCACTTGGGGCTTCACTCGAGGGGGCCTCCGTACCGCCTCGAGGGGTAGCTTGCTGGGGACGCAGGGGGTAGCGCGGCGTAGGCTGTCGTCTCAGCGCCAGACACCTTTGTCAGGTATGATGGCAGGGAGGGTACGGCCTGCTTCACTGGGCCGGTATGGCCGGCTTTCGCCCTGGCAACGGGTCAGCTCATATTCGTACGGGGCGGCTGCTGCCGGGTTAAACCGAAGATCTCCCGTATTCGCCAGGGGGCCCCCTCCATTGAGGAGGGCGTAGGCGATGTAGGTGAGGCGCCTATTGTTGCCACAGTGCGCGTACTGTCGCCTGGAGACGTGGTGGGCAAGGGTCAAGGGGTCTGTTCCCTGCCTTGCCGGACCAGCAACGTCGTTTGACCAGGGTTCGCCCCCGGTCATTGGTTGTTTTCCCGTTGGTGGGGTCTCCAGCACCCGTTCGAGGGTGTTCCGGCGCGGGGGGCGATGGGGGGCCCCTAGTGGAGCCGCGCAGAGGTACGGTTGGGGTCAGCGATTGTTAACACCAAAAATTGGCACCAGGAAGAGACTGACATGTGGGCCGGAATTGGTAAAAAAATATCGTTCGGAAAGGAAAGTTTTCTTCAAGAACGTTCGGCAGAGGCATTCTTGCGGTCGGGAGTCCGTCGTCGATTCGGCAAGAGAGCTACTCTATGGAAAGCGTTCGGGAACGCGTGATGACGTGAATTTAAAAATAAGGAAGCGGCTGATTTGATGATGGACACGATGTCTTGATGTTTATTTTTGGAAATAAATATTGTAATCGTAATAGAGTAGGAGTCGTGTCGAGACCTGGGTATAAATATAAACCCATGGTGATTGTAATAGGGATCGAATAATCTTACAATAAACCGGCCTTGCGCCAACTTTTCGAGTCCTTTAGTCGTGTCGTCGAGTTTCTTTCGAGGGGAATCATCGATCCGTCGACCTCCGTAAGTATCGACAACCTTGTATCATGCTTAGTATCATGCGGTGGATTTAAACCTGGTTCAGGAAGGCCTTCTTGTTAGATCATGAGTCATGCGGTAGGCTAAGGTTTAGCTTGAAGCAAGTTATCGGCTCTATTAGATTTTGGCAAAGATCTAATAGATTCATTAAGTTACCTTGTGTTATTTGGGTTTTACTTTATGTTTAAATCGAACAAGTTGTATCATGCGGTGGATTAACTTGTTTGTTTGTTATGCTTGACGGGTTCGAAAGTACCTAGACACGCGGTAGACTAGTGCTTTTAAACCTATGCATTCTTGTTTACTAGAGATTCACGATCGTGCTTTTCACGTTTATTATGCCTCATTCTTGTTAATCGGTCGTGATTACGTACTGCAGCGATCATTTAATTAAATACCGATCTTTCATCATGATGACGTCATGCGGTCGGCAGTGCACCCCTTTGCATGCTGTTTGCCGATTATGTAATGAATGCTTCAATTGCCGACAGATAGCTTGTTTGTAGCTATATGTCGATCAAAATTGGCTTTACAAAGCCGTAGATATGGAACTGTCTGGTATCATCCAGCACGTTCCAGGTTTTTATCTAAACATCTTCTTCCTTTGTCAGTTTCAGGGAAAATTGACTGGCACGCTCTGGATTCAAACGTTCACGTGTGAAGCTAGCTAATTCGGCTTGCTGTGTGCTTGGCGTGAACTGCAGATTTTACGTCAACACACTTTTTGGCACGTTCGGTGGGACACATAAGCTTTGAAGATGCCTGAATTAAGAGACATTTTGGATATCACTCTTGAAGAATTGTCTGAAGAACATCAACAAATGGTGAAGACTGCTGCAGAACAGTTCATCAAGAAATGTCTGCTGTCTTTTGCTAAAAACAGAAGTGGTGCACCGTTTCTCAAGACAGACCAAGAGTTCTACTGCCTGGACAATCTGACCTTAATGAAGATGAAGAAAGGGAGAAGTTCTCTGGCCTGTTATACAAAGCTCTGGGGGACACAATGACCAATCATAATGCTGCATTCTTGAACAGCTTTCAACACATAATGATTGGAATTTTTGGTCAGCAAGTGGATAAGCCTTTCGAGCAAGCATATGGGCAACTTGGTGGCCCAACATACTTCAATGTTCAAACAGCAGGTCAAAGAGCTCATGGTAAAGGAACTGTTGAAGAAACTGGAGCTTCTAGTACCAAGGATGCAAAATATGGTCTACCAATTCAGCAGAATCCTCAGCCTGCAATGCAAAAAACTCGCACATACGGTGATATGGCATTCGGCACCACAGCAAATCCACCTGCCTCTGCTTACAAGATATCTCCTTTGAATAACAGGTTGCAGAGGGATATGTATGGGAATAGATATACAGAATTCATGGATTATAATGCTATCGATGCTCTCCCGAATCCTGGATATGTTGGTAATGCAGGAATGTTTGCTGGAAGGACAGGAAATCAAGACATTAATTTGTAATGTGTTGCAAAATCAATTCGGTTTGAAGCCCAAAAATCAGGGATACATGTACTCCTCTCCTTTCCCAGAATGGTCATGTAAATATGCGGATTGGATCTCTAATATTGTTCCTGTCTATAAGAAAAATGGAAAAATGAGGGTTTGCATAGATTTTAGAGATTTGAACAGGGCCATACCTCAAATTACCAGAGGGGCATTCTATGCTTCGGCCTGAAGGAGTGAGAGACAAGAAGTATTGTGGATTTTATGACAAGAATTCTCATTCCATTAATGAATGCAGGGTCTTCAGAGTGAGGATTCAGAAAGCCATCCAAGATGGGCATCTAAAATTTGACAACAAGATGAAATTGGATAGCAATCCATTCCCTCAGAATATGATTGGGTTTTCAGTCAATTGGAAGGATCTAGAGTAGAAGTTTCATGCTCATTACTATACTGGCAGCACTGAGAAAAATTGGTTGATCTAACTAGCTTGAGGCAGAGATATAATGAGACACTTACATAATTCCTTAGGAGGTTCAGGGAAACAAAGAGTATGTGCTTCTCTCTAAATATTCCTGATGATCAGTTGGCTGGTATGGCTGTAGCTGGGATGCTACCTGCAATTCGTGAAAAGCTATTTGGAATGGAATTTGAAGATCTGGGTCAGTTGTCACAAAAATTGGCATTGATGAGTAACCAAGCATATGGCTTCAAGAAGGATGGTAGATTTGCCAAGCAAAATGATGTAGCCGATATTTACAACCAATTCCTCGAAAAGAGATACGAGGAAGAAAGGTATAGGGAAGAACAAGAGGAATATGCTCGAGAAAAAGAGCGTGCACATTGGGGGTGTGCATTTTTCAGACATTGTTGGAACGAGGGTTTAAAGCTTCCTACATGGAGTAATTGTCCTGAATGCAATGATAGACATGATGAATACAGGCAAGATACTGTCAATCGCCGATCTTTCCATGAAAGAATTGGCAGAATACATCCTGGTGATGATCGGCGTTTTGAGACATATGAGAATGATGATCAACCGAGGAAGAGGTATGCTGATCACAGGTGGATTGATCATGAGGAGGAGGAAGATGATCGTGGTTATGTATGGCAAAAGGGACAGTGGTGCCCACCTGGTTTAAGGAAGAGCCAAAAGAGGAGAGTACAACGCCTAAGAAATCAAGAATTGAAGCAGGCAGGGACTAGGATGAAATCAATATGGCGCCCAAAAGACAAACCTTATCATTCGGTTCCTACATGTATGGTATGTTTTTTACCGAATGAGTTCATGGCTCCAGCTAATCAAGTTGTGCAGGAAGAAATATTGCCAGGAATTGATGAAGCTGAACAATTTGAATTAATGGCACAATTGATGCTGACGAAGCAAGCTATTTTTGAGAAGCCAATCAAGAATCGGCACATGAAACCACTGTACTTGAGAGGATTTGTCAATGGAAAGCCATTAACTAAGATGTTTGTTGATGGTGGAGCTGCTGTTAATGTGATGCCATACACTACATTCAGAAAGCTTGGCATGGGCCCTGGAGATTTGTCACCAACAAGCATAGTTCTGAACGATTTTGCTGGAAATCCTTCAGACACCAAAGGATGTGTACACGTGGACTTAATGATTGGGTCCAAAGTTTTGCTTACGACCTTCTTTGTTATTGAGGGCAAAGGGGCATATAGTTTGCTGCTTGGGTTTACTGTGCTTGGGGAAAAGAAGAGCTCGAACTGGCAAAGACGAGCAAGGCAAAAGATTTGGAAATATTCAGAGAGTTCCAGCATCGGCTCTGAACTCTATTATCAAGCCATGGCCATTCAGAGGATGGGGAATAGATTTGATTGGCCAAATAAATCCTCCATCGAGCAAGGGGCATAAGTTTGTACTTTTAGCAACAGATTATTTTACTAAGTGGGTTGAGGCAATTCCATGGAGAAAGGTGGCATCAGAAAATATGATTGAATTTGTCAAAGAGATATAGTAAAGACAGCTTTCAGATGTCCTGGACATATAGGGTTGTTTGAGTGGGTTGTCATGACCTTTGGATTGAAAAATGCTGGTGCAACTTATCAAAGGGCTATGAATTATATTTTTCATGAGTTGATCGGCAAGATTGTGGAAATATATATTGATGATGTGGTGATCAAGTCATTGGATCATGAGTCTCATTTGGCCGACATAAGGAAAACTCTAGAATGCACCAGGAAGCATGGGCTTAAGATGAACCCGAACAAGTGTGCTTTTGGAGTTTCGGCTGGAGAGTTTCTGGGATTTTTGATACATGAAGGAGGAATAGGAGTTGGTAAGAAAAGCATGAAGGCAATTGATGAAATTGTTCCTCCAACTAATCTTAAAGAGTTGCAATCATTACTCGGCAAGATAAATTTTGTGAGAAGATTCATATCAAATTTGTCACAGAAGGTGTTACCCTTTTCTTCACTACTGAGAGTCAAAAAAGATCAAAAGTTTGTATGGGGTGACGAACAACAAAAGGCTTTCGATGAGATCAAGGAATACATGAAGGAGCCACCAGTATTGGTACCTCCACAGTTGAACAAGCCTTTCAAGTTGTACGTGGCGGCCGATGCCCAAACTATTGGATCGGCCCTTATTCAAGAATTTGAAGGGAAGGAAAGAGTAGTTGCATACCTTAGCCGAAAGTTACTAGACTCGGAGACAAGGTATTCGGCTATAGAGAAGTTTTGCTTATGTGTTTATTACTCATGTACAAAATTTCGGCACTATTTGCTAAATGCCGAATGCATTGTATATTCAAAATTTGATGTAATTAAGCACATGTTATCTATGCCAATTTTAAATGGAAGGATTGGCAAATGGATTTTAGCCTTATCTGAATTCGAGTTGAGGTTTGAATCGGCAAAGGCTGTCAAGGGGCAGATTATTGCTGATCTTATTACTGAACATCGTGATTCATCGATTAATTTGCTTGAAATTACTCCTTGGGTGTTGTTCTTTGATGGATCTTCATGTGATGAAGGTGGTGGAGCAGGTATTTTATTAATTTCACCCAACGGAGAAGTATTTGAGTTTGCTATTCCCATTCAATCTACTGTCACTAATAATCAGGCTGAGTATGAGGCATTACTCAAAGGGCTCCAATATTTGGAAGAGGCAGGGGCCATTGCAGTCGAAATTTTTGGAGATTCAGAATTAGTCATAAAACAATTGAATGGTGAATATGAGTGCAAGAATAGTACCCTAAGGACATATTATGAAGAGTGCAAAGAAAGAAATTATTATGAAGAGTGCAAGCAAATCTTGAAGGGCTTTCAGTCAGTAATTCTGCAGCATATTTCTAGAGGGGATAATGAAGAAGCAAACAGGTTGGCTCAAAGTGCATCAGGTTATAGGAAGAATCAAGAGTTGTTTGCCAGCAATGTGTATGCTTTTGAAAGCAATTTTGCAGAAGATGATTGGAGGAAAGAAATTGCTAATTATCTGGAAGATCCATCTCGAAAAGTTTCTAGAAAGCTCAGGTATAAAGCTATAAAATTTGTTCTTCTTGATAAAGATTTATATTATAAGTCCTTGGATGGGGTATTATTACGTTGCTTAAATCAAGAAGAGGCAAAAAAGTTAATAAGTGAAGTGCATGATGGATTGTGTGGAGCGCATCAATCGGCTTACCGAATGAAATGGGTTATTAGAAGAACTGGTTATTATTGGCCGACAATCTTGGAGGATTGCTTTGAATATTATAAGGGATGTCACCAAAAATTCGGAAGGTGGAAAGGGTTCTCAAAACCGAACGGTTTCGGTGTCGTTTGGGATTCATGCTGATGAAGCCATGGCCATTCAGAGGATGGGAATAGATTTGATTGGTCAAATAAATCCTCCATCGAGCAAGGGGCATAAGTTTGTACTTTTAGCAACAGATTATTTCACTAAGTGGGTTGAGGCAAATCCATTGAGAAAGGTGGCATCAGAGAATATGATTGAATTTGTCAAAGAACACATCATTTATAGATTTGGAATCCCTCAGACAATTACCACAAATCAAGGGACTCAGTTCACATCTTCAGAATTCAGAGATTTTGCTAAAAGTATGGGGATCAAATTGCTGAATTCTTCTCCTTATTATGCTCAAGCCAATGGACAGGCAGAAGCTTCCAACAAGATCATGATTAAAATCATACAGAAGAAAATTGATCAAAAACCAAGAAGATGGCATTCGGTACTCAATGAAGCATTATGGGCTTACCGAATGGCTCCTCATGGGGCAACAAAAACGTCTCCTTATGAGAAAACGTCCCCTTATGAGTTGTTATATGAACATCATGCTGTTTTGCCATGGGAAGTGCAATCAGATTCAAGGAGGATAAAATTACAGAAGGATTTAAGTTCTAAAGATTACAGTGACTTAATGATGGACGAATTAGAAGATTTGCATACGATTCGTCTCAAAGCCTTGGAAAATATTGAGAAAAATAAGATGCGAATTGCTAAATATTACAACAAAAAAGTGAAGGTCAAGCAATTTGCAGAAGGGGATTTAGTTTGGAAAGCTTTGTTGCCGATTGGTACTAAATACAGTGCATTCGGTAAATGGTCCCCAAATTGGGAAGGCCCTTTTAGAGTGGTTAGATGTGTGCCTGGAAATGCATACATTTTGAAAACCTTGTTAGGAGAAGAATTCACTGCTGCTATAAACGGAAGATATTTGAAGAAATATTATCCTAGCGTTGAGATTGATCGTTGATTGAGACACAAATTGCAAGAAATAATGGAAATAGCTGGCATTCGGGAAGAAGCCGCCTTCAGAACAAAAATTCCAACAAAAGGAAAATGGCCAATACTAGAGTGTATTGCCCTTAGTGCACACAAATTACATCACAAGAATAAAGTTTATCACAAAGGACTGCAAAAGATGAATTTTATTGCCGAAATTCCATGAAATCCCTAGTACAAACTACTGGAAAAGCCTGTTCAAGACAGACTGGGGATGGATGGAATCGGCAATGGCAGCGCCATGGCCCTCAAGACGATCTACAGAGGCATCGATGTCGTCGATATCCTCTGGATTGCCATTGGCGAAGCCGACCGGCATTCTGGAATAATCAGTGCCGGTGCGTGTCGACATGGCAACTAAACCCACGGCGGCACCTAGCCGAGTGCCATGGAGGGCCACCTCGTCGACGCGGCTTGCCACTGCACCAAGGCGAGCCTCTGGTGTGTCCCCTTGGGCGTTCACCTTGTTCGCCAGCTCCTCCACCAGCGCCTTCAGCCGATTGAGCTCGGCGTCACGATCTGAGCATCGCGATCTGCGAAATTACAAGTGATGACAGATATAGCTATTTGAAGACAGATTGAAACTGAGCAGATTGCAGGACTTACCGTCGATGGTTTCGAGTAACTGTTTGCGCTGGTGTTGCCACTCGAGGTCCGCAATCCCAGTTTGTTTGGAGATGATCTCCAGCTCATGGCGCGTCTCGTCGCGCTCCCTCTTGAACCGGCGGGCGTTGCTATCTGAGTAGCGAAGATCATCCGATTCGAGAGTTCGATTGGACGAGCTCGAGGAATCGGTCACCGCGACAGGAACTGCAGCTGGAGCCGCAGCAGGAGCCGCAGCTGGGACCACAGCCGGAGCCGCAACCGGAGCAGCGACGGGATTCCACTGGATTAGCCTGATAGAACAAGGGTTTATTAAAAAAAAGGCGAAAATCTTGAGAGAAGAGTAGAAAGAGGCAGACGATTATCACCTGCGGCGAGCGCCGGCACGGCTTCCCTCAGGTTCATCGGCGGCCGGTCGCCTTCCGTTGGCCATTGGGGTTTTCTTGAGTTTACTGTGCTTGGGGAGAAGAAGAGCTCGAACTGGCAGAGACTAGGAAGGCAAAACGCTTGGTGAAAGGCCAGCGGTGCTCGATATTTTTATTTATAGAGCCCACGAAGGAAATCGTGGCCACAGATCGTGGCGCGTATCCCAAAATTTCGGAAGGTGGAAAGCTCTCGAACTGAACGGTTTCCGCGTCATTTGGGATTCATGCTGAGTTATATTCAGTTTGACCAAGTAAAATTCGGCTATGCTATGCCCATTATAGCCAGCTTTGCCGAATGGATCATTGACAGTAAGACAAATACGAAAATACAGAACATGGCTGCATAAATCATTCAGTTACTAATTGTTTGTTACAATCACACATCCAGATACTTTGAAATTACATTTTTTGCATTGGATATTATGCTGCTGATGTTTTCCAACAGTTTCTTGTCAGCTTCTTGGGTTTTTGCCAAAGCAGAGAGTTTGGCCTTGAGCTGCTTTTCTTCATTCAGGGCTGCTGAAGCTTCCTTGCGTATTTCCTCTGTCAGACCAGGAATTTCGGCTATCTGCTTTTCGTCAGCTTCAATTTCAGCCCATAAGTTTTTCAATTCAGCTTCCAGCTTAGCTTTCCTGGTCTCCTTCGACTCAAGTGCAGACTGTAGGCCAGCTAACAGTTCCTTGTTGCTCTGAGTTCGAGAGTGCAAATCTTTCACAGATTTTTTGGTTATGGCCCTCCTTTGCTCCAAGGCTGGTTGAGCAGATTGATTCTTCAGAGCCTTCTTCACTGCAGCATAATGATTGTCTAGCTGGGAAACTGGATCCAAGGAAGCTTTGACATCAGCAGGAAGATCTTGATCAATGGATTCAAGCACATCCCTCAGGAGATCAGCATCCTTGACTTGATCTTGGATACCTCTATGCAGCAGGGAGAAGATGTCTTTCAATTTTGCTTGATTTTCCTTTGATAGAGCTTGACCAGATGTTTCTTCTCCTTGTTTAGTGAGTAAATCATCCACAACAAAAGAATAGCTGGATGATGAAGCGGATTCCTCCTGAAAGAAAATTCTTGATGAGCCAAGTGATAATTTATTAGGAAAGAGTAAATAAGAGGGGATACTCACCTCATTTCTGATTTCCTGGATAGGAGAAGGAGGTCTTTCAAGCTCAGTGGAAGGGCCTTGCATATCATGCTGAGGAGAGATTGGGGAGTTCCTTGGTGAAGGTGCAGCTTCTAGTTGAAGAAGTGGTGAAGCTGGAGCTGAATCATGATGAGAAGGAGGGCTCTCCAATATTTGATCCATTGAAATTGTTGCTGCAACAAAAAGGAAATAAATACCAATGAAAAGCAGATAAGATGGTGAAAGAATTCTATACCAGTCAATGGGGCATCGGCAGAATCTGTAGCGATTGCTGATTGCTGTGATTGAGCCTGAGATAGTAAAAGACAAAGATGAGCATAATGTGAATAGCATTGTGTTTAAAGGAAAAGACTATGACCTGAATGAGTTTTTTGCTGGTTGTTCTCTTCTTCTTGGGAGCTGAAGAAGCAGACAGAGAGGAAGTTTTTCTTTTAGCAGAAGATGGCCTGGTAATAATTGGGTCTAGAGTGACTTGTCTAGACATCAGCTGAGCAAAGTTAGGGGATTGATGCCCCAGAGCAGATATTGGGCCTGCAATCTTATACTGGATCGCCCTGGCAAGAGGGGCAGGCACTATGTCCTACAAAATGATAAAATAATCAGAGGAAGAAATATTATTAAAACAAGATGAGGAATGAGCGGACCAACAATGTTATATTGAATTGTCCTGGCAAAAGGGGCAGGTGCTATGTCCTACAAAATAACAGAGTTATAATAAAAGCAGAATTGTTATTAAAGCCAGATAATGATTGAACAACATTACCTCTGAATTTGGCTGGTAGTCAGGCATCAACTCAAGGCAGAAGGGATGAATTGGCATGTTGAAGATGTGATCATGAAATTCTTGCCACCAGACAGTGAAAGAAGGATGAGCAGATGTTATTGGCACAAAAGGTTCAGGTCTATAGATGGATGTGCAGCATCTGTAGTCAAAAATCCTTCTTGTCTCAGTGGAGTCTGTGACAATCTCCCTAGGCTTGAGGAATTCATGGAGAAATAATCTTGGTGGCACTTGGCCACAGCCTAACTGCCTAGCCGTCATGTTCGGCTGATAGTACTCAAAGGTACTCTGAACCAGCCTTCCTCCCCAAAATTCGGCTGGCAGAATACAGGGCTGAATGAAAGAATTGAAGATGGTTGTGGCTTTTGCATCTACACATCCAGTTTCAAAGCTAAACTCACAAGGAAGGGTGAGGTTGTCGTTATCAAGATAAGGAAACCAGAGAGGATCAGCAAAGCCTTTGGAGAAAAGCTCGAAAAGTTCACCAATGCTTTTGTCTACAGATACAGTAGAAGCAGCCTCTCCATAAGTCTGACAGCCTTTGGTGCTTTGGGTTTCCCCTTCCTTGTAGTTGATTGAGGGAAAGTGCCGACTGTTGATGTCAATAGTGACAATCTGGTGCATATACAACTGCAACCACATCTGGATGAACCACCAAGGACCATTGACACAAGGGATTTTCTTGTTGGTATGCATCAATCGAGTGGTTTGGTGGAGCATATGATAAACACTTCCCATCAGGTACTTCCCAAGAGGGATGAGTGTACCAGCAGCCAAGTCTTCAGCCATCACAATATGATTCAGAGTTGGCTCATTGGCTTTACCACAAAAATTGAATCTGCACAGCCACATATTCAGAAAGGCCCTGTATTCAACATCAGACAGGGGACCATCAGACATATAATTCTGGATATATTTCTTATATCCAACTCCCGTCTTCACTCCTGTCTGCTTGGAGGAGCCTTTGTACTTGTATGGGCGCACAGCCTCTGTAATGTTCAGGCCGGTCATCAAGTAGACATCGGCCAAAGTGGGAGACATTGGTCCATGACCAAAAAGGAAGGCGTTTGCGCCATTGGACCAAAAATGGCAGGCCGCAATCAGAAGATTCTCATTCCTAGGAGTTTCAGCTAGAGACAATTCCAAGCCATGAGAAATGCGAAGATTGTCCCAAGTCTTCGCTAAGGGGCTTTTATCATTGAAAACCCTCCTGTACCAGTCTCTCCAGCCGGCAATTGGGGGCAGAGGCCAGTTCTTGAAGGCATCTTGCCATTCATGAGGTTTTGCCAGAGAAGTCTTGAAGGGGATTCTTTGAGATTCGGCCGCAACGAACTCAGAAGGATCTGAAATCCCTACGGGCTCCTCGATTGGAATCAAGAGCTCGGCAGCTAAGGCTTGTCAAGAACCGAAAGAGGCGAGAAGAAAATTTAAAGGGGGATTCAAAAGAAAAAGAAAAAAGCGAAAGTAAAGTAACGCCGAATGAGCTTAAGGGGAGTGAAATTTACTCGGAGGGCTTGATCTTGGTCCGCCATTTGGGGATTGAAGCTTGAAGAAGTTGATGAGCTAGGGTTTGGATCTAGATGAAGCACCCTTTGGATCTAGGTGAAGCTTCGAAGATTCGAGCGGAAGGAATGGATGCTGAGTAGATTCAATCCAGAGATGTTGCGGATTTCTAGTCAATTCCGAGATAAATTATCTCTTATCGCGAAATTGAAGGGGCATGTGTTAACACCAAAAATTGGCACCAGGAAGAGACTGACATGTGGGCCGGAATTGGTAAACAAATATCGTTCGGAAAGGAAAGTTTTCTTCAAGAACGTTCGTCAGAGGCATTCTTGCGCTCGGGAGTCCGTCGTCGATTCGGCAAGAGAGCTACTCTATGGAAAGCGTTCGGGAACGCGTGATGACGTGGATTTAGTAAGGAAGATGCCGATCTGATGAAGAATACAAGATGAATACGGCATTTTAGACGTATTTCTTTGGAAACAAACGTTTTGTAATCGTAATCGAGTAGGAATCGTGTCAAAACCAGGGTATAAGTATAAACCCATGGTGATTGTAATAGGGATCGAATAATCTTACAACAAACCGGCCTTGCGCCAACTTTTCGAGTCCTTTAGTCGTGTCGTCGAGTTTCTTTCGAGGGGAAATCGATCCGTCGACCTCAGTAAGTATCGACAACCTTGTATCATGCTTAGTATCATGCGGTGCATTTAAACTTGGTTCAAGAAGGCTTCTTTGTTAAATCATGAGTCATGCGGTAGGCTAAGGTTTAGCTTGAAGCAAGTTATCGGCTCTATTAGATTGTGGCAAAGATCTAATAGATTCATTAAGTTACCTTGTGTTATTTGAGTTGCTGATTGCTGTGATCGAGCCTGAAATAATATTTAGAACTAATCATCCGGTGGATTAGAGCTCAAAATTGACCTGATAGATCTATCATCGTTGACAAAGTTTGTTCCTTCTTCATGGAACCCGATTCGGCTATTTAGCCGTATTCGGTAATCCCTTCATGAGTGAAACATGTTCGTGACTTTGTTTTAAATAATGAATGCTTTTAGCCTTCCATGTTTAGAGTATATCATGCGGTAGATTGATCTTTTCTTGGTTGGTTGTGTGATTTCGAACAAGTTGTATCATGCGGTGGATTAACTTGTTTGTTTGTTATGCTTGACGGGTTCGAAAGTACCTAGACACGCGGTAGACTAATGCTTTTAAACCTATGCATTCTTGTTTACTAGAGATTCACGATCGTGCTTTTCACGTTTATTATGCCTCATTCATGTTAATCGGTCGTGATTACGTACTGCAGCGATCATTTAATTAAATACCGATCTTTCATCACGATGACGTCATGCGGTCGGCAGTGCACCCCTTTGCATGCTGTTTGCCGATTATGTAATGAATGCTTCAATTGCCGACAGATAGCTTGTTCGTAGCTATATGTCGATCAAAATTGGCTTTACAAAGCCATAGATATGGAACTGTCTGGTATCATCCGGCACGTTCCAGGTTTTTATCTAAACATCTTCTTCCTTTATCAGTTTCAGAGAAAATTGACTGGCACGCTCTGGATTCAAACGTTCACGTGTGAAGCTAGCTAATTCGGCTTACTGTGTGCTTGGCGTGAACTGCAGATTTTACGTCAACAGCGATATCGGGGGTACAGTGCCGCGTAGGCCCTGCACAGCTTCCGCCTGTCCGTGTTGCAGGAGGCACAGTGCTCCCGGATTCTGTCAGGGGCGACGTGCAAGGAGGATTCTCCTTTTGACTCCAGCGCCCGGTGCGGGGGTTGGTATTGTCAGTGCCCGTACCGCTGACGTGGCGCTCATTCGAGGGGTCGAAGTGAGTCCTGGCGAGGCGGAGTGGCGGTCCGTAGCTCGAGGGGTGGCGAGGTACCCTCGAGCGAGGCGGAACTTGGGCGTGAGGGCAACGCGCCTCCGTGGGCCGTTGTTGGGTCCTGCTGGTCGGCAGTGGGCTGTGTGATTTCGCTGGTGCGGGCCCATGTATTTATGGGTGACAGCTTTAATTTGCGTTTTTAGAGAGTGATTACCTTGATGGTTAAGGGACACCTAGTTCGGTTTCCGACAAATAATTTTTCAAAACCGAAGAAGCGAACCCTAATAGCGTGATTGACCGTTGCCAAGGCTTAATAAATGATGAAGAAATTGGGTTGGATCTTGGATATGGGCCTTGGGAATGGCCCAACAGACGTACAGTGCTACTGAAATTTAAGCCTTTGTTCGTTCTCATTCAGGGCATTGGGGGTGGGGAATTGGGGTTTGAGGTCACATCGTAATTATTGCGACACTGTAGCATTTCGTTTGTTTGTGTGAAAAATTATCTAAAAATTGATTAATTAAGCTCAAAATTTTCGTCTCGCAGAGTACAACAAAACTGTGCACTTAATTTTTTTATTTCATCTAGATTTAGTACACCATGCATGCTATGATATTTTGATGTGATGGGAATCTTCTTTTTTCTTTTTTCATAGGCCCTGTTTAGTTCCCATGAAGAGGTGAAAAAGAGGAGTGAAAATGTCACATCGGACACTGTAGCGCACTGTAGCACTTTTCGTTTGTTTATGATAATCGTTGTCCTATCATGACCTAACTAGGCTCAAAAGATTCGTCTCGTCGTGTACATCAAAACTATGCAATTAGTTTTTTTATTTACTCACGTTTAGTGCTCCATGTATGAGAAGAGAGATTTGATGTGATTTGACGTAATAGGTGAATATTGAAATTTAGAGAGAGAAATTTTGAAACTAAACACAGCCGACAATATCAGAGAAGATTTTTGTAGAAGGGTGCATTAAATAAAGTACAATGGAGGACAGGGCATTGTCTCTGTCAAATAATGGACCAAAACAATGCGGCCAAAGCGATTCGGACGATTGGGCATACATTATCATGGGTGTGTTTAGTTCCAAACTTCCACCACAAAATTTCACTATGTAAAAAGTCTCATCACATCACATCAAATCTTTCTCCTCATGTGTGGAGCATTAAATATAGATAAATAAAAAAACTAATTGCATAGTTTTGATGTATATGATGAGACGAATCTTTTGAGACTAGTGAGGTCATGATATGACAATAATTATCACAAACAAACAAAGTGTTACAGTGCGCTACAGTATTCGATGTGACTTTTCGACCTCCATTTCCAAGGGAACTAAACACACCCCATCTTTTCAGAATTTCAGTAGAGGGACTCAGACTGTGTGGTGGTTCTGGTGAGAGTGGACAGAGGGGTAGCGCACTGCCACTCCGGTTTCAGCGCGCAGTGGACTGCCAGCTTTTAGACAAAGTACAATTGTGATGACAGGATATGGAAATAAAGTAAAGCTTTGTGGCCAGACACAAACGGATATGACGACATGTTCCTGATTTGTTCAAGCTAGCGTGGAGAAAGAATAGTGCAGTATGGTGAGAGGTCCTGTTGTGGAGAATGTCTACGGTGGTGGAGATGGCAACTTTAACTAGGCTCAAAAGATTCGTCTCGTCATGTACATCAAAACCATATACTTAGTTTTTTTATTTACCCACGTTTAGTGTTCCATTCACGAGGAGAGAGATTTGATGTGATTTGACGTGATAGGTGGATAGTGAAGTTTGGAGAGAGATTTTTTTTCCATTTCTATGTTCGTTTACACGGTGAATTGGGATCTAAATCAGGCCCAGGTCCAAATTTAAGGAACAGCACAGATTCCAATTCCACCCATTGTACATTTGTAGTTTTGTACTGACAAAGTTCGCCAAACCGAACGGGCAAAGACAGTGGAAGTCGCGAGTCGCGTCGACGATCCCGCCCACGGCAACGTTGGCAACAGCTGACGGCGAAAGCTCCACGGCCTCCAGGTGCTGGACTGACTGACGGGCTGCGAGGAGAATGACGCAGCCGGGGCGCCGTGTGGATCTCCAAATCCGACGAGACGCCCTGTTCAGTTTAAAAACCCTCTCTCTAAAATTTACTATTCACCCATCACGTCAAATATCTCTCCTCACATATGAAGCACTAAATGTATAAATAGAAAAACTAATTATGTACACGACGAGACAAATCTTTTGAGCCTAGTTAGGTCATGGTAGGACATTATTTACCACAAACAAACGAAAAGTGCTACAGTGACTTTTTTACCCTTTTCAAGGAACTAAACAGATCGAGCACCGGGAAAATGCAGAGCAATAATTAGAAAAAAATCCAGTACAGTGGGGGCACACGCGCGCCAGGGATGAGCGGCAAAACTTAAAACGAACATACACTTGATCCAGATCCACGGTGTGGTGTCTCCTCGTCGCAGCCATGCATCGGTGGCGGCCGGCGGCAAGGAAGGCCCGGCGGGGGCGACCTGAGAACACATGCCGTGCCGCCGGCGGCAAAGCGTCCGGCCGGCGATCTCAGCTCGCATGTGTTCCCAGCGCACCCCTGCTGGAACTCCCTTGCGTTCTTGCGTACGTTCTTCTCTCTCCCTCAGGCCTCACTGCCTCAGCAAAGAGATCGATCGAGACTCGAGAGCAATGGCGGCCACACACTGTCGCCTGCGATCTTGTAGCTCAGCGTCTCCTCGACGGCCGGGGATCGTAATCGTACTACTGATAGAGAGATCTCCAAGAAAGTATAGTATGCCGCTTGTACTTTCTCCCAGCTCGCAGCTGACGCGTAGTACGCGTACTACTGCAGCCATAACGCGGAGGGAGCGAGCGAGTACATCTTGTACTACTGCAGAGTTGCCTCTCGAACTGAAGAAACTCTGATGGATATGGATGGATCCCCTTGCGCTACGGCAGTACAGTACAGCAGCAGCATTGTGGATCGCTGTCAAAGTGTCGCTGGCCAATTGGCCAAGGATGTGGCCTCAATCATGCGGAGTATACATCTTCTTCCATCGGTCATCGCTACGATTAGTAGTGAGGAAATTCAAGATCGTTATCTAAAAAAAGGAAATTCACGATTGGACATTTGGACGTGATACCTCAAGACATACTTGAATTTGAATTGAAGTTGTACTAAGCGCTACCAGCATGCCTGCCTCCTTTGAATCGTTTGGCCAAAAGGTCGGTGTAGAATATTCAGTAATAAAAATTATAGAGTGACCATTAGTTAAGGGCTTGTACTAATCCTAACAAAATAAATAATATTTGTAATTTCGAGCGGAGTAAGTACTATGTTTAGGGAGCTATAACGATTTTTTTCTTTTGAGCAAAAGCTATAACGATTTCTGTACTACCTTAAGAAAGACAAAAAAAAAAGAAAAATTGGACGCTTCATGAAACCAGCCCAAAATCACGTTAAACTAGCCTGTAAACATGGGGGCCCAGCTGCCAAGACGACACCTTATTTGGGCCTTCGCCCAGAAAAAAAATGCGGCCTTCTGTTTTTTGGGGGGCAATGCGGCCCGCTGCTATGGCCAACCCAAATCCCACTTCCTCCCGTGCCCGCCTTTGTTGCTCTGCTCTGGCTGACACCTTGCACACCATGCGCCCGCTGCCGGAATCCGTGGCATCCCGCCTGGCCGGCGTGCTCGCGGACCCGGCCGGCGTCCCGCTGCCCGTCTTCAACTCCCTCCTCTCCGCGCTCGCCGCCACCGGGGAGCCCTCGCACGCGCACCTCCCGCTCCACCTCTTCCGCCGCCACCTCCTCCCGCTTCGCCGCCCCGACGCCTTCACCCTCTCCGCCCTCACCTCCGCCGCCGCCGCCGCCACCGCCACCGCCGATGCCCTCCACGCCCTCGCACTCCGCCTCGGCCTCCTCCACGCCGACCCCGTCCTCGCCAACTCCCTCCTCCGTCTCTACATCCGACCGCCCGCCCCCCGCTCGGGCCTCGCGCGCCGCCTGTTCGACGAAATGCCCGCGCGCACCGCGTCCTCCTACAACACCCTCATCTCGCACTCGCACTCGCACTCGCACTCTACCGGCGCCGCGGGCGAGGGCGTGTGGGGCCTCGTCAGGCGGATGGTCGCGGATGGGTGCGCGCCCGACCGGTTCACGGCCTCTGCCGTGCTGCCGGTGTGCTCGTCCCCACGCCAGGGCAGGGAGCTACATTGCTACGCCGTGAGGACCGGGATGTGCGGGGCGGACGATTTCCATGTCAGCAGCTGCCTCGTGTCCATGTACTGCAGGGTTTGCCGCCCAGACCTTGCGCGTGCGGTTCTCAAAGGGATGAAGCAGAGGAATGTTGTTTCCTGGACCGCCATGGTCGGAGGGTACGCGGAGAATGATATGTTCGAGGGCGCCGTGGATGCTTTCCGGGCAATGTGGCTGGTTGATGGCATCCTACCGAATACAGTCGCGTTGATTAGCGTGCTCTCGGCCGTTGAGGCCCTCTCGGCCTTAGCAGAGGGGAAGCAGGTACATGGTTTTGCGGTGAGGATGGAGATGTATGGGGAGGTGTCACTGTGCAATGCTTTGATTGATACCTACGCAAAGTGTGGGGCCTTGCATTATGCGAGGCAGGTCTTTGATGATACCAGCTGGTGCAAGGATGTGATCTCATGGGGTGCAATGATTTCGGGTTATGGCATTCATGGTATGGGTGTGGAAGCAGTGGCTTTGTTCGATCAGATGCTTGCCTCTGGCCTTAAACCGGATAGTATAGTTGGCCTGGGTGTTCTTTCAGCTTGTTGCCGCGCAGGCTTTGTGTTGGAGGGCCTTAATATATACAACTCCATGGTAAAGGATCATGGGGTTCAACCCACTGAGGAGATGTGTGCATGCGTTGTTGATTTACTTGGTCGATCTGGGCATGTTGACCGTGCCTTGGACTTTATAAAGTCAATGAGCGTAGAACCAGGCCCTAGTGTCTGGGGAAATGAATGCTTTTAGCCTTCCATGTTTAGAGTATACTGGGTGTTCTTTCAGCTTGTTGCCGCGCAGGCTTTGTGTTGGAGGGCCTTAATATATACAACTCCATGGTAAAGGATCATGGGGTTCAACCCACTGAGGAGATGTGTGCATGCGTTGTTGATTTACTTGGTCGATCTGGGCATGTTGACCGTGCCTTGGACTTTATAAAGTCAATGAGCGTAGAACCAGGCCCTAGTGTCTGGGGAGCACTTCTGGATGCCTCTGTAACACACAGCAACAAAGGAATTCAAGATATGGCCTCCAAGTCTCTTCTTAGATTGGGAGAAGGGAAACCATCAAATCTTGTTGCTGTGTCTAACATAAATGCCTCCTCAGAAAGGTGGAATATTGTTGAACGGGTAAGGAATACGATTAATCAGGGGCCATTGAAGAAAAAAACTGGTTGTAGTTGGGTGAATCCGATGTAGGTTACCAGTGCTTTTTGAGTGACTTATGGATGGCCTTTCAACACTTCTGATCTCAAGTGTAAATTTTACATGGCTGTGCCCTACTTCCCCGGAAGCGGTTGCATCAGATCTCACACATTACTGGACCAGGGTATATTGAAGCTACGACATCAGAACTGCAATACTTGTATATTGATAGATGGCACTTCTACCGCTGTAGCCTTTAAACAACAAAATTGCCTTCCATGATATTGAAGTCGTCCACAATATCCACTATTTCCATGTTCTCCAGGTAAATTTTTCTTCTTGTATGTCAATATTTTGAGATACACAAAATATTGATTGCTTCATATTTTGGTGTTTTTCTTATCCTCGTAGCTAATTTATACATGTATATAGTAGAATAGGCAAGCTTAAACATACATGATGGTTTTCCCAAACTGGCAAGTCTATCTTATATATGCAGTTCCTTAAACAATATGTTTAAATTTTAATGTTGTCATCTCCAGAATAGAAATTTGATACTTGTAACAATGCCATAATTATGTTCTTGTTCCATTGAGATTGTTTTCTTCTATCAATGTACTATGTTAGCATCCTCGCAAATTACCTTTACCAACTCCAATAGCGTTTAGTTGCTTTCTTTGTTTGTGTATATTGAATGTGTGTTCTATTTTCTTTTTCTCTGGTGCACAGACTCAAAACAAGAGCAACATGGAAATGTGTTTGGTTGCTTGTTTGCAAAATGCACCGTCCACTGGTAGAAGTGGCTGATTACATTCAGATATGAGGTTGATCAGGAATTACTGATGTTAACTAGTCTGTAGGTCTTATGATGAGTTAGGACAGTAGAAAATAATGAAGATTTGTGCCTACTCCCTCCGTCCCGCAAAGAGTGTCCCTTTGGTCTTGTCCTAAGTCAAACTATCTTATGTTTGACTGAGTTTATATAAAAATATATTAATGCTTTTGATGTCTAACAAGTTCCATTAGATTCTATATGAAATATATTTTCATAGCATACATATTTGGTGTGATAACCATTGATGTTTTTAATTATAAAATCGGTCAAACTTCAAACAGTTTGACCGAGAAGAAGTCAAAATGGACACTCTTTGCGGGACGGAGGGAGTAGTTGACTAATTTTTGGGAACAATCAAGCTGCAACATGAGAATGCATGGGGCTAACGTCATGTTCGATTACTTATAAAACCATTAGATTACTGTGAAACATTTTATAACTTGATGCTCCAGCACCATTGACATGCCATATCTTATATAAAGGCTCATGTCAGCTTTCCATCTAGGTCAGTAACCTATCTCCTGACTTCTGACTGGCTAACACCCGTGTCTCAGTTTTATATGAAAGAGAGTAATGCTTGGGGAAATAGTAGATTGATTGATAGGAGTACAAAGGGTGTACAATATATAGACAAGGATCGGTCTAGGGTTTATAGAATACACCCAATCAACTGAGATCCTTGCCTAATCTATAATCAACCACTAGAAAACCCTGAGGTAGCCCAGCCGCCTATGGCTGGACGCCTGGCCCATGTAGCCCAACACATAGCCCATGCTAACATTATATACTGATGTTTGACATGGCTTGCTGCATTCCTTCACAAGTAAGTGCTGGATATGGCTGAAATTTGTTGCTTAGCCGAATTTGCAATGATGCTTGTAAGAGATCATGATAATGGATTCATAAAAGTCAATCATATTATAAATGCTTGTGTGGCCTTGTCAGCTCCAACCTACTACTAGAACTTTTGACTTTGCCTGGATAACAATTAGTTGGCTATGAATCTAGGTATCTAGATTGGATCTAACCTAGAGCAGTATAATGGACTATTGGAGTGAAACCAGGTTGACTGAAACCATAAATGAACTGCAAGAGGGCAAAAAAATCCGATGCTTAGATCATGTTCTTTTACTATCTGCATAAGTATCACTACAAACATGTGAAACAATCCTCAAAGAAAAGGTGCATGCTCTTTGCTTCTTTGTGCAAAACTACAAAAATGTAGCTTTTTATGGTGCATCCTAACTTGCACCGGCACTTTGTTCCCACTGTAGTGACCTCAAAAGATATGATTATGGCATTACTTTTTTATCAACATGTTAATGTGTGGCATTGAAATTTAAACACTGCATTCTCTTATCCTATTTGCATGTTGGCTTATGTTTTCAGTTTGAATTAGTTTACTGTCAGAGAAAACAAATGACACCCATATATCTGTTGTTGTGTCAAGTTCCTTGGAGAATAAAATGTCTTTATTTGCTTGTAGGTTTATCACAAGTTCTTTTCTATTTTTTAAATGACAGCTATTACTTAAAGGTTGCCTAATGTATTTGGACCAATCAACCAAGAAATAAAATAAACTCCCATTCTAGTTAACTCAGATGAACCGGGCCTCCCGAGTCCTGGCACTGCTTTGCAGCAAAGAACAAGTCTCTCCACTGACATGGGTCGATTATTTGCCCCTTCCTTACATGGTATCCAATCAATTTTGAAAAATGGTTGGATGGCTTGTCACATACTAACATGCAGAAGAAGCATTTAAAAACCAGTACTTGTTTGCGATACATCTGATAATTTAATTATGTTTAACTTATACAACTTGCATGCCATGTGTTTTTGTCTCATAAGTCTATCAGAATTAGGACTGTTCTTTTTCTTCCCTTCAAAATATCAAGGAATCTTTTGGTATGATACCGAAGTAATGTTTGCATGCAGCATGTCAAGAAAATGAGCACTTTATCTACCAGGCTCATATACTGCCAAGCTTGCTGGTGACATTTATTTTAGTGCATATCAAGTCTACCGTATTAATGAAGACGTTCCATTCAAATTAAAATGTTGGATTCTGAAGATAAGATGCTGGGCACTACAAAATGAATGCGACAAAAAGGATTGTGAAAACCTCCCGTCCACTTTCAAATCTCAACAACCATTTGTTCTTTGGTTTCTTCCTCATACTACTTAATATTTTAATCCAAGCAGTTGGTTCTGGATTCTAGAACACTCCACTTGGAAGACTTTTGTTGTCAGTTTGAGATACATTGTATAGTTGCGATTTGGCTCTTGGGCCTTACAAAATCATGTATATATGCAGTAAAACATTCGGGGGAACTGTGCATGTGGATTCCACTGTTAATTCTTAAAACATTTTTATTCCATTTAATTTTATTGGTAGCATAGATTCAACATATGACATGTACTATGACTATCTTTTAGTGGAACGCCATGTATGCAAATTAGTAAGAACATAGAACCATACTTATGTGTCTAAAAAAAAGAACCATTCTTAAACAACTGCTTGGGTTCTTGGTTCAGTGTTCTTTGGTCTAACACTCTAACCAGTAATTTGCCAGTTGGACTATTGGTTCAGCAAAATAGAAAACGATATCATGTTTTATGTTGTACTCCGAAGCTAGTCATGGTGGTAAGAATGCTATGTTCCGACTCCCAGCATGCAGGATTTTGATTATTCCCTTGTCTTCTTTTACTGCTCACACATATTTATTGACACCCACCGAGCGCACAAGACTACATATTTTTTCATACACTACCTTGGAGCAGTGGTTTTGGTCTTTGGTGGTTCTGCACGAAACTGGACTGTAGAATGTGACACATTTAAGCCAGCACTGTAGCAATATTCCTATTGTTTTTCTTTTCTTCAAGAAATATTGACCTGGTGCCAGGATGGTTGGTTATGATGCCACCTTGGATGATCTTCTGTGATTTATGATGTGCACCAATGCATGTGCAACAGATATCACTATGAATGATTTGATCATCAGCATATTCATATTCATGTGGTTCTGTAAGTAAATTTATGTTTGGTTATTTGTACACATTGAGTAGGTTAGAGATCTTTTGACATTTCTTAGAGATCTTGCAAACTGGGTCACTCAGCTTCCTTTAGAAATATATGATTATTACATGGTTATCCCTGTTGTTGAATATACCATTTGGTTCTTTGCTTGATATCAGTGGCTGGTAGGTAGCTGGACTAATTTTTGTGGTGTCGTAGGTTAAGCCTGCAGATTTGGTTAGCTAAGATCTTCTAGGAATCTGCCAATATTATCTTGTATACATCTTCAGCAAAGTGATGGAACAAGAAATGCAGTGCACAGTCCGTGAGTCCGTCATTAAAAGTGATAGAGCTGTATTAACAACCTTTTTGATTTGTTAAATAAAAAACTTGACTCCCTCATTATGAAGTTTGTGGTGGAGTTTATGACTATTATACAGTGTCATAGTCTTCGGCCTGTGACTGAAGGTTGGGCCAATGCCTATGTTTATTTATTAACCTTGATAGCATAGCTAAGGAAAAAACATAAAGCTATCTCATCCAGAGGTAATCCCTATTACTACTACAACTGTTTTTGTTCATTTAAATCTTGTGGTCCATATATATGGATAAATATAATAAATCGTGTTACTTCTTTCTAAGTAGGTATCTTTCTGTAACATTTTGTTGAGATGTACATCTTCCTCAGCCAGTTATGATTCTGTGGTTTTTGTTATGGTCTAAGAAATGCTATTTTTTGTCCATTAATCCTAGATTTGCTAATTAGATAGCTACCGGTGCTTGTGAAGGACAGGAAATACTCTGGGAATGGCTATGGTTCATGTAATTTCTTGCTACAAAATATTTCGCAAATCGTTTGAGCCCAACTGTTTGATTCTGATAATATAACTTCCATTTCTCTCCATTCGCACATGTAGGATGATCAGTTGATGGCAAAATTTTTGTTTATGAAGTGCATTAATCACAAACACATGTACTATAGTTACTCATAGATGGTTCATTCCTTCCAAGTGTGCTGTTTGTATTTGATTTAGGTGCTCTGTTTCATGTTCTGCAACCATTTCTAGATGCTACTTATGGTTGGTCGTATGTACACATGGTGAAATAGGAACTATCGGACAAACATTTGCACAATGTAACTAGAACATGATACTGCATGCTTACCTATGCAAATAGAAGTAGACCACTGTCAGTTTTTTAAACTTTGCTGGATATATAGTATGTATTTGTCCAAATCTTTCTTCAAAGGTCTCAAAAAAGTCCTTAACTAGAGCTGTATTCAAAATACAACCTGTCCATTTATTTGTATTTTAGCTCCCACACACATCTATCATAATGTAAGATGTGATGGGCAAATGATAACTAGCCATTCGGCATAGTTTGTTATGCACTATGCACCCATATGGCCCATGCTGTATCCAGATAAGTTCCTAACAGCCTAACACTTGCCTTGATTTAAAGCTCTGATACATGTGCTGGATTTGACCCTTCACTTTCTTCTTGTATTAAGCATACAAGTCGGCCTCCAAAAAAAAAAAAAACCTAGTCTCTAGGACCATAACTTGTAAAGGACACTTTTAGAGTTCTGTATAGGGTGCTCTTTACTGGCCTGAAATCTCTTGGTAAGAACTGTTAATTTTGTCATATTGCAGCTGTCTTTGGTGTGTGTCACTTTTGGATGAGATCTAAGAGTAATTGTCATTTGAAGGGCATGGTGACCAGGAAGGAAAACAATGCAACTCATATTTTTCAACCGTTCTTCCAGGTAGGAAAGCAGTGCAACCCATATTATTTTAGTAACACTAGAGCAGCTAGCCTTCATACAATGCATAGATCAAATTATTACTTTCTGTCAAAACTTCGGTGCTGGTGGCTAGTTTTAGATGTGTGTTTCTGATGCTGCTGAGGAAAAATAAAATCTGCGTGTCCTGCATTGCTATGACATCATGGAGTGGCATTTTTATCTTTCCATATATGCCTAGTAGTACAATTATCATCGCTTGTTTCCTGTTGTAGCACTTATGGCCATGATGTTGTTTGATTCCTGTACCAATGCTCTCACCGACAAGTTTGGTTATGATTCCAGGGATATTTGATGAACAGACAGATCATGGAAGTGGAAATACGAAGTCAGAACACCATGCTTTCTCGAGAGCGAATCTATGGAATGTGACACATTTAAGCCAGCACTGTAGCAATATTCCTATTGTTTTTCTTTTCTTCAAGAAATATTGACCTGGTGCCAGGATGGTTGGTTATGATGCCACCTTGGATGATCTTCTGTGATTTATGATGTGCACCAATGCATGTGCAACAGATATCACTATGAATGATTTGATCATCAGCATATTCATATTCATGTGGTTCTGTAAGTAAATTTATGTTTGGTTATTTGTACACATTGAGTAGGTTAGAGATCTTTTGACATTTCTTAGAGATCTTGCAAACTGGGTCACTCAGCTTCCTTTAGAAATATATGATTATTACATGGTTATCCCTGT
>OAMR01000291.1:353224-402525 GCA_900205405.1 Echinochloa crus-galli | reverse complement strand
GCGAAGATGTGTCAGGGCGAAGACATTAGCACCGGGTCATAGCAAGACGCGGTGCTAATGCGCCCCCTTTAGCACCGGGTGCAGCCACGACCCGGTGCTAAAGGCCTCGGGCACATTAGCACCGGGTCGTGGCTGCACCCGGTGCTAAAGGGTGAACATTAGCACCGGGTCTTTCCACGACCCGGTGCTAATGTGTCCGCCCGGACGCACCTCCGCGCCGCCCCCGCTCCTAGCCGTTGGACCCGGTGCTGAAGCCCCATCAGCACCGGGTCCAAAAATGGCCGAGGCGGAGGAGGCGGGCGGATGTGAAGGATTCTGGTAGTGTCCGCGGCCGGAGCTGATCGAGCTGAGCCTCACCATGCACCCTTTGCTTAGTATGTACTGTAGTATAGTATAGTACTATACTATACCGCTGCTGAGCCTCACGAGCGGCGGCCATGATAACGAGAGAGAGAGTACACACGGCCGGCTAGCGCGGGGCAGCACCTAACGGGGGGCTTATTGTTATTAGCCAACCGGTGGGTGGTGCACTTAGTATGTATGGCTCGATCCTGTGGGTACATCGATCACCAACTATGTGTGTTTTTTCATGATGGGTTGATTAATTGGGAGTTATTTGGGGTTCGATATAGCCGTTTCTGGAATATTATTAGTTGTCTCAGGACGGATGATTGCTGTGATGATGGCTAGTTATGGTCGCACACGCCTTCGTGATAAATATAAATGACTATATATATATTTTTTTTAAAAATGACTAGGGAGAAAGTAAATGCCCCCACAAGAAAAACCCCAGTTTTATTAGGTCATGTCAACTCAAGAAAACTAAATAGTAAATGCACACTGCTAGCTGCCAATCCTAAGACTAGACTGAGAGAAAACTAAATAGTTATGTCAACTCAAGAAATAGTTCAGCTTATTTTGTAGGTTTTCCCGAACATTTTAGCATCATTGAGTTCTTAGATTGATCGACCAAATTAAACTCCGTCGTGAGAACCTTATACAAAGAAAAAAAGACCAAATTGTCAATGGTTGGCATGGAGCTAGCATGTACAAGTAGACCAAATTAAGCGGTTGCATGGGCAACCGGCAAGCCTACGCATGGTTGTATACCACACCACTACTGATTAATTGGGAGTTATTTAGGGTTTGATACGTTTCTGGATTATTATTAGTTGTCAGGATGACGTTAGGGCCTTTTGCAGGAGCTAAAATGTTGTTGTTGGAAATGCTCAACATGTAGGGAAATGAAATATAAATGTACCATAGCACAACACATTTCTGCCTTGGAAATAACGTGGGATGGATTTGGATTCCGATCCAACTTCTGGGAAAAGCTAGAAAAACCCCACATTATTGTAGGGATGGTAGTTTCTTTTGACAGATAATTAAATAGATATGTTCACTCGAGGCATAGCTCAGCTTATTTTGCTAGTCCCGAACATTTTAGCCGCCATTGATCAGTCCTTAGATCTCGATCGACCAACAAACTCCGTCGCGAGAACCTTATATAAAGAAAAAAAAAGACCAAATTGTCAATGGTTGGTATGTATAAGCAGTCCAAACTTTGAGCGGTTGCATGGGCACTGGACAAGCCTACGCATGGGTGTATAGTATTCTTGACTCGCTGGGGTAGCGACTTGTTCCGCCCAGCCTAGCGCGCCCGGCCTGCATATGGAAATCGGCAGGAAAAGCCATCCCGGAAAATAATTCCTCGTCTTTTGGAGTCGGAGAGATCGAGCACACGGCGTGTCGTGTGTGTGTCCAGCAGCAGCAGCAGCAGCTGTAGCATGCATGCATTCACTTGTTTATCAGTGTTCGACGACCTTTTTATAGTTTTCTTCTTGCAATGGTGATCTCTATCGATCAGACACGAAAACTTGCATATATGCAAGTTATTTGCATACGTGAAACTTGTGTCGGTGATTAGTAGTGGGTCCAGGCCGGCCTGTTTGCACGCGCGCATGCAATTATTTTACCACTGACACATACGCGTATACTACAGCAGTGGACGGCCAGGCCATCCATGCGTACGTGCCTTTGTTCTTGGCGACGACGGTGCGAACTTGGCATGGAAGTTTCCAAAAATTCTAAACTATTCGCGGATGTATGTGTTCTCCATTTCTTTTTATCCTTTTCTGAAGAAATTCATTTGTGTGTGTGTGTATATATATATATATATATATATATAAATTATTTAGAGCTCTATTGATCAAGTTTGAAAGCCTTAAAAGAATGAGAGAGGATGCAAGTTTTCCGATCCGCTGGTCATCTCCCATCACTGTACGTGCTTTCTCAGCGCTGTGCTGTGCCGTTTCCCTTGTCATTGACCTTTGTGCCGTCTCTGTTACCGGTGCCAACTTGACATGGAAATTCCGGAGAAGCATATAACAAGTGGATCAATGTTCTCGATATCTAAAACTCATCAAGTTTGCATGTTTTTTTCGATTCCTTTCATACAAGTGGATGTTTTTCTGGCTCACATCACGTTAGTTTGTTGTTTTCCTTTATCATCATGGAGAGGTCGTTATAAATATAATTAACTTGAGAGTGATCTTTCTGTCCTAAAATATAAAGGACGGACTCTGACATTCTAAATTTGTCCACAGTTAAAAAGGATCGTGTGGCTATACTGTGAAACTATATCTTAACTCACGTTTTTTTTAAAACACCCTTTCCTTAAAATAAAGAAAGCCACCTTTAAGCGATTTTTCCTTTTAAGGGCTTTAGCCAATTAGTTGGTTTAGATCAGATTTCATGAGGGGTACATGTGTTTCGATTCGTGCTATCCTCCTTAACCTGTCGTAAAAAGGCTAGGATCTGTTGTATTCTAGGACGGACGGAGTACTATATTTTTGTATAGGTTAAATTTTGGTGGATCTTCTTAACTTAATAGCAAATATGCCCACACGACGTGTGCTACCTTTATTATGTGGTTATTTTATACTATTTGGTTGATGGATACGTGGGTGGGTAAAAAAATTCCATGGTGAGAAAAATAATACCAAAACGGCAGAAACTCTCTAGAAATATCATTTTTTTCTTGTGTTTGTAAAAACTTCCACGTCTTTTCCACTGTTTGATCTCACATGTACGTGGGTCATCTGTGAGAGACGGTGGATAGGAATTATTTTTGGGTACGGAGTGTTTTTAAAAGAACTGGATCCTTATATCTCTTAACTTATATGTGAGCTTGATGATACCATCGGAGATGATTTATACAATGCATTATTGTCTCTAGAATAGTTGCCATTCCAATAATTATAAGGTATTTAAATGGCTTCTTCACCTTTATTTTTGTGAGTCGAGTCATTTCTTCAACTATCTCAACTAAAGAGACAATCTACATTCCCTCACCTTATCAGATGATGTGGCATTAACCATAAGAAATGGCAAAGGTGCAACGCCGTACATCAAGTGTGATTGAATTTGATATATTGTGATGTTCTGCAGGAGTGGAGGGATATATCCAACTTTTTCTTTGTTTTTTTGGAAACACTTGCACACATAGTGCTTCAAGTGCATGTGTGGACTCGTCGTTATATGGTCACATTCTTGCATCAAAAGAAATTAGGTATCTTAGCAACAGGGATGAGGAGCTATACTAAATTGAGAGAATATGAGCTTTCATCTGAACCACTACTTGATCTGGAAAGCTAATGCTGCATGCATCATGCATGCCGTAATCCTCCCAGGGTATTGATTCGAAGCATGGCAGCTGATTCTCCCGCCAACTGAACAGCTCAGATTGCAAGTTAACTAGCAATATATATTATCCAAATTTAAGAGAAATAATTTATACTCCATTACACATGGGGGAAGCAAGTGGTGGTTCCGATGGGTATAGTTCCGTCTCTCACTTTAGGTCATAAATTTACATCCCAAAAGGTTAACAAAAAAGAATTAGCTACTCCAAGTAAATAATTAAAAAGAGTGAGTTTTGACTCGGCCGAATAACCCAGGGGATAATAATTAAGTAATTAACTAATACAATTACATCCAAATAAAAGCTTTCTACACGTTCAACGAAACACGTTTCATGGCAATTGAATAATCAAGCTCTGAAAGCAGACGTCTGACTTGAATCCTGCTGGAGGCATGCACCAGTTTAGCACCGCTTGCAAGTTAGGGGATTCTTGCCGGTTGGTAGCTAGGGTTTGAACTTAAGCCTCCAATTTTCAGATTGTGTCTCCTCAAATTGGACAGGTTTGAAGGCTGGTTGGCAGAAGGCCGGAGTTCTACACATGCCGTCGTCGTCCGATTACTTTTAATTTCTATCTCTACAGAATTTCCTAAGAAAGCGCCATCGAAATGGTCCTTCTAGATGCCAAATAGTCGTTAGTGCTCCAGCTATTTAATTGCAGTGGGCTAGTTTTGTGGAGCTGCTGATTTTTAAGAGTTAAACCGAGTTAGTGAAAGACAAGCTTTACCGGAGCATGTGAAGAATCCCATAATTACTGGGGGGCGCACTGGCATTTGCTTAATTGGCTGGTTTTATTTACTTTTACCCTAGCTAAGTACGTAGCTATGCATGCTATTTAATCAAGGAGGATAAACAAAAGCCATATCTATGTTGTGGTAATAGTTTACGACGAGCTAGTTTATGGGTGAGTGAGAGATAAGTTACTAGGGCCGATCCATCAGCTGGCCGGGCATGCATGCACACACCAACTAACCTTTCGGAAAGGCATCAGCACTAGCAAATAGATTATGGTTTACGGCGGCCGGCGCCGTCGTGTTTCCTTTCGATTGAAGAGATGGATCGGCCGGTATGATCGGCCATTCCGCCTACTAATTGGAAAGCGGAAAGCCTACCCGGGCATTGCAAAAAAATGGGGTGTGCTATAGAAAATTCGGAGAAACCAAGCACTGCTGCTTTAGTTTCTGGTAATCGATCGAGGCCAAAGGCCGGCATTGGAACTCTCCCACTTTCCAGGGGTGCTTCGATCCAAATGTACTAAAGACGAGAGTACGGTGGGGTTTTTAATTTGTGTGTGCTCATTTTCACTTGTCTGCAATAGAGAATTCATTCATTCGGGGCAATAGAAATGCAAGTTTGCTAGTTTGCACAGCTGCTTGTTTTGGCTAGTTTGCACAGCTGCTTTATAAAGTAACTCATTCATTCCTCTAATTGGCTACTTTTTTTGATTTGTGGTGCTGAGTCCTGTTGGCTCGTCGAACCCCTCTATAGCCGGTGTCCTTAGAGAAGGTTTGGGTTCATTTGGGGGCCACCTATATAGTAGTGGGAGGAGCTAGGGAGTAGTAGTAGAGGCATGGACATTGAGGTTGAGGGGCTACCCATAGAAATGATCCGGCCAAAATGAGTTAATTAGTAGACATCATCGACAGTGTGTTATCATTTAGACAAAGAGTTTCATAGGACGAAAGAGGGGTTTTATAACCATAAAGCTCGTTCTCAGTCTTGTAATTGTGCCATAAAACTATGCATTAAGACTGGCTTTACAAATTAAAGCAAGACATATAAATTGAAATGATAATCCAAGTTGTTACAATGCGCAATTATTCTTTGAGTAACATGCGACCCCTGCCATCCCATCAAACAAAAACTAGCTAAACTAAATAAAAGATGAGCTGGACCAACACACCATGCAAGGTGAACAGGTGTAAACGAGGGTGACCAGTAGCGTCCGATTGTGCCGGTGCATGATCCGTGCATCCACGCACATACACACATACAGTGCAGCAATGATGACACCCCATGTTTGGTAACATGATGCACCAACAGTCAACCCATTGGACGAAAACCCATGGACACACCCTCAACGCGACAGATTTTTGACCTGCGCCCGGGATCATTGCATCCACGAGCGATCACGCGTCACGGCAACAGCGTCCAAATTGCATTGCCTTCTCGGTGCCAGCGTGGAGTGCTTGACCCTGCTCACACTTCCACACCTGTCAGTAGTCATGCTCAACATATATAGGAGATAGATAGATCGATCGATGCATTCAGTGGTGATCTTATCATGCAATGCAATGGCACGGCATTGGCAACTGCTACACGCCAAAGGGCTATCAACAAGTGCATTCAATCGAGATGACTGCGATGGAGGCTGCGAGAGATGATTGAAGGGTCCATAGGTCGATCTATGTGGACTGGTCGTTTTCGGATCATTGGAGGCAATTGGAATTTTCATCTGTTTAGGACAATGATCTTTTCACTCGATTTGCGCGCTGCTAGACTATTAAGATAATTTTTTTAAAAATATTATTATTGTCTCAATTCGGCAAAGTTTTATTTGATCGATTAGTTTGTGTAGCTGGAGACTTTAGCCTGACTCTAGGGATTTTCAGAAAATTGTCAAGATGCTGTGTCTCGATATAAATAATCAATGTAAGTTTTTCTTGATTATTTTTCAAATCTCAACATTATATAATTTGTTAGAGTAATCTACCACCTCTGGCATGGTGGCACTACTGTATCATATATTTCTTTGAAAGGACTAGTGACGACTGACCTCCTGAATCTCGCACTGACACTAGAGATCGAGAGAGAGAGAGAGCGCGCGCGCACACGGCAGGTGACTAAGGAAAAGCAATTCGTATTCCAAGAGGATTATGCCTGCAACTTCGATTCATAGCTAGGCCATATCATATATGAACTCTTTTCAAAAAAATATCATATATGAACTAGATTCGCGCTGAGGTTTGGCGAGAGGAAGGCAGAGGAGCCATCTTGATGTGAACCATGATACTGATGGTCTGAAACTTTCAATTGCTCACTTCAGCATGGGTGGCGCTATGGCACGCATGTGCAAAACCAGTCGCGTTTGCTTGCTGGAATAACAGTGAAATATATATGTGTATATACTTGTTGCCTAAGATAAAATTAAATGCGCATATATACTAGAACTTGTTGACTTTTATGAGATGAAAACCAAAATTGGACCGAGCTATGGATTCTTTTGGAACGTTGTGGTACGTATCCCACCTAAATCTGCTACAATGCTTTTTTTTTTAAAAAAATAGATTCATAATTTTAAATGCAAATAGCAGTCCATATATATAGTCAACACAAATAACTAGGCAAATTGTCCACAGGATATTTTATCGTTTTTTGAAATAAATCTAGAACCACGCCTGCTCAAATTTGAGTTTGTCGGCCGGTTCTCAGCAGTTCTTTGTAACCTCTGAGACATCAACATCCGGTGATCCGCGTTGCCCGGCTTCATGATGCAGCTTTCAACTCCACTGCACACAGCCGCAACCAAGCATACAAATGGCAAAGCGACATTCCTCTTTCATCATATATCATCGGTATTATCCACCAACACACATTGACACTTGGTATTTTTATTTGTTTATTTTGTGGCTACTTGCACTTGGCTGTCCATGTACCAATGTCCTTTTCAAGCCCACAGCAACAAGCTAACCCGTGGACGGTGGTTAAGGGGGGAAGTTATGTTGCTCGCAGCTTGGAAAACGATGTATCCCGGCCTAACATATTTTTAGCATTTTTCAAAATACTTGTATTTTTCAAGAGAAACTATATATTCTTGGACAAGTTATAATTAAACCGTCCTCTTTCTTGCCGGGAATAGTACTTGATTGTAACGGTGACATGAGATCGAGTCATTAGAAGAACAACCAAGAAGAATACAAATGCTAGCTTGCAGCCCATTACAAGGTCTCAAAGGCTATGATTGAAGAGTTGAAATACGAGAGGCGATCTGCAATGATTCCTAATAACAATGGATACTTCAGGAGTCATGCACGAAGCCTTTCAGCGAACAGAGATTCTCATCTGAAAATGCTGGGTGGCACGAAGCTACCAACCAAAGCAGAGTGCAGGCTTTGATGTGATAGTTTTATGAACTAGTGTCATCATAGCATGTGCTTTAATCAAGCATTATTTGTATTTCCATCTTTGACCACTAATAGGGAATAACATATGCTGATCGATAAAGTTTCCCCCGAAATTATATGCATATTGTGAACTTGACCCAAAAGCTAAACTTCATTCAGTTCAAATGACCCTTAGCTTTTTGAACATGATCAAGAACAGACCATGGCAATCACCTTTTGTGTATTAGTTGAAAGTTGCAACGACCGAAGCTCAACTTTCCTAAGTGAATTTACTGTGACAGTGGCATTGCACCGGGATGTGCTTTCGCGAGATTTCCAGCCATGTGCTGTGTAAGAAAATTTGCTCATTATTAGTACCGTCGCAAAAGTTCTGTAACTTGTAAAATACGCCCATTTTGGAGGTGCATGCCATGTGGAGTTGGGACCACATGACATCAGTAATTGAAAGGTATTTTTTTTAGAATTAGACGGTACAACACAGACGCTCACACACGCACGCACACTCACCCCTAAGAATACACGTATGCAAATCCTATCCTATGAGATTTTCAACTTGATGATCAAAGAGTGGCACTGAACATTATTAATTACCCTCGTCACATAAAAAGCGAAATTTTGAGATCAAAATGTCTCGGAGAGATGGTTGCGGAAATGGGAGCTGCTGCCTGCCTTCCGGACTAAAATTGTTTTAATGAAGTCATGAAAGCAGCGTCAAAGATTTGTTCCCTGCGAAGATCAGCTCCCAAACAAGTCTAATATATTTTGTGTATCTCGGATGTTGACCAGATATGGGCTCGGACACTTACTTTGATCGAATGCTTGTGGCGGTGCGTCTACTAAAATGTCACTGTCCTAGTTCCTCTTGCCTGCTTTGGGGTCAAGAACAAGTAGTCTTGCCGATCAAAAAGAAAAAGAACAAGTAATCTTGGGGACTTGCGGCCAAGTTTCTGTTGCCCGCACAATTCAAATTAAAAAAATCCTGAAAATGTTTGAATTATTATGACAAAGCCAGAAAAACATGGAAACATGCCATGCCGTTATCTTGTCAACGTATTTTGTTGTCCACAGGAAAAACAATGCAGCTTATTTAAATGTTGAAGACTTGGCTTTCCTTTTCATTTTGCGTAATGTACTCTTCATTATTCGGTAGACCTTCTCAACAACATGAGTTTTACTTGTGGTGGAACCTGCCCATTAGGGTTCGGGTCCCCAACTTAGCACTAGTATTGCATTTTCTAGATTTATTCTAGGATTTAACCAGTATTATTCTTTCAGTGGTAGGCGACGCTCCCATCGACGGCGAGGCGTCTGTGATGACTTCGTTGATCTCGACATATGGGTAGGTTGCGTGCATGTATTCATAGGGCTAAGTGTGAGTGCGTGTTTGCTGTGTTTCTAAAAAAAAGAACATGAGTTTTTCGGATAAAAGGTACTGATAACTAGAAACGGGTCAGCCTCCTCCGAGATTTTAAAAACAAAATTATGGAGATTTCACAAGAGGTGAGGCGGCGATTCTAGTCTATTAATCATAAAGATTGTATTGAAGTAATTTTCTACCATTAAATGAATTGTTGATCTTGATGCATTGCGGTGGCTATCTTGACAGCTTCAACTCAGAGATCCAGCAAATCAGTGGATACACGAGCGCTTTCAAGGTCAAGTTCGACTGCTAAGCTCTCAAGAGAAGGCTGCTATTTATGGAGTATAAACCGTGACGCTCTTGTGGTGATGACCATACTGCTTTAATTTTTGTCCATGTGACCATAACAGTGACTCCATGAGTTGTCCATGTTTGAGGCTTTCCTCTTGAAAAATGCATTAGAGGAATATATGCATGGAAATAAAAAATATTTAGGAACTCTATTTCAGTCAAAACAATTATTCATGGATAAGAAAACAACTCAGCAGTGGCTTTTGACTTCGTGAACTTCTGTTTTTTTTGACTTAGAGAGAATATGTTTTGTGTTCTTGTACTCATGCACTAGTTCACTTCGGTCCATCATACTCCCCCCAATAAATAAGGTCAAATTGGTAGGAGTCTGTCAACTTGTTAATGTAGCCCTTTAAATGATTTCGCCAATTAGGTCTTATTTGATTTTAGCCCTGACGATGCGGCCGGGCTTGATATGAAATTTAGTGCAACTTCATGCCACGCTTTTGAAACTGAAAAAAAAAGAAAATATTGCAAATTGTTTACACTTTTAGGATTAAAATTTACACTACCGAGTTTGCCCAACTAATGTTTTTCCTTTGTGCATAGGCAAGATTCGGAAGCCAACAACAAAATTGGGCCCAGACTTCGTCGAGTTTTCACTATGTTATTCTGAAATTAATTTGAACTCAGCCTGAATACAAAGTATTCTTGCGGACCATCCTATCATATATAAGAATAAGGGCACCGCCTAGTACTTTTGGCGGTACCGTAGTGTGCGTGAAATGAAAGATCCAACAAGTACCATAGTTTCTTCAGTACCAAAAGAGAAAGTGTCGTAGGGCCAACCTAGCTTTATTTTGCTGTGTGGGATCGGAGTGCATGCACGTTCCAACAATCATTTCAATGATCCTTCAGTGTCGTACTTGCAAAAACCATGTGGCCATCCATGCACGATCAGATGCACGTAATCTTTCGTACTGATAAAGCTGGTGCCAGAAAGCTAGTTAACTATATACTGCCATTTGGCCGCACCATATCAGAATAATTACCTTCCATTCAAGTCTTCTTGCTAAGTGGAGAAGGATAGCTTCCTGTGTGGTTGCAAGTTGGAAAGTCCTCTCCCCAGTTTCACGTTGAGTTTATAAGTTTATAAATAGATCCCATTTGGTTTTGTTATTTTTTTACTGAGAAAGCGTTCAAATACTTTGGGCTTCAGCTCAGATATATATGATTCAGGTAAACTAACCTGTCTTCTCTTTAGCACAAAACAAACTAGAGAAGAAAAACTTCTATTTTAAGGTCGTCCAAAATTCGTTGTGTGATAAAATATGTACTATGGGAAGAAAAGACAAGATACAAATCACAATGCTTGTAAATGGCAACAGCACTACTTCACTACATGATGAACATAAAAATATTGAAACAAATTAGAGGGTTGCGGCGAAACATGTAGGCAGCGCAGAGATAAATCAGTAGAAATTATGATGAGCGAAGTAGTGACGTTTGCATGTGATCTCTAGAGCAAGGGTTCTAAGGTGCATCTCACCCTCCTTGCTTTCTAGTGCACAACTCTGTAGAATTAATGGAGCTAGAAGAATCCGGTGACCTGATTTGGGTGTCAATGTCCTCTTAGTGACACTGTACGTAACCGCCAAGGGGAAACTAGCTACTCAAGAATCAAAACAAACTTTCAGCAACTGCTAGATTAAACAATTATTAAACACGACAATCCAGTCTTAAAACATCTCATAGTCGATCAGGAAGTACAGTAAATAAAGGATATACTTGGGTTGTAAGTATAGTTGTGCATGTACCATATCGCAGCCAGGTCACTCATCGAAAAATCATTTGAAATTGTGAGAATAATAAGCAAATAAGAGCTCATGTGACCTTGTAAAAATTCCTTCCTTTGCCATGTGTCTTATGCAGTTATGCTTCACTCGGAGAATTTTGGTCCTTGTTTAAATCATGCCATACTTCGGTGCTGCGTGTGCCAAAATCAGGCAGTGTGCAGAAGGATATATATACACACACGAGAGTTTTGCTGGGTTACAGATAACGCTGCAAAGATGCAAAGATACCTAGGTGTTTAGCTTGCACATTGCCAACCCCGGGGATTACTAGGTTGTTAGGAGTTTGGTTTGTGTCAATGGTGAAAAGGCATTGGAAAAGCAGAGACCTATCTTGCCGTTGATTACTCTTGGCCGCCCAAATTAAAAGGCATTCCATGTGGCACTGTGATAGGTCCTGTGCGGTACGACTGAATACATACGATATGTCAATTGCCTAACCTATAGAGAATAACTACAAAAATTCCAACTTGCTAACTCTATGACATAGTGTCTAAGGGTTCCATTCAACAACTTTCTCTACTAAAGGTCCCAAGATCTCAACTCTCAATTTGCAATAATGTCATGTCCTGGGATTCATCAGGATGTAGCAGATGGACCTTCCTGCAAAGAGAAAAATGAAAAGGAACTACAAGAAGAGGAATAAGAACAAAAGAAGTATATGCTTTTGTTTTTACCATTCTATAGCCTGAATAGGCAAAGGGTTTGAACTTGTTGACATGTAAAGCACTTTTTTTTAGACAAGGAAATATATATTAATATCCCAGCCTCTGCATCGACCAATGCATATAGCTATTTTTTATTACACGCTTAACTATTTCAGTCAAAACAATTATTCATGGATAAGAAAACAACTCAGCAGTGGCTTTTGACTTCGTGAACTTCTGTTTTTTTTGACTTAGAGAGAATATGTTTTGTGTTCTTGTACTCATGCACTAGTTCACTTCGGTCCATCATACTCCCCCCAATAAATAAGGTCAAATTGGTAGGAGTCTGTCAACTTGTTAATGTAGCCCTTTAAATGATTTCGCCAATTAGGTCTTATTTGATTTTAGCCCTGACGATGCGGCCGGGCTTGATATGAAATTTAGTGCAACTTCATGCCACGCTTTTGAAACTGAAAAAAAAAGAAAATATTGCAAATTGTTTACACTTTTAGGATTAAAATTTACACTACCGAGTTTGCCCAACTAATGTTTTTCCTTTGTGCATAGGCAAGATTCGGAAGCCAACAACAAAATTGGGCCCAGACTTCGTCGAGTTTTCACTATGTTATTCTGAAATTAATTTGAACTCAGCCTGAATACAAAGTATTCTTGCGGACCATCCTACCCTAAGAATAAGGGCACCGCCTAGTACTTTTGGCGGTACCGTAGTGTGCGTGAAATGAAAGATCCAACAAGTACCATAGTTTCTTCAGTACCAAAAGAGAAAGTGTCGTAGGGCCAACCTAGCTTTATTTTGCTGTGTGGGATCGGAGTGCATGCACGTTCCAACAATCATTTCAATGATCCTTCAGTGTCGTACTTGCAAAAGCCATGTGGCCATGCACGATCAGATGCACGTAATCTTTCGTACTGATAAAGCTGGTGCCAGAAAGGTAGATAGCTATATATACTGCCATTTGGCCGCACCATATCAGAATATAATTACCTTCTTCTTGCTAAGTGGAGAAGTATAGGCTTCCTGTGTGGTTGCAAGTTGGAAAGTCCTCTCCCCAGTTTCACGTTGAGTTTATAAGTTTATAAATAGATCCCATTTGGTTTTGTTATTTTTTTACTGAGAAAGCGGTCAGATACTTTGTGCTATAGGCTTCAGCTCAGATATATATGATTCAAGTAAACTTAACCTGTTTACTCTTTAGCACAAAACAAACTAAGTTCGTCCAAAATTCGTAAAGTGTGATAAAGTATGTACTATGGGAAGAAAAGACAAGATACAAATCACAGTGCTTGTAAATGGCAGCAGCACTACTTCACTACATGATGAATATAAAAATATTGAAACAAATTAGAGGGTGTTGCGGCGAAACATGTAAGCAGCGCAGATAAATCAGTAAAAATTATGATGAGCGAAGTAGTGACGTTTGCATGTGATCTCTAGAGCAAGGGTTCTAAGGTGCATCTCACCCTCCTTGCTTTCTAGTGCACAACTCTGTAGAATTAATGGAGCTAGAAGAATCCGGTGACCTGATTTGAGTGTCAATTTCCTCTTAGTGACACTGTAACTGCCAAGGGGAAACTACTCACGAATCAAAACAGACTTTCAGCAACTGCTAGATTAAACAATTATTAAACACGACAATCCAGTCTTAAAACATCTCATAGTCGATCAGGAAGTACAGTAAATAAAGGATATACTTGGGTTGTAAGTATAGTTGTGCATGTACCATATCGCAGCCAGGTCACTCATCGAAAAATCATTTGAAATTGTGAGAATAATAAGCAAATAAGAGCTCATGTGACCTTGTAAAAATTCCTTCCTTTGCCATGTGTCTTATGCAGTTATGCTTCACTCGGAGAATTTTGGTCCTTGTTTAAATCATGCCATACTTCGGTGCTGCGTGTGCCAAAATCAGGCAGTGTGCAGAAGGATATATATACACACACGAGAGTTTTGCTGGGTTACAGATAACGCTGCAAAGATGCAAAGATACCTAGGTGTTTAGCTTGCACATTGCCAACCCCGGGGATTACTAGGTTGTTAGGAGTTTGGTTTGTGTCAATGGTGAAAAGGCATTGGAAAAGCAGAGACCTATCTTGCCGTTGATTACTCTTGGCCGCCCAAATTAAAAGGCATTCCATGTGGCACTGTGATAGGTCCTGTGCGGTACGACTGAATACATACGATATGTCAATTGCCTAACCTATAGAGAATAACTACAAAAATTCCAACTTGCTAACTCTATGACATAGTGTCTAAGGGTTCCATTCAACAACTTTCTCTACTAAAGGTCCCAAGATCTCAACTCTCAATTTGCAATAATGTCATGTCCTGGGATTCATCAGGATGTAGCAGATGGACCTTCCTGCAAAGAGAAAAATGAAAAGGAACTACAAGAAGAGGAATAAGAACAAAAGAAGTATATGCTTTTGTTTTTACCATTCTATAGCCTGAATAGGCAAAGGGTTTGAACTTGTTGACATGTAAAGCACTTTTTTTTAGACAAGGAAATATATATTAATATCCCAGCCTCTGCATCGACCAATGCATATAGCTATTTTTTATTACACGCTTAAATCAAGCGGCACGATCAAGGCATAAACAAAACAAAGTAACAATAGTCTGAACTGTAAACCAAAAAAGATTCCTCGCCATGTGGAAAATCAATAGGTGATCCTATTTCTAAATCTCCACCCATGAGTAGCGAAGACCTCCATTGCAGTTGACTCAAGCAGCCTGGAGCCCGCCTTCACCATTAAGCGATCCTCCTCCTTCTGAAGCAGTGACCAGAACCACATCCAGTATGTTCCCCTGAAGAGTACCTGCAGATATGAAGGCACTCCGCCATTGTCAAACACCATCTCATTTCTTGATAACCATATGGCCCAGCACATGGCACTTGCACCCATCAATATCTGAGACCTAAGTTTCTTATTTACCCCAAACAACCAGTCATTAAACATATGATGTATGCTAGTTGGTGCCGGTAAATTAAAGCAAACTTCAACGATTCTCCAGAGAAACTTAGCCATATGACAATAAAAAACAAATGCTGAATGGTCTCATTATGTAAACAAAAAGGACAAGTCATATTTCCATGCCATTGCTTACGTGCCAAATTGTCCTTTGTTAGCACCACCCCTTTAATCAAATACTACATGAATATCTTTATTTTAAGGGGTACCTTCACTCTCCAAAGAAAATTATTAAAAGGCAAATCTTGGGTTACCAATAGAGCTCTATACATAGACCGCACAGAAAACAAACCATTTTGATGTAACCCCCACCGAAACCGATCCCTCTGGTTTGATAACTGGACATTCATTACCATGGCAACAATCTGGTGCCAAGCCTGTAGGTTACCTCCTGTAAGATATCGTCTAAATGCCACATTCAGAGGTGTAGTAGACGTCACTGTTTGCACCGTGGCCCTCTTTTTCCTAACAATATTATATAAATCAGGGTATAAATCTTTTAACGGTCGAGCTCGTACCCAACTATCCTCCCAAAATCTTATATGCGATCCATCACCCAAAGAGAACCTACCCAACTTGAGGAATTCATTTTTGATCCTCATAAGGCCAACCCAAAATTGTGAATCCCCCGGCATATGTTGGACCTGTGTGATGGTTCTATCCCTCAAATATTTCCTTCTTAGTAACCTCTGCCACATCCCGTCCTCATTTGTCAGTTTAAAAAGCCACTTGCTAAGTAAACACCTATTGTGGATGTCTAAGTTTAAAACTCCCAGTCCTCCTTGATCTTTTGGCGTGCAAATCACGCTCCACTTAGTTAGCCTATATTTCTTTTTGTGCTCATCAATTTGACAAAAAAATCTAGATCTGTAGTAATCTAGCTTCTCAAGGGTGAACGTGAAGTTGTAACTTCAAGTGTAACCTTAGATATTCTATCCAGGGTGATTTAGAAATTGTATGTAACATCGGATTTGCCTTCTTATAAATAAGGGGGCGCTATAACTAGTTTCACTCGTTCAGCCCTGCAAGAACTCAGAGGCAACCTGAAACCAAAAGGAAGGTCCTTGGACCTTACACGAAACCTCTGCTAAAAACCTCCCCGTAGCAAGTCCCACTATCCCTCCTACTACCAAGTATACTTACAGAAGTTTAGAATGATATCTCACTTACAATGGCATTCATCAGTCCAAAGAGTGATGACGTTGCAGAAACGCAGATAGCCCGTGGACATCCATGGGTCCTTGATCATAGCAATGCATTCAGCCGCTTTGGACCATCCTCTGCTATATATACATTAGTAGAGTAATGCAATTCTGAATTGAGGCCAAATTAAGCATTAGTAAACATCCACACACATTTTGGAATTGTTTTCTGGATGCAAAACAAATAATAGCCTAGGAAACTTTACCAAAAGTTGGCATAAACTTTTTCCCCAAAATTGTGTCCTAGATCACTTTCCAGAACTTTGTTTCATTATGGGGCTCCTGAAATCAGAAATCTCAAGAAAGCTACATATTTTACCTTGGGCAGACAAGGTTTCAGGCAACATATCATGTTTTTCTTGACCATTGAATCCACTAAAAGTTTTATTAAAAATCTGATCATTATATGATCCGATAACAATTGAGGAGACATAAAACATAGAAGTATATAGGCATATAGCATATGACCCATTTTTTAACTAGCTATTGATTCATGGGATATGCAAACAAAATGTGAAAAGGAGAATGACCAATGAATGGATAGTTCTGTACTTCTGTGCAAATGGTGTCTTGAGCAGTTAGGGGTGATGGCCCAATATTCCAATTGACGACTTCAAATGTCAAGTTCCAAAAGTTGGTTTAAGTCTCTCCTAACACAGGTACGGCAACGTATTGTTCCCTTTCACTAGCATAATTAGTACTACTCCATTTACATTCGTAAGGCGCACACAAATAACAAGATTCAAACTTTACAATCATTAACCCCTAATTTGGCTAACAATTTCTTACTTTTATAATGTAAATTTAATATGGTTGGTTTTGTAATCAAATATACTCTTCAATGATATAAGTTTATAGCCACAAATGACCGTGCCAAGTTAAATTGCGCTTTACAAAAATAAATGGAGATATTATAAAGAAATAAACCGTGTTACAAAAATAAACAGAGTATAATTTGAGTGAGAACACTAGAAAAAGGTTCATTATAAAGAAACACATTTTGCTCTAGCAGCAACATCTGAAACATTTTCTAACAAACAAGAGGAAAAGTTTTGAGCGAGACAAACGTGAGGTAGTAATCAGTGCCACTAACTAGAAAACTAAAGCTCCAAAATTAGTTGTCTATTTGTATTTTTGAGTTTATATAATGTGAAATTTGTAATATTATCTACCACATTTGTTGGGCAGCAATTAATATTGTAAAATTGCTTTTGAAATTTTTGTTTATTTTTATTGATTACTGATGTGCTATAAACTACTGTTTGTCTCATTGTCGAAAAATTATGTTCAGTACTTAATAATCTTAGTGGATACATCACATCTATACAAATGATGCAGTGAAAAAGAATCAACAAAAATTGAACTAGAAAATATACTTCATTTCTAGTGTTTCAAATTTTAGTGTAAAGTTGTACCCTATTTAAAATTTCTCTTTATATAAATGATCATACATGCAGTTACAATATCATTTCATGACTTGATTTTGCATGTATACTTTACTTCCTCAAAAGAAAAATAGATTTCATCATAATACGCGGATGTTGAAGATTCAAAAATTGTCCATCCTATATATATTCAAAAAAATATTTAACAAAGGAAATTACGATAAATTAGCCAGCAAATAAGTATTTACATGTGACATGCCACATAGTTAAACGAAAGCTGATGTTTTTTTTTGAACGAACAACACTCGACGAGTGCGTTTCTATTAATATAGCAGAAAAAATACAAGACTACAGCCCTGGTAGACCGTAGGCAAGAAAACGGAAAAGAAAAAGAAACAAACAACAAACTCGCCCGGTTGGATTGGGACATCAACACGGGTTACCGCTCGACTACATACCGTGACCGGTTGGATTGGGACATCAACGCGGCCACACACAACTCACAGCAACAAAGGGACAAACACAGCCGCAGCTTCCACCTACACCCGCACACCTGCAAGTATCGAACCACTGAAGCAAACCGGCGCCGATAAAGGAGTCGTAGGGGCAGACACCACCACACTTAGAGGGTCACCGCTATGCAGGACCGACCGCCGCCATGCTGCTGCACCCAACCAACCACCCGACAGCATGAAACTACCGAGTCCGAAGCAACTCAACAGGCGGGGGTCTCGTCACTTCCGTCGTCTCTCGCGTGCGCGGGGACCTCCAAACCCGCCACTCAGCATGCCTCGCTCTCGTGTCCGGGGGCCTCAACCCCGCCACACGGCACCACGCTCTGGACTCGTCTCAAGAATTGCCGTCGACGAAGCAAGAAGAGGCGCCCCGCTCCCCCGGGAACCGTCTCAGACCTCCAGACCACTGTCGTGGTTCGAATCATCACGTTGCTTTCCCCCTCGTACAAAACACCGCCATCAGGTCAGAAAACCGAAGATGTCGCCCGCGCCGTCTTCCGACGTTGTTTCGCACCAGGAGAGTTCGGCTGTGCTGAACACCCCGCCGCGATCCGCTGCAGGCCAAGTCCTCATCAGTTGTCGTTGCCGCAAGCGCCGCCTTTCAACGCTGTCCCGCACCACACTGGGGGTTGCCAAGCAACCCCAGGCGCCGCTGAACGCTGCAAGCAGCCAACCACATCTGAATGAAGACAGTCGGCCCCCAACCGTAGAGCGGGCGTCTTGACGTGAGGTAGACAACCCCCATGCTCGCATACCCTCCGACAGATTTGTCACCACCGACCGGAACAATTGCAGTAGTAGGCCGGCCGTGCCGCCAGGCGACCGTGTCTCTAGAGACGATGCCTCCAGGGAGGTAACGACGCCCACAGGCGCCGCCGTCGCTCGTCCAGAACCGGACCGGGTTTTCACCCAGAGACTCGTGCAGCCGGGTTCTAGCTCCCGAATGGCGCCCTCAACAGGGAAAGCGACGCCCGAAGGCGCCGCCGCCAAGGGCTTTCCCCCGGAGTGTCGAGTCCTGCTGCACGCGTTCGCCATAGCTGACCCAGCTAACACCACTGCTGCGGCCGTCCCAGCCGGAGGACGTCACTGTCATACCAAGCTGCCGCCGAGCTCCGTCCCCAATCCGCTGTCTCCACGCCGGCGCCAAAACACCGCCACCGCGGCCTCTGCCGCACCGCCGCGCGCAGCACCTCGTCGGTCTATCCCCGTGCCGTGCAAACGCACCGCCGCCGCCCACCGTGCTCCCACTCCGCAGTCTTGTCGTTGCTGCGGCCACGGCCGGTCCCCAGAGCAGCGATGCGGCCTGCCTTCGCCGGGGAAGGAGGCGGCGCCGCCCGCACAGGTTGCCCCCTCCGGTGGATGGAACGCCTCGCCGTCGCCTTCCCTGCGGGCGCCGGACTTCCGGCCGGCCGCTCGGGCGACGGCGAGGAGGGAGCAGGGGAGGAGAGGGGCCGGCGGCGGGGCGGCGAGGGACCCGTTCCTTGTCTATCTTTTAGATCAATCGTGGTCGTAAAGCTGATGTTTGAACATGACGTGCATTGGAGACAATGTGTCCCTAACGACATTTCAATCCATCCAAAATTTCCGAGTTACATTATTAAGTCACGGATAGTATGTGAGAAAATTATAACAATTAGTTAGGAACGGTAACGACCAGCGGGGCTTGTAACCCTCGTGAAGCATATATTAGGAATCTTGTAGACAAAAAAAAAATGAAACTGGTGATTTTATTGAGGGGGAGACGACTTAACTACTTTCAATTAATATAAGATTGCCAATGCTCAGCCCAAACTTAACCTCACCCAGCCTGCTATGTTCATATGGCCCAATCTGACCAGCCTTGTCCACCCCAAATTTAAATCTCACCCAGCCCAGAACATAAGTTGGCCCAAGATCAAACCGAGCTGGTTTCTTTCGAATTCCATGAGAAAAACAATGTCATTCCAACAAAGAAGCTGAAAAACAACCGAAAATGATGCTACATGGACAGCACGAGAATGTTTCAATGGAGTTTCTTCGTTAGGTCTAGGTGAACGCTGGCTTAATGAGTGGGATCAGACGAGATAAGATTTTATTTTCATGGAGTTTATGCTATGGTCTTAGAGCAACTCAGCCCTAGCAATAGTCTTTTTACTTGAGGCCCTTACTTTTTTAGTAGGGATTGTCTCTACTTCTAAAGCCTCACTTTTTTACATCAACGTTAGCAATGAGCCCCTACTTTAACTCTGATTGGTGGGACCCGCATGTCAGTGTCTAATTTTTTTTCCTTTTACAATAGGTGGGCCACCCTGTCTCTTTTACTTCTCTCCATTGGCCCACAGCCGCACGCCACATCGCCGCCCCAACACCCAGCAACATTGCCACCTCGAGCCACATCGTCGCCTGGGCCCTGGCCATATCGCCGGCGCCGGAGAAGGTTGTCCTATGCTCAAGACCGTCGATGACCGCGAGATCCAGTTGCTGCGAGCCTGATTGGTTCAGAGCTAAAACTTTGGCATACCTAATTTTTGGTTTGCCAAAACTTAGATAAAAAAGTTGCCAACATTTTGACAAATCAAATGTCAGATGTGGACAACTCTTGGTATGAAACCAATTGGTAGCCAAAATATTGGCTTGTTAAAGTTTTAGCATGTCAAAGTTTTGACATCAAACCAAGCAAGCTCTGCGTTTCCCCACCATGCTTGTGGTGGAAGCTCGTGCTCCGTGTTTCTCCCTTCTTGCGCCGGCGGAGCTCGGTGCGAGCTCTACGTAGGTGAGCTCGTGCTTAGAACGGCGGGTGTTGGATCCGCTTGAGCTCGGCACAGCGCATGCCAGGCTCGAGGCAGTAATGGCGGATCTGATAGTGCTTGGTGCGGTGCAGGCAAGGCTCAGCTTTGGGACGAAAGTGATGGATCCCAAGCTCGGCACGACGGAGGTCGAGCTTGTGGCGGTGGCAGTAGATCCAGAACTCAGTGCGTCTCGCTAGGGTGGGAGGGGCGATGGTCGTGGAGCTCGGCCATGATAGGAGCAAGCATGTAGGAGCGCGGGAGGGAGGAGGAGCATTGTGGGAAGGAGGGGCAAGGAACAGAGTGCATGGTAGAGAAAAAAAATAAACTAGGGACCTATGTATCAACGCAATTTTTCCACAACTACTTGCTCCCACACAAGCTATCTGACGGCGCCCGGGGCTTCGAAATTCACACCGTCACTTTACCTCAAGCGTCGCGCCGCGCCACGCCTCACCTGCCGCGCCTCGCCCCCACCCTCCCTCTCCCGCCCGGTCCCCGTCCGACGCGCCGCCGACGCCTCGTCCCCTCCGCCCGACCACCTTGCCTCGTCCGTGCTCCGCTCCACCCGCTCTGTTGTGCCGCTGCCGCACATGCCACCGTGCCGCTCTTCCGCGCCTTTCCGCCGCACATGCCGCTCCACTGAGCCGCACATGTTGGCAGCCAGGCGAGATGCCGTACATCCCGCCGCCCCGCTGCTGACGCTCTGCTACCCGCTGCGGTGACATGTCGCACATGCCGCTGACGCATGTCGAACATGCCGCTCCGACGCATGTAGCAGAAAGGGCGGCGGCGGGTCGGATCGGGCGGCGGCGGTCGGCATCTCGCTGCGGCATGTCGAACATGCCGCTCCGACGCCGCACGAGATGCCGCCCTCCCACCGCGTCTCGAGATGCCCTCCCGCCCTGCCGCTGCCGCTCCCCGCCGCCGCAACATCTTCTTCTCCCGGCATCTTTTTATCCCTCGGCGGCGAAGACATGTGCGGCATCTTCTTCCTCGTGTGCGACATGCCGCTCTGCTCGCCGTGGCATGGTGGAGCGCCATGTGCGACATGCCATGACGGAGCGGCGCGGTGGCGGCGGGGGCAGGGGCGGCGGCACGACGACATCTCGTGTGCGGCATGTGCGGCGCGGCGGCACGCGGAGCGCCACGGTATGTCGGCATCTCGTTTGGCACGCGGGAGGGCGGATCTCGTGCGACATCTCGGTGAGGCGTTGAAGCAGAGGCATCTTGTCCAGCGAGGCGTGCCGAGGCGGGTCGAGGCGGCGGCTCTCGTGCAGTGAGGCATGGTGGGTCAACAGCAGCGGCGTGTCGGCGGAGCGGCCGAGGCGGGCGCGGGCGGAGCGGCCGAGGCACGGGCGGAGGGCAGAGTGGCCGAGGCACGGGCGTAGCGTGGTGTGTGGCGTGCACGAATCTTATAGCGACATTGAGTGGTGGGAGATAACGTGGGTTGTGGAGTTGTCCATCCCACCTCTGTATTCCACCCGTGTAACGGTGTAAGAAGGGGCAGAGGAGGAGGTGCGTAGGGGTCTCTCTAGAGCAATGACTCAAGTAGGGTCGGCACCTGCTTGCTGCTTAGCATGTTGGTTCATTGGAACCCAACGACGAGCCAAAGCCAAATACAAGTGTCTTTCTTCTGAAATTTTGGGGAGAAAAGAGAGATATTTTCCTCAACGTGCTAATACCAAAAAGGGTTTGTAGTGTGCTGTGCATCCCGGCCTCTCGGCGTGCTATCCTGCAAATAAACGAACGCGCACCACATCCGAAACAACCTCAAAAACCCTCCCACAGAAATCCATCCATTCCCATCCATCTCCCTCGCGCGCGCCTCACATTCTGTGGCTCCTCCTCCCATCCAACCATCGCGCCGGCGCAGAATCCTCTGCAGCCTATGTAGAATTATCTCTTCTCCCTCTCGTCCTTCCGTCTCTTCCATCCTGCTTTCTCCATTTATTTCTTGAATCTTGATTGCGGTTCATTCGATGAATTTGTGAAAAGGGACGGGAGCGGGAGCAGCCATGGAGCCAACGGCGGCGGCGGCGGCGAGTGGCTGCGGCCGATGGACGCGGAGCAGCTGCGGGAGTGCGGCCACCGGATGGTGGACTTCGTCGCCGACTACTACAAATCCATCGACACCTTCCCCGTCCTCAGCCAAGTCCAGGCACGTACCAGACTACGCCAACCTAACGCTCCTGTCCTAAGTCTGAATACAAACCGCCCACAGCTCGCAAATGTTGCTGCATGCTAGTCTATCTCACTTGGATGAGCCTCTGTCTGTCAACCTGCTTGTCCCCGGGTTTGCACATTCTACAATCTACCATACTGCCATTGCAGGCACGGTTTGCATGCATTTTGCATTGCTGAATGATGATGACATCCACCAGTTAGAAAATGTAGGAATATTTTGAGTTTTCATGGTTACTGTAAGTGACCAGTGTCATGGTTTCAGAAAAAAATAAAGAACAATCAGCAATTGTAGGTATCTAGTTAGAACTCCTTCCAACAAAAAAAAAGTGCTTATATTTTGAACATGAAACGGTACTTTTGACCAGTATTTTGTACTATGATGTATTTAAAATACAATAAATTTTAGAAGGAATATATATGCAATACTCCGTGATAAGTAGTAACCTTTTTGTAGGTTAAAACACTGGTACATGCTTCAGGTCAATTCAATGGTGAAACTTTCGATAGTAACAATTGACAGCTGTTAAATTTGCTGTCGTTTTCTTAATTTGTGGAAGATCAGTTCTTCTATGAAGTATCAGTGATTGATCGAGCAATTTATTTGCAGCCAGGATATCTAAAGGAACTTCTAACAGATACTGCTCCAAGCAAACCTGATACATTGGAGGCCCTTTTCAACGGTGCTATTTTCTTATTCGTTCCACGTTCATTAACATTAGAATTTCACCCATTGCTTCGTCTGTTTTGGTTACTGGTAAATGCTGAAATATGCACAGATATACGAGAGAAGATAGTACCAGGAGTTACACATTGGCAAAGTCCAAATTACTTTGCCTATTATCCTTCCAATAGTAGCACTGCTGGCTTCCTTGGGGAGATGCTTAGTGCAGCCTTTAACATAGTCGGATTCAGTTGGATAACCTCTCCTGCTGCAACCGAGCTAGAGGTTATTGTCTTGGATTGGTTTGCAAAAATGCTTAATCTGCCAAGTCAGTTCCTGTCAAGTGGTAAGTGTTTAATAACATTTGGTTGCATGGTGCATGCTGTTCCGAATACTTGGTGATATCAGTTTGTTCCATTTTAGTATTGTAGCACCTCCTAATTAAAGTATACATTGCCTTCAAAAAAGGATTTAACAAGCTAATTGAGGAACTAAGAGACACCGAGTGGATGCCAATTAGGTAAAACCCCACACAGCTGCATGCACCAAGAACCACATGTCTCACCAAATAAATGGTGTTGTCTTTCTCCCCTTTATCTTGGTTAAGCAGGGAATTATTTATTGTTATGGTGCCCTCAGCCTCATAATTATTTCATACAATCATACATATATTGACATTGATGTATGAAAACTAGAAAGTGAAGATGTGAGATGTTTACAGTTAAATCAACAAACGTGTTCTACTATACCTTTTTCCTTGTTTTGAGTTCTTTTTTTATGCCTTAATTTGAGCATTATTCATTTTTGCAATGCATCTTATTTCCTTGCTTATTTTGACATGTTGCGTGTTTATTATCGCTTTCAATGTTGTTGTTGATCCCTTGGGGAGTATATAGCTAGCAATTCGTGATAATTAGTGCAGGTGCCGCAATTCTGTGAAAATAAATTAAAATTAATAAATAGATTGAAAAAAATATTAGAGATAAGGTGAGATATATTATATGCTCATGCAAAGTTTCAAGAGCCAACTCAATTATTTCCTGAAGAACAAAATAGAACAATACTTGGTGAATTATGCACATTTAGCTATATAGTCACCAGGTATTTATCTTTCTCATATAACTCCAAACTAAAGTTGTGCTTGCTCTTGAGTTTTTGCATGGATGAGCATGATCTTCCCTGTTGGTAGAAATGTTTGGTAATTTATTGAAAACACCTAGACCTGATTCCTCATATTTGTGTTAGTTAGCCCATTTTTAGTGACATGCATCGGTTCGTCACCTGTGGGTTAGGAAGATATAACATATTTTACATATGCAAAATGAGAACTAATATATATGTTATCTCTGATATAACATTTGTAAATGCCCATTTTCTGAATCACAAAGGTTTCATATTTGTGTTCAATGTTCAGAATCATTTTGTTGTTTCCTCTTTTCAGCACTTGGTGGAGGCGTAATACAGGGTACTGCCAGTGAAGCAGTTCTTGTTGTACTCTTGGCTGCACGGGACAGAACTCTAAGGAAGCATGGGAAAACATCCCTTGAAAAACTAGTAGTTTATGCATCAGATCAGACACATTCTTCTCTGCAAAAGGCATGTCAGGTATGTGAGTCTACTGCTTGTAGATAAAATAAACTACCTACTTCTCATGTGAAAATGTTTGCGTATTTGCCGTACTGCACACATTGTGGCCATTGTGTTTTTTTTAAAAAAAAGGAATATGAACCAAGTATGTTTAGTTTGCACTTACTTTCGGCCTTTTTGAGCTGACACACTTGTTGTAGATTGCTGGAATTTTCCTAGAGAACGTGAGATTGGTGAAGGCTGACTGCACCAAAAACTATGCTGTTGCACCTGAAGCCATTATTGAGGCCATTTCCGCGGATTTATCATCTAGCTTGATACCATTTTTCATCTGCGCAACAGTAAGTAAGAAGCACCACATATTTATATATGCAAACTTTCTTGAGTATAGATATTGGATATTGTTTGTGAGTTTAACCATTGAGATGTTAACTCGGCTTATAATAATATACTCTTTATAATAACAAAAAGCTTATGTTACTGGACTCAAATTGACAACTAGATATTACATGAAAATTTAGTTAATCATATTGTCCATGTTAATCATAATGAATATTCTTCTCTCAACCTTCATCTTCTTCAGCAATGAAGTGTTATTTTTTTTTCTGGCACAATGCATAGCAAGTTAATCTGTTTGTAATGCTACAAAACGTTCTTACTTGATTGTTGTTGTTGAGATCCCATGGAAAGTTTTGTGACAGCTTTATATTTGAAATCTGTTTATTCAACCTGTGTTGAGATTAACTATTTGCTAGTTAGTATTGAATTATTATGTTCCATAACTTGATCATGTACAATTGCACATCCATGATTCATGTACTAGTGTTGTTTTCTGGTTCTTTTTTTGCTTTTGACTTACTCAAGATCTTTCATTATATCTTGTTGTAATGCTATTTTCCAATGGGCAATAAGTATGCTTATGTGTTACTTGCAAAGCATGCCTTCTATTTTCTCCAAATGAAAGCAACATTCCGTTCTTAGAAATTTAAATACAAACACTTAATGCAGATTGGCACAACATCTTCATCAGCAGTGGATCCCTTGCCCGAGCTAGGACAAATAGCAAAGGTGGATATGAATTATGATATTTAGAGATGTTTCTAGATTAACTTATAAAAGTGACTTGTTTCATCTATCTATTTTCTTAATATTTCCATTTATTTTCTATTGGCAAAAGGAATTTTGTTAAATTTACCATTTTTGTCACACCCTGATAGAATTTATTGAACTATATGCTTCTTTATGCTGTTAGAAATAGTGCGAGGGCCAGTATTTATTCTGCACTCAATTCACATTTTTTAGAAAAAATCAGTCTCCATAAAATTTATGCTTAAACTTTTTAATGTGAAGTTCTTACTTTCGAGTAATAATTGTGTCTGCATTTCTCTAGCATACAGTCTGGCTTTGTTTTGGTTCTCCCTCCAACATCCAGAATCATTAATTCATTGGAATTTTGTTCTACATCCAGGATGCTACTAGTTACCCTATTCAGAACACAAATTGTCCGATTTCCATGGTTGAATGAATACATCAGTTTTCATTTGATATGCACTATGCACATTCAACAAATATTTTTATTCACTTATTCTTCTAGGCCCATGGCATGTGGCTCCATGTTGATGCTGCCTATGCGGGGAGTGCCTGCATATGTCCAGAATATCGACATCACCTAAATGGAGTTGAAGAAGCTGATTCGTTTAATATGAATGCACATAAGTGGTTTCTGACAAACTTTGATTGTTCCTTGCTATGGGTGAAGGTAGGCCATGTGATGAACCCAACTTCCCTTTCGTGTTTCTTTGAGTTTCTGCATCATTGAGCTAAATCACAATCACTAATTTCTACTATACAACAATTACATTGCAGCTTATTTATTTTAGGGGTCCTTTTTTATTCATTCTACCCCTAGGTGTCTCTTACTATGATAGATATGCTCTTCCTAACATGGAAATTGTTGCCATGCACAACAGGATAGAAGTTATCTCATACAATCATTGTCTACAAATCCGGAGTATCTCAAGAATAAGGTAGGTTAAGATACTCTTCCTTTATATATTAGTATTCTGAATTTTGTTTCTGCATTGTAAATTGTTATGAAATGGGATTCGTTATATGGCTTAAAGATATGGCACAATTTGTGAATGAATAATAAAATGGCGCTGATCATGGATCCAAACAATGGGTATAACTTGAAATATACAAGATCTACTTTGTGACTGAATGTAATCTAACGGTACTAAGCAAATTAATCCACAACACTCCTATGTATGCATTAGTAAACCATGCCATGGACATAACAATATCCGCTGAATGGCCCAATTTGTTACATGTGCCCTATAGCACGCCCCGAAACACACCGGCGGCAGGCCAGAAAGTAGTTGACGCTGACTTGAGAAGTCTTTTGGTGCTGCTAGTTCTTCTGTCTATTTACTGCTCTCCTCCACATGGAGTGGATGTAATGCTCTAAGGGATATATGTTTAGCCAGTCCGAATTCAAGTTGATTTTCTAGTGAAGGGCCATTTGGTGCAATTTATACGATGAATTTTGGTAACACAAAATAGATTCCTTTGAATTTATTAAATGGACAGGACAAACAGAAATGCATTGTATTTCACAAACAGTAATGAGCAGGGATGCATGACAACTTTATGAAAAAAGACTTGCATGTATTTATTTACTTTAAAAACTTTATGAAAAAAGACTTGCATGTATTTATTTACTTTAAAAGAGAATTTGGTGAGAAGTTAGTATTATTTTTTATGTAATTCGTAGTTTGCATGGTGCTAATACTTATGAAAAAATATTACTATTTTAGGTTTCTCAAGCAAATTCAGTTCTTGATTTCAAAGACTGGCAAATTCCACTTGGACGGCGTTTTAGGTAACCCATTACCCACTAGACAATTTATATAGTAATTTTCATATGTATTATTACTTTCTTATGTTTTTACTACCTCAAATGGTTTTCATCTTGTTTCTAGAATTAGGAATGCCACCATGCTCCCATTTATTTGTTTTTTAGTTTTTAGTTTTGATCTGGAAAAAGTTTCCACTAACTAGAGACCGAGGTGCAATCGATGGCCACTAGTCATCAGGTATAGATTTGTTCCTGAACTGCAAGCCTTCTGCATCCAAAGTTGTACACAACTGAGTCAGGAAATGAGAAAGGTTGTTGCAAGATCTCGGATTGTAAATCACTTTCGTCTGTATAAAGCAAACCTGGACTCCCCACATGCTTGACAGTTCCACCAACAATTTCTCAATTCCAACGAGCTTATTTTGATTTTTATTCTAATAAAATGTTTAAATTTCTCTGACCAATTGGAGATCCTATATCAGATCACTCAAGTTATGGATGGTCTTGAGGCTTTATGGTGTGGAGAACCTACAAAGCTATATCAGAAAACATATAGAGTTAGCCAAACATTTTGAACAACTTGTGATCTCTGATTCAAGATTTGAGGTAAAGTACTAACTTCTTCTCGGTACTAGTAAACCCAGAAATCACAATATAATTTATTCCCTATTATCACTTGAGATATATTCAATTCAATACAATAATTCAGGTAGTGTCTCCAAGGACCTTTTCGCTTGTTTGTTTCCGCCTTCTGCCCTTGGCCTCTGACCAAGACAACGGCCGCCAACTGAATTATGATCTAATGGATGCCGCTAACTCAAGCGGGAAGATCTTCATATCTCATACAGTGCGTCCCTAGGGAATCCTTCCGTGCTATTTTTGCTTGCCATATGTTGTATTTGCTGATAGTTTGTTTTGGTTTCTCCAATAGGTCCTTTCTGGCAAGTTTATTTTGCGATTTGCCGTAGGAGCACCACTTACAGAGGAGGAACACGTCATTGCTGCTTGGAATCTTCTACAAGAATTGGCCACCAAACAGTTAGGAAGTTAATAGATTAGAATACTAGGATTCATTGATTCGCAACTCTGCTCAGCCTCCAATCATATGGCCTATATGTATATTGTGCAAAAAGAGACATGATGTGCCAAATGGCTGGTCTGGTAGGCATTTTGTGACAATTTGGGAAACTTTTTGTCGCAGAAGTGAAAGGACCTTGATGTCACCTAGAGGGGGGGTGAATAGGTGAATCTGCAATTAACAAAAACTTTTTTCACTGTTAGTACCTAAACCGGTCAGACCGGTTTCCAAAGCCGGTCAGACCGGTTTTGCACGGGTAACTGAAAACCAGTAGAAAAGCGGTCAGACCGGTTTGTGGCAGAAACACACAATTAATCAATTATCCCCTCTACGAGTTCTAGAAATGCTTCAATGGTTGCTAGACTTCACCGCAAGTGCTCAAGCTATGGATTCACTCTTTGCTGTTGCAATTAGCTCTATCAAGCTTTCTCTAGCTCACACACAAGATCTCTCTCAACCCAAATCCAAAGATATGAACAAATCAATCAACTCTCACAAAGAGAGGTTTGGGGAAAGCTTGCTGGTGCTTGGGAAGGCTCTAGGCGTGCAAGGAAGGCAAGGGAACCAGCAGCCCTCAAAGGAGAGGGCCAAGGGGTATAAATACCCCAAACTCCCAAACTAGCCGTTATAGCCGTTGGAAACCGGTCAGACCGGTTACCGGTTTTCAAAGAAAACTAGCCGTTGTGGCTGTCAGAGGCCAAACCGGTCAGACCGGTTTCCCAAACCGGTCAGACCTGTTTGGGTCCTGACAACACACAAGTCAGACCGGTTTGGGTCCTGACAGCACATTAAGTCCCAAACACTACACTCTCAAGGCTATCTCACAAGGGTTGATCTATTGAGCACTTTTTGGTGTTGTCAATCAACTAATGTTGCATCCCTCTTGATAGTACGGCATTCCTATACTCAAGAAATTAAATAGCAAATAAATCTTCCTCTTGAGCTTCTAAGTCTTTGATGATGCCATACATGATCATTCTCACTTTGAGGGCTTCAACATTCTTTTCTTGCTTGAGCAAATCCAATCTTGAGCTAGGCTTAGAATTTTCAAGTGTATGGACCAATTCATAAGCCATTCCAATATGTGATCAATAAAGAATTAGACGCATTGCATAGCTTCACTCGTAAGGCTTGATTAGTGCATAGAGATTAAACCATGATGCTAGTCTTCACCCTAGCAAAGTCCCTCGGCTACAAGACCAACTTGCCCTTCTCTTTGCTTGGTACCTGGACACTCCCATCTAGCTTAACTCTTTCACCATATCTAGCCACTTGAGATCCACTTTGTATTGCATCATCATTAAATCCACATTGACATCCATTGCTTCCATTAAGTTATCCCATATCATCACTTGTTTGCTTTTATGTCATTTGTACCAACAATGAGCTCTCATTCTTCAACAAGTATGTTTCATGATTATCCATAAGAAGAAAACCCTGCTCATATACTTAAACAAACAAGTTAAATTACAAATTATGTTGTCATACAAAATCACCAAAACAATTAAGTGCCTAGATGCACTTTCAAGAAGGCATTAACAATATATTGTGTTTATTTTGCCATGTTTCTTTCATTTGAGAAGAAACATTTTATTATTGGCCCTGCATCCTCCGTGAGGATGACATTTTTACTGCTTCGGCAGGGCCATCTTAACATGTGTTCCATGAGGTATTAATTGGTCATTTCAAAACAACCCCATCTGTATCAAAAATTTTATTGCGTGCATAAAAGGTAATTATGAATTGATGCATGATAAGATATTTGCATAAAGTAATAACAACCCCATTCAACTTCTAAGGAACATGAAGAAATCAAGATTTCAAGAATCCCCCATAGTCATTTGAGTTTTGATATTCCCCCAATATAAATCATTGTGTTGCAAAAGTTGACTCTTCAACTCAATTATGTTGCAAAAAAATTGCCCAAACACGCACATGCTTAATCGACTTAACTGGTTTCGTTGATATAAAGCAACTACATGGCACACTACTTGGGTATATACCACCATGTTGCACTGATTTTTCTTTTGCAACTAGTAAAATGTAGTACAATAACATTTAAACACTTATCAACAGTTTTTAAAGTGTCGAGATGAAATATAGTGTAATAACATTTAATCACTTGTCATCAATTCTTAAGATGTCGAAGTGACTTTTGTGAAAAGATCCCCGATTTTTGTCTAGAGTTGGTGAATTGTCATTTCTAAAGATTATCAAATTAAACTCGCAGTAGATTAGTTATGCTACATATTTCTTGTACGGATAAACATATGTACATCTAGCTACTCCTACACAGTTCTAGACAAATATAGGAGTCGAAAGATATTGCCAGATGTATGTAGAAGCTTCTCTACCAAACACATGAAACCAAAACTTCACATTAATATAGAGTGAAGCAAATGTTCCAACAATAATCAAGAACAATATAAACACAAGCTAGCACACGAGATAAACGATTTGTTACCGAAGTTCAGATCCACAAATCATCCTACATCTATGTTCAAGTGCCCACATAGAGGCGGGTTTTCACTTTCCCTTTTATCTCCCCAATCACCACAAAGATCAATATTGGGTCAGTATATAATTCCTCAACGTAGAGGGTAATATAAATTTCATGTGGCACTATACACAAGTTGGGTGCTCAACAGGTAATGGCTAGTGAGCTAGGAGCTCAAGATTGAGATCTGAGAATAACAAAGACGATGAGGCCCAACTTGGTGATCGAACGCCTCAAGTCCTCAAGCCAGGAAATGGAAGCTCACAAGAACCACAAACTTCATTCTCTTACCCAAACTAAAAAATTGTCACATGGAATTCAGCTAAGGGAGTTGAGAGAGCTTGAAAAGAGCTGTTTGGAAAGTTAGGGTTCATCAATGCCTACAGCAAGCAGCCCCAAAAATGGAGTGCAATAGGGATATATAAGCAGAAACAAGAAAATAATTTATGTGCCTCAGACACCGGAAACTTTCATCAAAGCTACCGATAATTTCGGTCATGCCAACTGAAAATTTCTAGTGCCCCAACCCTGAGCACCTCTAGACATATGGCTAGAGATTTCCAACATGATTACTGTAAATGTATACCCCTAGAATAGGAAGTTTCCATTAATTACTAGAAATCTCGTGTACACGTTATGTGTCTCTCCTGGCATATTGAATAATCCTTTAGCATTGATAGTCCAATAGACCTAGAATATGTTCCTCTTGATAGTACAACATGCCCAATACTCAAATTTAAACTAGAATACATTAAATCTTCATAGTATCCACATGTCACCTTTCTTTTTTACTTTTGAGGGCCTCCAAGTGTCATGTACCATTTCATGGAACAAAAATCTTCTACGGGGACCTGCATGCATTTGTATGGGGGGAATGTTAAACTTCAAGTTACTTATTTGTGTTTTCTTTTGCAATTTTCCAATATCATTTGCATATCACAAATACAAATACATGATGCTGATGTGGGGTATTTATGCCTAAATCTAGCCCCTTATGATCTATTCATGTATATTTCCCATGATTTCATATTGAATTCTACTTGATGTGGGGGTATTTATGCCTAAATATAGCCCCTTATGATCTATTTCATGTATATTCCCCATAATTTCATACTGAATTCTACTTTTAGAGGCATACTTGTCTTTTCGATCAACCACGTACACATTATGTACGTGCAACCATGCCATAATAGAATGAGGAGCATGCCTTCTAGAAACCAACTTTTTGAGTCTTAAAAAAGAACTTACATCTTCCTTGAGTTCCAGTGTATATTTTGGAAGGAACTTCCAAAAACATTATTTCACAATCTCTAGGATAAATTGCTTCTTTCTTTTTTAAAAAAGTATACGCTTAAACTCAGACGCTCAAATAAATGCACACACACACTATTGACACTTCTTACGGTAATGGTGCAAGGAGTCCTTATTGGTATTCTTACGACACAGATATAAATCCGCAAGCACACGAATACCGATGTAGCATTTCACCCAGGAGTATTCCAAGATATCTTATGTATTTCCTTAGGGAAGAATTGGATAAAGAGTATTGACTATTAACAAGAATGCAACTACTAATTAAAGTAACAAGATGGGGATAAAGGATATAATAGGAGTGATATGCAGATGACACACATAAGAAGAAATTCAGGATAAATGATATAGATGGAAGAACGGACTAGCTAGTGGGAGGACAACGAGACATGAAATGATTCCTACTTCCAATAACCTTGAGATATCTCCATCAAAGGTTAAGGCTAGCATGAAGAATGTCATATATAGTTCGTTCCTATTTCTATTATCCTAGCATCAGGAAGCGGAGCACCCAACACTCAGAAAGGGATGAGAAGGGGTGTTGGTGAGTAACCGCAGGAGGCTCCTATAGGCCGAGCCGAACGTGGTGGATTATGTAGGCCGTATAGAGTTGTCACCACCAAACGGCTACCACAAATCCATGGACTCAGACGCAAACCAAGGTTACTATCTAGTCTAGGCATCACACCTATACTTAGGGGTGGTAATGGATCATGGCCCGTTTGTTCCTTCACAATCCAATTTAGCCCTAGTCAAATTTAGCTCAAAAACTAGTATTTTTTTGGCACGGCCTTAATAGGGCCCGATCCTTAAAATTTCTAGTACAAAATGAAAGGCCCTTTACCACCACTACCTATACTAGACAATAACTACTTACTCTCCTAGAAAGAGCAAGCAATCCTGCCAATACCCCAGTGACAATTCACCGCAAGTATTGAGCAGAAACGAGGAACCAACTGAGATAAAGAACTAGGCAAGAACTTCTAGAGCCAGACTACAACAGCTATAACCAAGTCTAGACATTCAACACTTAATCGCGATATAAATATAGAACAAATAACTCAAGTAAACGTGGAAGATAATATAATAAATACTCAGAGTATTATATAAAGAAAAGGAAAAGATACAAGAGCTTTACCAGAACTCTAGAAGATGACCCCGGAACCCTGAGCGAAGCTCGACCCTGACTCTAACTCCCAACTAGACTAACCTAACTCTACATCTTGAAAGAAGAGAATGGAGACTTGCTCATAAGTGGTGTGTGTTGATCCAGGTGGTGAAGACCAACATTTATAGGGACTTGGAGGCGGTGGAGAAAGATCATGGGCTTAGGCACCGCAAAGCGGTGCCCCCGGAGAGTACGGCCGAACCTAGGGGGGTGGGGAGAGGGTCAGGCGAACTAGTCAGTTCGGCCGAACCACTGATCTTCCACCGACTTCGCTCCCATGGCTCTAATTTGCTCCACAAGGCAGTTGTGAGGCGGTTGGGGGTTCCGGCGAACCAACTAGTTCAGCCGAACCAACCCTGGGGCTCAGTTGCCCTCCGATGCACTGCCTTTGTCCTTGGATGGCTTGGATTGAGTCCACTTGGCCGGGGTCGTGCTTGTTTGCCCTGGATCAGTGACGTCATCTTTCCACATGGCTTGCACCGTCACGCTTCATCATCGTTGATGTGGACTTCGTGCATGCGGCCTCCTGTTATTGCTTTGCTGCATATGGCTAAGGGGGTAATTTAGTCGAATCGAGTCGTTCGGCCGAATTGGTTAATCCCAACCTCTTTAGCACATATTTGTTGATCTTGTACCTGCACATTGGATATTCACCAAAACTCATGAAATTTTATTAGAAATAAACCTAAGTGCATGGAATGATACACATAACCTCTTTTATTCCCGAGAATTGGTGGTCGAAAACGTGTCGTAACGACCGCCAACACACACTCATCCCTATGATAATATGCATGCAACTCTATCTCTATGAGCATGTCCAAGAGACTGAGCTGGTTGATCATGATATTAATAAAGTCACCACATGCCCCATTGTCACGGGGTTGCCTACCACTGATAGGATAGCGGTGGTTAAATCCTGGAATAAACCTAAGATAATGCGAATACATGTGCTGAGTTGAGGATTTAAATCTAGGTGAGCAGGTTCCATGACAAAGAACCTTACCAACTGACCTACGATCAGTTCAATACGTTATTTGGTTGTTGCTTTGAAGTATTTCCAATATTTTTGAAAGAGTCAAATGACATAAATTGTACTCCTTCCATATAAATTATAGATTCTTTTTCATACAGATTTGTACTCGTATCAAATGACTTTAGTGTCCTTATTAATCAGCCGGTTCCCTCCAATTAATCTTGCAGCCTTTTGTGGTTCCTTGCTTAATATATTCACGGCATCGAGTTAACTACGGCTGGGAAATCATAATTGGCCACTTAGATCAGGAAAGGAATAGTCCCACCGGTCAAATATCTAGAAAAAATTTCAAATTAGTACACTCAAGTATGGACCTCCGGATAACCCTATAAAGTATGTTTTAGTTCATTTTACACCCACAACTATCTCAATCAATCCAATCTATCCCTTTGCAAGATTTGTCTTTTTGTTTCTCCGAGCCATATTTAAGTTTAAACTTTGTGGGATGATCAAGAGCCGCATAAAGTATTTTTAGAAAATATAATATTATTTTTTCATAAAATTTTCTATCAATATGGTTAATCTATTATTACATATTATAGCCTTTCAAAATACTGGTAAAAGGTTCATATTATATATTTTTTTTCAAAATACATTATGTGGTCCTCTATCATCCCACAAAATTTTAAGTTAAAACACCTCTTGTACTTGGAGAAATAAAAAGACAAATCTTACGAAAGGGTAGATTGGACCAATTGAGATACTTATGGGTGTAAAATGAACAGAAACATATTTTAGGGGGTTATCCATATTTGAGGGTAGTAATTTGGACTTTTCCGTAATATCAATGGCACTCTTTGTGGGTTTTTTCTTTTCTAATTTCAGTTAGACTTTTCATAGGACAAAGGGAGTATTTACCAATACATTCATAAATAAATCAAATATCAACATAGCCTATTACACCCCCAATTGTTAATTCGTTTGGATCACATGGATTAGAAATAAGATACATGAAAGTAGAATTTACTAATTTTTTTGGGTTGGGGTAGGGGAGAAACTAGTTTTAAGTTTGTTATTATGTAAAACCTTCTTTAGACAGTCAATTGTCACTATAGACATGGACAAACTAGTTTTGTGAAAAATACAAATAGGGTTATTTTTAGTGGACATCATAACATAGACATAAACAAACTAGTTATGTGACAAAAAAGTAGATAGGGATTTTTTTTCCTAAACTAGGTATACAAGTCCTTAAAAAAATCTGAAGTTCTTAAAAAAGTAGCCAGAAAGATCAAATATGTAGAAAAAATTGGCTGATCTGTATAGGTCATGATCTTTAATGACAACTTTAGACAATGTCTGGTTCAAGTGGTGATAATGTAAACAACAATGTAATCCGGTTGCATTGCTATCGGTGGTGGAATAGATGGTGGTTTTGTTTGGTTGGCGGTTGTAATGCTATTTCATATCAGGAAATAAGTAGTTGCATGGTTGGTGTTGTTAGGGCAATTACATTGGTGTCGCGTAATAAGCGGTCTCATACAGTAACACGTAATCTTAAGTCAACTTATCAAACAACTTATTGTACAATATGTTGTTGTTTTAATTGTGTAATACAAAATTCTTTAATTTGTGGGAGAAGTAAATAAATATTTTTGGTTGTATGGCAACAAAACTCGTACAATAGTGAGGAAGTTATCTTATAGTCCTAAATTGTAGCTCATGAGGCAGTTGTTTCGCGAAATATATAACAGCCTCATTCTCTCACCTCAGTCTCTCTCCTCCACATCAGCAAAAATCCTATGTGGCACTACATGAGATGACTATCAGACCGCTCACACGTAACAATGTACATGCTCTTAGAAAGCGAAGTAGGAGTCGCAGTGTCTCATTGTGCGTAATTCGATCACTGCATTGTTGAAATAAAACGGTAGTAGTTACCACTGTATGAACTATAATTAGGTGAAGTTATGGAGCACCATACCAAACAATGTCTTAGTGTTTATTCACTTGGCATGTGCAAAGAAAGAACACGTCACTGGCGAGTTACACGGCACAAAACACTGTAAGTACCACACAAAGCACCTCCAAATCTCCATGGCCAGTCCGAACAACAAGAAACATCAACTTGTATAGCTGGATTTATATTTCTATTATTTACACATTTTGGTAAAAACAACCTAAAGATATTTTTGATTATTTTTTTTAAAAAATATCCAATTAGTTCCCTTAAGTATGGATAAAGTCCGAATAAATCTCTAAAGTATGTTTTAGTTTATATTACACTCAAGTTGGTCTAACATATTGCATGTCTCTTCTATTTCTATTCCATCATCTCTTAGCGTGATCAGAGAGACCGAGAACAAGCACTGAAGCTACTCTAACCATTGGAAATATGGAATCTGCACCAACCGTCCGAATCCGCTGGAGTTAGCCACCCGAAACCAGGGCCCGGTCCTCTTACTAATTGTTATCCATATCCTTTGGTTGTTACAGAGTCGAACAAAATCTGTTACGTTTTTGATAAATGGGAGATCACATCAACCAACAGAGCAAGCAAGCGTACACTCCAACCCCGAACCGAAAAAAAAGGCATCTTTGCGACCCTGAAACAAGTGAAACGAGACAAAAGGCCCTAACAAAACCACCGAGACGGATGCACACCGCCTACCACACACACACACACACTGCTGCGTGCGCAGCGGGAGCGACCCTCTTTTTCTTTTGCCTTTTTTTTCTTGTGTGAAACTCTTTTCCTTTACTTCGCGTCGCGTCGCGTCGCTTGCCTTCTCTCTCTACCAACTCTCCCGCTTGACTCTGCGCAGGTGGCCCCACCCTCCAGATAAGCCAGCACTCCACGGGCCCACCCGACCCCGCCCACCGGACGACGATGACGCGGCAGGCACGCCACATCATTGTGCTCCTCACGGCGGCAGGGCACAGGGCAGCGCGAGCCCAGGGCCAGTGCACACACCCCCGCCGCCCGCGTGAAGTCAGCCAGCATCCTTCCTTCTCCTGCCTCCCCTTTCCTCTCTTTCTCCCTGACTCCTCTGCAATCTGAAACCCCCTCCCACCTCCCTCCCTCCCTCCCTCCAGTCCTCCACGCCACGCTTCCTCCCGGTGAGGGCCCCCGCCGCGCCGATCCAGGCCCCAGCCGCCACCGCACCCGTGCCCGCGCCGGCCCGCCCCGGCTCCCGCTGCACCGGCGGCCGTCGTCGTCGTCTGCTGCTGGAACTTCGAATCCGGGAGGGCGCGGCTTCTCTCGCCCGTCGGTCAGTCCACTTCTCAAGCCTCTCGATTTGGTTCCTTGCCTCGCCTAGCCTGGGCCGGCCGATTGGAGCCGGCCGGATTAGCGGCGTGGCGCCCGGTGCCGGATTGGTTGCTGGTACTAGCTGCTCTGTTTGAATCGTAGAACGAGTTACCAAAGTTGTCGCCTCCGTAGCTCACGGGGGGAGTTGTTTTTTTTTTTCAAGTCCTTCGGTTGCCTGATTTTCGCTTCGCCCTTGGGAACCTAATTAATGCCCGCGTGGGGAATTTCTAAACTTGGGGCAGCGAGTAGGGTGCCTTCTGCTGGTGTGGTTTTGTTCGACAGAATAGGGCTCGCTGTGCTGGTAACTTCCCATTTCGTTTTCTATGGGGAACCAGGGAAAACATGCTTCTCACCCGCACGCTGCGGTGGGCATGCGTGGAATCTTCAGCTATGGGAGCATCTAATTTTCGCACTCCCAACTCATGAGTTTAAATAAGTGATTTCTACTCGAGTTTTTCATTTGCTAACTTGTTCTACGATTCAACGAAGAAATAGCTCATTGACAACTAAAATAATCTTATCATAGACCTTAAACAAACCTGAGTGTAAAACTGCTAGTCATCAGCAATTCAGCGTATTTTCACCTGACAGCATTTGTTCATGCTGCAGCTATTGACTTTGGAGCTTACAAGTTTTTTGTTGCGTTGGTATAGTTTTTCACTGGCCCTTCTCATAATTGAGTAATTGTTAATTTTAGTGAAATTCACGCTCGGCCAAGGTTTTGCAGCGTCACTCAGTTTTCTGCTGCACACAATACGACATTTGTTTGTGACCTAGATATGTCTCATACTCCTTGTTAAGCATTCTCCTTGTTTGCTTTTTTTTTGGCTGTAGGTGAAACTACCTTTAATTAGGCATTCTGTGTTCTCCAACTACTTGCACATCACTTCGTTTGTCAGATATAAAGTATAGAGTGAAATGGACCATTTTCGGCTAAATAGATAGCATGGCAATGAATTGTGTATCCTGTTTCATCTGTACACTTTAGCCAAGACAGCTTGATGGAACCTAGAAGAGATGATGTTCGCTCTACAGCTCAAGGCTCCGTGCGTGGATCCTCAAGCTCAGCATGTACCAGTTATCCAGTTCCGGAATACCCTGTTGTTGGCACCACTAAGCCTGTCCTTAATTACTCAATTCAGACAGGGGAGGAGTTTTCTCTTGAATTCATGAGAGCTATACCCAAGAAGCATCCTGTTCCTGGCATGCCTCACAATCAGAATGTCATGTCTGGTGCTGGTCACAGAGATTCTAGAGCAAGCCTTGGTGCTCATCGCACAGGAACTGAAACTAGATTTGATGCATCAATATTTCTGACCTCAGATATTCATCAAACAGATGAGGCTGAAAGGAAATCTTTTTCTGAAATTGAAAACAGAAGACGGCACATGTCAGGTATGTCAGTTCCGCGAGTTCCATCCGGTGGTGGAAGTAGTCAGGGACTGTCCCGTGGCTATGCTTCTTCTGAGGCCTCAGAAACTTCAAGAACGATTAAAATTCTTTGCAGCTTCGGGGGGAAAATATTACCCCGACCAAGTGATGGAAAACTTAGATATGTTGGTGGGGAGACACATATAATTCGGATTAGTAGGAATATTTCCTGGCAGGAGCTTAAACAGAAGACAACAGCCATCTATAATCTACCTCATGTTATCAAGTATCAGTTACCTGGTGAAGATCTTGATGCCTTGATCTCAGTTTCAAATGATGAAGATTTGAGAAACATGATGGAAGAATGTGGTTTCCTTGATAATGGGGATGGATCCCAGAAGCTTAGGATATTCCTTGTTTCCTCTATTGAATATGATGACATGAGTTTCAGCCTGGGAAGTATGGATAGTGATTCGGGGGTCCAGTATGTTGCTGCCATCAACGGGATGGATGGAATAGCTGCGAATTCATCAAGTGCGCAGGGTTTAGTAAATACGTCCATCAATGAGTCGGATCAGTTCATTAATCTCAATATTGATAGTAGGCCGGTGAACTCAAGCAGAGATAGTTCAAATTTGCATGCGGTGAATGCATCAACTTTTATGCCTCCAGAGATGCTCTCAAGACCAATGTCGTCTGCTGTATCTGGTGATAATACTGCAAATTTCAGTTCTTACTATGGCCATGGCATGCAGAATTTGCAGGGTAATTATGCTAATCCAGCTACCACTGGATTTAATGACATTGAGGGCCAGATATCTATTCCTCTATCTACACCTTCTGATTATAAATATATGTCCCAGTATGCGCCTTTCTCAGGAACTGCTTCACAGCCATCTTTAGATCAACAGGCCTATCAGGATGCTCAGAAGGAAACATTAACAAAGGAGGAAAAACAGGTTTCTGGCAACATGCCTCATCAAAATAATGAGCTAGATTACTTTCAGTCGCTTGAAAATCTGAGTGGTCATATCGCGCATCATGATTCATCAGCTTCAGGAGTCCCCCCTACTGCTGTTCAAGAAGATGTAACACCTTCTCTTCAACCAAGTGAGAGTGGGAGGAGCCTAGAGACTAGTACCGCACCAAGAGCTAGATCGACAACACAGGGTTCAGATATCAGTGAAGATGATCGCCACTCTGGTGGAGCATTTGCTTCTGGTTGTTCTGATTTTCAGGCTGACATGATAGATCACAGCTATAAGAACCCACTGCCTCACCCTGGGCGAGTCTTTCATTCTGAGCGGATTCCTAGGGAGCAAGCTGGCTTTCTGAATCGGCTATCGAAATCTGAGGACTCATTAAATCCTGAATTTCTAATTCGTCAATCACAGTCTGGTGTTGCAACTGAAAACATTGCAGAAAATACTGACTCTGCTTTTGAGGGGACTGAAAAAACAAATCAAGCTGCCCATGCAATAAATTTGAATGATCCAGCTGTCGATGATAGTCTCATACAGTTTGAGAAAGAATTTACCAATACTGTACAACAAACTTCTCCATATAGTGAACAGCTGCTTGGTGAGAAGAGGTTGTCAGATGACACAAGTAGTAGAAATGTAGAGAAAGTTACCCATGCAGCTGAACAGGTTGTAGCTAAAGGTAAACACAATGATGAAACTTCTCAAGATGTAGAAACACCTAATCAGCTGGGATCTCACTCTGCTATGCCACATCATATTAGTTGGGATGCTCCAAAGCCAACACTCCCAACTGATGTTGAATGTGATCCTGTTGTACCGTCCACCAGCTCTGTGGATGCTTCTCACAAGGAACCTATTATCCCCAGCACACAGAATAGAGACGTTGGTGGTACAGAAAGGACCTCCCCTGACATTCTTTCTGATTTCTTTGCAAATGCTAACTCTGCAGCACAATCATCCAGCCCTTTCATTGATCCTGTCCATAGCTTAAAAATGCATAATTATGAACCCCAGCGGTGGTCATTCTTCAGAAATCTTGCACAGAATGAGTTTCCACAAAAGGATGAGATCCAAGATCTAGCAAAGATTGAGGAGGCAGTTTATCCCTTTGACCGTTTAGATCATGATACAACTAATGTGGAAGCGCCTCCTGTAGCTTCCCGCACCAATGTTGATTCTACCATTTCACCTCCAGGTTTTATCTCATCACAGATTGACAATCCAACGACAATGAAGAATGTTGAAGGGTTCCAAGTTGATAATCCTTTTACAAATATGCGTGAAATGATGCCATCTCATCCCGATTTTGAGGTATGCATGTCTAGAAGGAAGTATGGAGTGTTCTCTATTCTGTGATGTTGTAGTCATCAACTTTGACATTGTTTACTTGGTCTCAGGAACAGAAGACCGAAGATGCTAGGGCTGTTGGACCAGTCATGGATGCTTCATTTAAAGACACTGATTTTGAATACTTGCAGGTATAACTGGCTTTTGCTTGTAGAGAAGCTTATCACTTTTCTGGTTATGATGTCCCTTTACATAGGAGTGCTTCGTTGTATTCTGCAATTACTATCCCCCTGTGCCAATTAATGCTTGTGTTTGTACCTGGCTATGTATCTGTATGTAGGCAAACCAACATCTTTCTTTTCTTTTTGGCTCGAGTGAACTCTGGAACAAGCGGAAACATAGCAAGTAAGGCAGCAGAAAGGTGTGAAAAATGTAGCTAAAACAATGGATTTGGTGGCCTGATGCTTTATAATCTGTAAATTGCTAGATCCAACTATATAAATAGACAAAATTGGACTGTCGTGCAGAGAAACTAGTTAGGTTCTAACTTGTTTGTCCAATCATATTTTATAGAATTTAGAGTATTTTTTTTATTACTTTGTGATGATTATGATAATGCATGTGACTCCATATATGTTATTTCTTGCCCATTAATTGGATGATGATTCTTCACACTGGTTAAAGCAGCTCTTTGCATATTCTTACTATTTCCTTTTGCAATATTGGTCAAAAACCAAGGTGGTTGGAACATTTATTCCAGTTCTATGACACTAGTCCCTTGAAGTAGCATGTGTTAACTTTATAGAATTTTTAACTCATATACAAAAGAACAACTCAAAACAGTTCTAGCCTAAAGAGTCTTGGTACGCTTATTGGGTTAATATATGGTTTTCTGAATAAATTTGCTGGTAAAATATATTTGTTTGGTTAGATTCCTTACCATTTCATTAGATTAGGAAATAGTGAAATAAAGTCCCTTCTTCTGAAGACCTTGGATGGTTCATCACATTTTCTTTGAGATCCAACACTATCCTTTGTTCAGATTTCTTGCTTGATGAGATGAAGTTCATCATGGCAAACATGGTGCTTTAGTGAAAAAGTTGAAATTTTTGTCAAGTGTGGCATAAAGGGCAATGCTACTATTGCACAACGTTTTTTTCTCCTTTTTTGCACTACCAAATAAGGCTTTGGCATCCATATTGGGGAGCACAAATGTCACCGTGCATTTGATCATGACATTTTTGTGCCTAGCACAATGTGTGCCATGTTATGGTAGCAGATCTCATCTAAATTTCCCGAACCCGAACCTCAAACCTGAATTACCTAAACCTGATCCCAAATTACCCGAATCTGCCAACCCGATCACTATCTCAGGTATGAAGTTGAGAAACCAATTTAATTCAGGAAATTTGCAAATTCAACCTGCCTACCCAAAATACCAGATTTACCCACTCTACTAAAATCTCAGTAGGCAGTGGACGATTGATGTTCCTGTTGTGCACTAGTACTAGTAGAATGTTAGTAAAGCAAAATTTATTAGTTTGATTTGTATATTTGCTTGTGTTATTGATCCGTACAAATGTAGTAATATGTTGATCCTTGCGTGATTGAGTTGTTGCCTGATGGAACCAGACAGAGAGTGAGGCAGTTCCTTGGGTATTTCGGGAAAACCCAAACATGATATTTCAGGTAACCAAAAATTTGGGTTTTCTTTATTTTGGGTGAAAATCGGGTAGCTGTTTTGAAAACCTGAATTATAAACTACCCGAATTGGCTGACCCAAATTTCCTAAAATACCCAAACGCCCACCCCTACTCATCCGCTCCCTTAGGGTACTTTCTTCTCCTGTCAAGCTGTGACATCATCGTCTTCACCATCTTAAAATGCAAAGCAGGCATCATTTCCTTGGCCAAGCACCATTGGTTTCTATACCCAGCTCAGCGGGCGTCGTGGACATTTTGGCTGTCCAAGCAAACATAGTGGATACCAAAACCATATTTCTTGTCCCGATACCACCGCCACCGCCCTAATCCCCACCAGTGTATTGTATCCCTCCAACTCTTTGTCGTCTTCCCTGGCGAGACATGCCAGTGAAGACGACGGAGAGGTCGAGGGATACAATACACTGGTAGGGATTAGGATGGAGGCGGCGGTAGTATCAGGATAAGAAATACGGTTTTGGTAGCCGCTCTGTTTGCTTGGACAGAATGGCTCGCCTGAAAAATCTTCCACCTCCCATCTTTTCTCTGCCACCCTCTACCTTGGCACTCCATTTCTTGTTGCCAACCACTGATTGAGTTTGCCACCACTTCCACTACCCCTACGGGCTGTGGCAGTGCCATTGTTGTTAGAGATGCCGCCCTCCACTGTTGCCGGCGCTAACCACTTCAACCATGATGTCCTGCCTCCATCTTTGCCCAACCGCCATTCATCACCACCGTGGCGAGTGGCGAGTGGCGCCCGCGATGCCTTGCCATCCTTCCCACCACAAGACACTACCACCTGGCCTAAGACCTCCCCCTCCATCCCTGTACAACAGAGCCCACCAAACTCCCAACCCTAAACCGCAACCCGAAATGTAACCCGCCGGGGTTAATGGAGACGCCAGACATGAAGGAGCCTAGCATGGCGGAGAAGAGGGCTCGCCGATAGAGCTACATATTCCCACCTCAAAAATCTAGATGAACAACGCCGCCCAAATTCTCTCTATTGGAACAGATCTTTACAATACAACTTTCAGATAAGGTTTTTAAGTATCGCTGTCTTTTGAAAGATAAGTTTATTAAACTTGGTAGGTTGATTAATGCTGTCTAAACCTACAAAGATATCCAATTATGTGCTTAGGGGTACAATAAGAAAGAAACTCCCCATCCACAAATTTGCAAGGGCAAAAACCTTTTCGCACGACAGAAGACAAGTTTCTTGCGGCCTTGACAACGGTCCACTGACTTTGTACTTTTGTGGTGTAAACCCAAAATTGCTCCTAAGGGCCTCTCCAATGTGAGGTCTATGGTAGTCCTATAAATTTCTCTCTCCTATGGAACCGGGTCCTATACATTGTGAGGCTGACTCTATAAAGGACCAGGTCCTATACATGCAACCAGGTTCTATGGAGTAAATAATAAGTGAAAGGGAGAGAGAAAGAGAGAGATGAGAGAGATGTAGGACCCGTTTATAGATTCACCCCGGTTCTATACATTGGTGGCGATACATCAGTAGACATCAAATCATTATGGGGCCGATCTATAGAACCAGGATGGTCCTATACATTGGAGACGCCCTAACTAGGCCAGTTTTTCATGCTATTATGCTAAGACTGGACCTTGGAATCATTACTGTGTACCAAGATGCTGGTGGGAGAGGCCAGCATGACCTAGGCCAAGGTGGATGACGTGATGTTGCACAACAACGAAATATGATGCTGCATGTGACTTTCCTTTATGCTACAAGCCTAAAACTCCTCCCAACTTTGTAATCTTTGATGCCCTTATGACAAATTGTTGTGGACCTTGAAACCATCACTGTGGGTGCCAAGTCTTGAGCTAAGGTGGATGATGTGATGTTGCTCAACAATGAAATGTTTATGCCCCATGCGTCCCATTGTGGCTATAAACTCGTTGAAGCATGTGAAATGTACCATGAGGCATGGAAAAGAACCTCTATTGTCTCCAAGCACACCTCCACAACCCTTTGCTGATGAAATTAGATTGAACAGCCTTTTCGGATTGTTGAAATCACTTTGGTTGGGTGGGTGGAAATTTCTATTATCGAATTTGGCGACATGATGTCTGTTGACATATCCCTAAGTATTCTTGTTTCATCGCTTTGGTGCACCCTCAACATCGATAGTTTAGCCACCCCGTAGTATCTTAAGCTACATTTTGCTTTTCATGGTCTCTCTTCCTCCATTGTATGCAATTATGGCCTGGCACTTGCAAGCAACTTCACTTCAACAGTAGCACACATTATACAGGGAGGTAGCCAGCTATAATTCAGTTTATTAACTCTTTGTTATTTTAGTGATTCTTTAGTAACTATGGATAATGTTTGGTTAGTTCCTTTGTATATGTGTTGAATGTTTAGGTACATTCCACTTAAGAGGAGGTTGTGTAATTCAGATTAAGCAATAATTGAATTGACTCTGTCCCCTTTATAAGGCATCTGAACAAATTCAAAAGTATAAGACTGGACTTTTGTTATACGACAACTGGCTCCCTTTTTCTTCAATGTGCCATCTCTTTTCAAATGGAAATAACAAATAGACATCAAGTAGTATTGTGTGGAGTTCGTATTTGTTTTCGTCTTTTATCTTCTATAGTGAAATGATATGCAAATCTGCTGTGTATGATAAATAAAAATCATGTTATCACTACAATCATTAGCATGGAAAAGAAGCTTTAGCAAATCCATGAGGGTAAACTGAGCTTATGATACACTTGAGACAGTAAGGAGTGCCTCCTAGCTGTTGAAGACATGGTTTTTGGATTTCTTCTTGTTCTACCTGTCATCAAGCTTAAAGCCTAACACTAGCTTTTGTGTTTTGTAACCTAGCCAAAAATAAAAGACTGATACTTTGTACTATTTAATCATCCAATTAAGAAGAACTGATAATACATTTGTACTATAATGAGAGATAAAAGCCTGACACTAGCTTTTCTTGAACAATGAATGAGAGCTGCATGTCATTTCATTAAGAAGAGGGAGTCATATATGTACAGAAAGAGACCAAACATGTAAATTTATGGACTATAATGAGCATTCAGGCATTTAGTCCTTGATGAGATACCATCAGCTTCTGTTCCAGGATTTGTAGTGTAATTTTTTCGTTGATTTTTAAATTTTTTTTGTTAAATTCGTCACAATGAATGGCATTTGGAATGCCCAATAGTTGTGCCTTGTACATTTATGCGCTGCACACTCATTTGATTAATTTATCTGTGAACTATCTTGTTGGAGTACTAAACATAGGAACTATCCACAGATCATCAAGAATGAAGACCTTGAAGAGCTTAGGGAACTCGGTTCTGGCACATTTGGAACTGTGTACCATGGAAAATGGAGGGGAAGTGATGTAGCCATCAAGAGAATAAAGAAAAGCTGCTTTACAGGACGTTCTTCGGAGCTAGAAAGACTTGTAAGCTCCAAAAACCCACTTCTGTCCATCTTTGCATTTCAGATTTATAGCCATTATTTTTGGAGCAATGCAAAATGTGGCAGTAGGCCATTGGATGAAAGGTCGCAGCATTATTGCAGTATAACAACTCTTGACCATATTAGGATCATATGGATACTGTTGTTTAGAAATGCTATGCATTAGCAATTGCTACATGTACCAAACGAGACATGGTGCTACTTGTCCAGATGCTGATTAATATGATTCCACTTCTACCATAGCTCACACTAGCCTAATAATCTTTGGTTGACACCTTGCTTGGTTGTTTAGGCACATGAATTCTGGCGAGAAGCTGAAATTCTTTCAAAGCTTCACCATCCAAATGTTGTGGCGTTTTATGGTGTTGTGAAAGATGGGCCAGGTGGTACATTGGCGACTGTGACTGAGTTCATGGTTAATGGCTCTCTTCGACATGTTCTGCAGCGCAAGGACAAGTAATTGCTTCCTGTGATTATTTTGATTTCAATTATTCTTTACTGTGAGTAACAAAATGCTTTCTTACTGGACAGATATCTCGATCGTCGTAAGCGGCTTATCATAGCAATGGATGCTGCATTTGGCCTGGAGTATTTGCACTCGAAAAATATTGTGCACTTTGATTTGAAGTGTGATAACTTGCTCGTAAATCTTAAAGATCAATCACGTCCCATATGTAAAGTGAGCACCACTTCAAATAAATAGTGCTATTGCATAACTGTTTTGTGCATATTTCTCAATTACTTTGCATTCTTCTCATGCGTTGAATTTATGATTTCTGTACAGGTTGGTGACTTCGGCTTGTCCAAAATAAAAAGAAATACCCTGGTTTCAGGTGGCGTAAGAGGGACCCTCCCATGGATGGCTCCAGAATTACTCAATGGAAGCAGCAATAAGGTGTCTGAGAAGGTAAAAACATAATTGTTGGGTCTTTGCAGCCATAGGTTTATGGAGGTGTTTGGTTTGAGGAATGAGGTGATCTAACACCATCTCACCCAGATTTTTGTTTGATTTGAGGAATAGAATGGATTATGCACTTGATTAGTATAAACATGGGAAAGGGAATCATTCCACCAAAATTTGGGGGAATCAACTCTGGATGAGGTGGTTCCTCATACCAAACAGCCCCCTTATTGTTCCAAACTGGTTCATGAAATTCGCCATCCACATGTGTTGGTCCTTATCTTACTATATTCATTTACTTCAAAGGCTATAATATCCATATCTGCTTCAGTTGTGATATAAAAAGGTTACATTTAAGATGCTGAGTTTGTTTCCACGGTACAGGTTGATGTATTTTCCTTTGGTATTGTTATGTGGGAAATCCTCACGGGCGAAGAACCATATGCCAACATGCACTATGGCGCAATTATAGGTATACAGTTCATCACCTATGAATCTATGATTAGTCTATGAATTGTTTGTTTAAACTCAAGAATGTTTCTGGTGGTTTCTTATGCTTTTCTGTTCAGTTTGAGAAAATGATTTCCCTGAGTCATCATCCCTGCCTCATTTTTGTCTATTCATGAGGTTCGGTTTATATGAGGGTTGATTATTGTAACCAGTAAATCAATAGGAAAGGGGTAAGTTTTAAGTGTAACAGTTTTTTTATTCTGGGATTACATTATGAGTATTAGTGGGCTTTTGAATCCCGCACCAAAAAAGGCCAATAAAAGTAATTAGTTCAGCCAAATGAACCAGTATTATGATTCTTTTGTGTTAGACTGTTAGTATTCTCCACTCTATGAATGCACCGGCCTAGAGCCCTGTGCATGACTGTCTGGTTCCCTATGTACTGCTATTAATCTCAGCTTAGTGTTCACACTATGGACCCTTGGCTTACTGAGCCTATTTATATGTAATCCTCTCTGTAATCCCATTATTGATTTAATAGACATCAGCTTTCATGGTATCATTCGCCTAGGTTCTCCCCTAGGACCTCCTCTCTTCCGCATCAGGCGCTGCTTCACGCGCGCCGCCCTCCTAGCGCGCCCTCCAGGCGCCGCTCTAGCGCGCCGTCGCGACGCCGCTCCAGCGCGTCGCCCCGGC
>OAMR01000291.1:341348-352902 GCA_900205405.1 Echinochloa crus-galli | reverse complement strand
CCAGGAACGCGCCGCGGCCCATCTTCCTCCTCCGTCCGTTCACGACGACGACGACGTCTCCTTCGCCACCGTCGACGACGACCCTCTCCACGACGCCCTCGCCCAGCACGAGGCCAAGGCGCTTCTCAACCTCCACTCGCAGGCGGTTGGCGTCCAGAACATCCGCCTGCTCATCCCGCTCCGCCTCGATGGTACGTCGGCCTTCTATGCTCGGTGGCGCGACTCCTTCCTCCTCACCCTTGGGAGGTACTCGCTGGAGCAACACGTCCTGTCGGACGCCACTCATCCCACCTCCACCGACTGGGTTCGCATGGATTGTGTCGTGCGGACTTGGCTGTTCGGCACCATCACCGACGACCTCGCCGACACCGTCGCCGAGCACCGCGCCTCCGCCCGCCATATCTGGCTCGCCATTGAGTCGCAGTTCCTCGGGAATCAAGCGACGCGAGCTTTGTACGCCGACGCCGACTTCCGCACCTTCTGCCAAGGTGATCTCAACATCGCTGACTACTGCCGCCTCTACAAGCGGAAGGCTCAAGACCTCCACGACCTCGGCGAGCCCGTCTCCGACCGCACTCTCGTCCTCAACATCATCCGCGGCCTCAACGAGCGCTTCGGCGCCATCGGTCTTCATCTTCGCCGCACCGATCCTCTACCTAGCTTCCTCAAGGTACGGGCTGACCTTCAAATTGAGGAGCTAACCATGTCCAAGGCTGCTCCTGCCACCGCCCTCTACTCCAGCTCCGGCAGCGGCAGGGGATCCTCTGATGGTCCACGACCGCCCGCCGCACCCCCAAAGCCACTGTCTCAGCCGCATCAGGGGTCCTCTGGAGTCCCTTCTGGCGGCTTCCCCAAGCGCGGCAATGTAAGCTGTCTCTTATACACATCGCGGCGGCGGCGGCGGCAACCCCCTCGGCAACACCTCCGGCGGCGGCGGCGCTGGTGGCCGCTCCGGTCCTCACCCTGGCGGCTCTGGTCATGGGCAGGGGAACGGCTCAGGCGCTCCTCCCCCCTGGCCCAGCTACCAGAATCCCTGGACGGGCTCCATCAACATGTGGCCGGGCCCCCATGGCCCAGCTCGCCCCGCCACGCCTGGACCGGCCCAGGCGCCCCACGCCTTCTTCACTGGGCCGGTTGGTTCCTGGCCCGGTCAGTGGAGCGCCCCGGGCCCAAGTACGCCCATGGGCCCGCCCTCTTCTGCAGCCAGCGTCTACAACAATGGCTGGGACCAACAGGCCCTAGCGGCCCAGTTCCAGACTCTCCAGCTTCAGCAGCCTCCTCAACATGACTGGTATTTTGACACCGGTGCCACCAATCATGTTACCTCTGATGCTGGTAATCTCTCCTCCACCTCGCCTCCTTCTATTCACTCTTCATCCAGTATTATTGTCGGTGATGGTAGCCTTGTACCTGTCACTTCTACTGGCACCACTCATCTTCCACATAATCTTCATCTTAAAAAAGTTCTTGTTGCCCCTAACATTATTAAGAATCTCATCTCCGTTCGTCAATTTACCATTGATAATAACTGCAGTGTGGAATGTTACCCTTTTGGTTGTTCTGTGAAGGATCTTCCTACTCGGAGCGAGATCATCCGGTGCCCTAGTACAGGGTCCCTCTACCCTCTACTACCCCCGGCTTCAGCTCTCCTTGCATCAACCTCCTCGTCACTTTGGCATCAACGACTCGGCCACCCCGGTCACGAGGCACTGTCCAAGCTTGCTCATTCTGACGTCATCAAGTGCACACCCGGCACCACTGATGGTCTTTGTCATGCTTGTCAACTTGGTCGCCATGTTCGCCTTCCCTTTCATACATCGTCTTCTCGTGCTAGTCATGCTTTTCAACTTTTACATTGTGACCTTTGGACCTCGCCTGTCACGAGTGTCTCCGGTTATAAGTATTATCTTGTCATTCTTGATGATTACTCTCATTACTTATGGACGTTTCCCCTACGTCTCAAGTCCGACACCTTCTCTACATTATCGAATTTTTTCGCCTATGTTCATACTCAATTTGGTGTTCCCATTCAGGGACTTCAAAGCGATAATGGCCGCGAATTCGATAATGCCACTGCTCGTTCGTTTTTTGCGTCTCACGGTGTTCTCTTCCGCATGTCGTGTCCATACACCTCCGCCCAAAATGGAAAGGCCGAACGCATTATCCGCACTACAAATAATGTCGTTCGCTCCCTCCTTTTTCACGCAAGTGTACCACCCCACTTTTGGGCCGCGGCCCTCGGCATGGCGACTCACCTCCTCAACATTCTCCCCACCAAAACCCTTGCCTTCTCCACTCCCCACTTTGCTCTATTTGGTGTCCAACCATCCTATGAGCACCTAAGGGTTTTCGGGTGTCAATGCTACCCTAACCTTTCCGCCACGGCAACCCACAAACTTGCGCCTCGTTCCACCCTATGTGTTTTTCTTGGCTATTCCCCTCATCACAAGCGGTACGTTTGCCTCGATCGTCACACAAACCGCACCATCATCTCCCGCCACGTCATTTTTGACGAAACAACTTTTCCCTTTGCCACAGATCCCTCCCCACCAACTAATGAAGTTTTTGATTTTCTGGAGGAACCCTCTCACCCGGTGACGGTGCCCTTTCCATCGTCACCATTTTTTACTGCAGGACACTCACCAGCTCGTGGGCCTTCAACCGCTGGCCCACTACCGATGCCTCAAGGGGCCTCCAGGACTGTCTGGGCCGCGCCCACACCTCCTGGCGGTACGCCATCTACCGCTGGGCCGTCACCAGCCTCGCGGGGGGTCTTCTCCCCCACCGACGGCTCTCGGCGGTCGCCTGCAGAGCTCCCTGCGGCGGCAGCAGCATCCCCCGCGCCGCCACCCTCGGCGGCTCTGCCTCACCCACGCTTCGGCATCGTCTACACCCGCCGCACCCCTGCTTGCGGCTCCGCAGCAGCCGCTCCGGCCCCGACGGCTCCCGGCGCTCCCTCCGCCGCGCCGCCCGTTGCGACGCCCCACGACGCCTCGTCCACCTCGGGCTTGGCGGCCCCACTTCCTCCTGCTCCACCGGCCTCCGGAGTCGCTTCATCTTCAGGATCTGCACCGTCCTCGCCAACCTTGCCTGCTGGCGCGGTCCCTGTGCCGCCCGTCAAGAACGAGCACGCCATGCGTACTCGAGGCAAGCGTGGCATCCGCATGCCCGCTGTCTTCCAGGCTGCTCCACTGTCTCCAATCCCTCGCACCTACCGGGCTGCGCTTGCCGACCCCAATTGGCGGGCGGCAATAGAGGCCGAGTACTCTGCCCTCCTCGCCAACAGCACCTGGGAGCTTCTTCCTCGCCCACCCCACACCAATGTGGTGACAGGCAAGTGGGTCTTCAAACACAAATTCAAGGCTGATGGATCTTTGGAGCGTTACAAGGCTCGATGGGTGCTCCGCGGTTTCACCCAACGCCCCGGCATCGACTTCACTGAAACCTTCAGTCCCGTCGTGAAGCCTGCCACTGTCCGGACTGTGCTGTCCCTGGCTCTCTCGCGCTCTTGGCCGATCCATCAACTGGATGTCAACAACGCCTTCCTCCAAGGTACTCTGTCTGAAACTGTGTACTGTGCACAACCTGCCGGTTTTGAGGATTCAGCTTGCCCTGATTTTGTTTGCCGCCTCAACCGATCTCTATATGGCCTCAAGCAAGCCCCACGGGCGTGGTACAGCAGATTTGCCTCCTTTCTTCTGAAGCTTGGTTTCATTGAGGCAAAGACAGACTCCTCTCTGTTTATCTACCACTCCGGCACTGACACAGTCTACCTTTTACTGTATGTTGATGACATTGTCCTCACGGCTTCTTCCTCCAGTCTGCTTCAGAAGATCATCTGTGCACTTCAGCAAGAATTCTCTCTGAAGGACCTAGGACAGCTGCATCACTTTCTTGGGATGCAGGTTCAGTACACGCCATCAGGATTATTTCTGTCCCAGCGGCAGTACATGCTTGACATACTCAAGCGAGCTGGAATGGCTGATTGCAAACCCAGCAACACTCCTGTTGATTTGAACCCAAAGCTTCCCTCTGATGGTGAACCAGTTACTGACCCAACAGACTTTCGCAGCCTTGCTGGGGCACTTCAGTACCTCACTTTCACACGGCCAGATCTTGCTTATGCTGTTCAGCAAATTTGCCTCCACATGCATGACCCAAGGGAACCCCATCTGGCTGCTCTTAAACGCATTCTGCGTTATGTCCGTGGCACATTACACATGGGGCTGCTCCTTCGACCTTCTGCTCAGCATGACTTGGTCGTTTATTCTGATGCTGATTGGGCCGGCTGTCCTGACACTCGCAAGTCCACTTCTGGTTATGCCGTCTTCCTTGGGGACAGCCTTGTCTCATGGTCATCCAAGCGCCAGAACACGGTCTCTCGCTCCAGTGCCGAAGCTGAATATAGGGCTGTCGCTAATGCAGTTGCTGAAGCCACTTGGTTACGACAGCTACTCAATGAGCTCCACACTCCTTTGAGCAAAACAACCCTCGTGTATTGTGACAATGTCAGCGCCATCTACATGTCCAAGAACCCTGTCCAGCACCAACGCACTAAACATGTGGAGATTGATCTTCACTTTGTTCGGGAACGCGTTGCTCTCGGGGATGTCCGTGTTCTTCACGTACCCACGACTTCCCAGTTCGCCGACATCTTCACCAAGGGGCTGCCCACCTCAGTCTTTGCAGAGTTTTGTTCCAGTCTCAATGTCTGGGCACCAGCCGATTCGACTGCGGGGGGATGTTAGACTGTTAGTATTCTCCACTCTATGAATGCACCGGCCTAGAGCCCTGTGCATGACTGCCTGGTTCCCTATGTACTGCTATTAATCTCAGCTTAGTGTTCACACTATGGACCCTTGGCTTACTGAGCCTATTTATATGTAATCCTCTCTGTAATCCCATTATTGATTTAATAGACATCAGCTTTCATTTTGGAGTTTGGGCGGTTTTAGGTGTGGGACTTGATAGCTTAGGCCACCTCAAATCCTATGTTGTATTACCCACTGCCAAAATTGTTGTAATCACCATGTTTGGTAATCCGCATTATTCTAGAGACAAGGAAAAAGTGTACAGATAAGAGTATTTAACCATTATTCTCTATCATTTGCCCTTCAATACTTTTGTTTGCGGGATTGTTGATAGATCATCATGCACCTCTTTGTCTCGCCAACCTTCAGTCTTTCACCCTGGTTGCCCTGCTATTCTGATTTATCCTTGCACGTCATCTCTGTCTTCTGATGAAGATTTAGTCCCTCGTCTGAATTTATTCTTTTTCCAAGATCCTGGCCCTTTTTGTTCCTGGGGTCATCTAGCACAGGTGTAACGTTTGGAACTCCTTTGGCAGGAGGCATCGTAAACAACACGCTGAGGCCACCTGTGCCAGCGTCATGTGATCCGGAGTGGAGAAGGCTCATGGAGCAGTGTTGGGCCCCGGATCCGGCACAGCGCCCAGCGTTCACAGAGATTGCTGGACGGCTTCGTGCCATGTCAGTTGCAGCGAATCAGGCGAAGGCAGCCAAATAAGATGCAGCGGAGTGCTTTTCAGGCCTCAATATGCTGGGGGTTTCACTTCTCTCTCCCCCCGTTTCTCTCTATTTCTTTGGCCGGAGAGTAATACATATACATGTATGTTATAGAGTGGTGTAAACATTAGTGCATCGATTTATACCATCTCATGGGCTGGACTATACCCGATAATATCCCGGACTTGGTTTGAAGGTTGTGATGTGTAAAGCATTAACTGAAACTTGTTGGATGGTTATTGACAGGTCCTCCCTCATAAGAAATCAGTGTTTGTTGTAATATATATACTCAAAACTGTGAATAAAAAGCTGCATACAACACCTTTGGACTCAATTAAGCTACATGTTTCTTTACAAAAGATTGTATAAAAAGGTTTCTTCAGCATATTGGTCCTGCTGTGGAGTCCTCCCAAAATTACTTCATAAATACTCTGGAGGCAGTGGAAAGTCAATGTTGACCGGTTCTATTTGGAAACCGAGGCGATTCATAAATGATGAATCTTATCCGTTCAGGCCAGTGCGGGAAGTAGTATATGTGCTGCAGTTCATATCTTTACAGAAAATCGGTAAGCTGTGACCGTGCAAAGGCATGATCCTTCACTTTCATGAAGAATGAAGCATGCAATGGACGACAAGTTCATCCATCCTTGTACTTGGGCACGGCACATGCGCGCCGAACAATGGCTAGGTACACGTGTGTGAATCAACCCATCTTTCTAGGGTTGGCCGTGCAGAAGAGGAGGAACAGGACACCTAGGGTTCTAAGCTATGCGTCTGGGAGGAAGCAAGGAATGGTGAAATTTCTGTTGGTTTCTTGGTTTAATTGAAATTAGGCGGACGGTACGGTTGGCCTAATATGTGACGTGGATCATGATAGAAGTTATTTGGATTACCTCTCCTATCTCACTCAACAAAGAAAGAGATGTATCCCACATGTCCAATTGCTTTCTTTTTGTTTTTTGTGAAACAATATGTGCAATTGGACCATCTGTAGTACGTAGTCCATGTCAAAATTTCTGAAAATTGGACCATCCGCAGCATCTAAAAATCCAGTTTGGCGCACATTTGTAGATATGTTTCCAAACACTTCTATAATGTCAAAAGCTTTATTACGTTTTACAAAAAACATATTTCAATAGAAAATTACGACAAAGGCATATCTTACGGACTATTATACCTTGTCGCAAACATTGTTGGGACTTGGGATCTTAAAATGAGAATGAGAAAAAGCATTAAAGTTACCGGGATGCATCGGCCGGTTACCTGCTCCCGGCATTGTTCTATTAAACGCTATGTACTAAAACAATATCACTTGAGTGGACCATGGTAAACAGACCAGACGTGTGAAGTGTTTTGAAAAATACTTTATATTCGCTCTCTTATGTATAGAGAGTTTTAGATATATTCTCAAATGTAGATGCACATCATCTTTGAGATAGTTGGTCTTTATTTATATGGAAAAGACTCTCCAATCTATTGTTTATTAGCAATACGGGATAATCGTGTATAGACGTGGTTATAAATGTGGGTATATCATGAGCAGGTGGGTCTGCGTGGGTATGTGTAGAGTCTTAGGTGACAAAAACATTAGCGAATTGGCGGATTCACAGCAATTTTCATCCGTCTACCGCCTGGTAGACAGAAAAAATTCCGCCAGATGGGTCCGGTGTGAGAGGAGGGTATGGAATTTTTTAGGTGAAAAATATTTTATAGATATAGACAGCTTTTCATTTTTTTTAACACAAAATAGCGCTGCAGTGCGTGGCGCCATTTTGGAGACGAGGACGAGCGCCCAGCCGAACAAGACGCCGCGGTTATATAAGCGGCCACCGGCTCCCCTAGCTTCCCGCCACACCAGCAAGAAACCACCGCTTCGTTCCACTGCACGCGGCGCGCCACCGCCCCTCTCACTGCCTCGCCGCCCTCTCGATCGCCATATGACGACGCGCCGCCCGTCGCCGCCAAGCTCACGCCGGCGCAGCTCGCCGCGTTGCAGAGTGAGTTCTTCCATTCCTGATACGATTCATTCCCTTTAATTAATTTGCCTGATTTCTTGTGCAAATTCATGTTCACGGTGTCGCCAAGTCGGCGATATCATGATGCGAGCTAGCCTCGGTTAGCGTTCGCGTCAGTGCAGCAGAATCGTCGGCAAATGGTTTGCATATATGCATTACTAGAAAATCTAGCTCCCACATGGTCTGCACATGATCGTGTCAATCCATGTCTTACAGTTAACAAATGCGTAAAAGATGTTTTTAAGGCCTGTTGACAGATCTTAGTCAAGAGGGAGAGGAGAATCCTCTTGGCGAATTCCGAGGTCAACGCAACTTCGGCTGTGAATTGTAAAACATCATATCGCCAGAACTATATTATGTGTGGTTCCGTATGTAGCTTTAACTTTTTACTAATGGAAGAGGTCTTCGCGGTAACTTAAATTCGATATGCTGAAAAGGGTAACTTGAGAAGTAAAAAGCTAAAAAATGAACCTGGCTGAAACCTTCCTTGAAAGTTTCCCTTTTTCTCGCGCCCTTTCTTCTCAACAAGACAAGCATACTTTCGGTTCCCAACTCTGCAAGCCTCTCAAAGTGAAAAGAAGAGGACCACCACCAAACAAACAACGTAGTTGATAATGTTAATTATCCTTCTCTCTGGTACAATATCACGTTGACATGGCCTTGTTTGGAACGCAGGAAATTTTACGGTCCCTGTGAAACTCGATCAAACCTTTTCTTGTGTTCCAACAAAATTCATGTTTGTTAACAAACAGGTCCCGATCGAGCATTGGAAACTCATAACTTTTGTGCTTGTTTCTTGGCCAGAGCATCCTGACGTTCTCCAGGCGCTGCCTGACGTGAAGTACACCCTTCATGGGGACAGCAACAACCTCAACTGAGTGCTTCAGCCCTTCAAAAAAAAAAGATAACATATACAGTTCAGTTCAGTACTGCGATCTTCATCGTGTATCACATCTCAATCTCGTATTGATGCGCGCGAGTAAGTGCGTGCACACCCTAGGTGTCGATCTGACAGTAGGACCAGAATTCGGTGTCATTGTTATACGATCTTTCACAACATATGGCAAATTATACAGCCTTTGTACTGCTGAGGGGGTTAAGTTATACTCTTTATAAATGTTGATTGATGAATGTTGTTGTAACTGTAAATCCAATCAGTAAAGTGCCCTAGCTACGTATACAATCTGGTGGCCAAGAGGCATAATTTTTGTCACAAAAAGATTCATCATGCATACTTAATCGTTGATTGGAAAGTGTTCCACACCAGATCATCCGGCCAACCTGGGGTTCCTGTTTGATAACGCTGCGGATGCACGAGACTGCACATCAGGGGGCTGAGAAGATTTCAGCACATGTGCGGGTGTCAACGAACCAAACAATTGCACATTTCAAGGTCTGCAAACGTGCTACGTATTGATTGTCCTTCTATTTCCCCTTTCTGGAAACCAATAGCTTGCATTGAACAATGGTTTTCAGTAAAGGAAACGAGAGGCACGCATTCTTTTACTTCAGTACGTCTATAGTAATAAGATTTCATATAGTTTCTTGCCTGTCCCTGGAAGAAATTTTAGTCTGATCAAGGTTGAAGATGCGATCAAACCGTGCCCCAATATGCAGAGAGCAAGCATGACGGGAGAGTGAATTTCTGTAGTTAGCAGAGTTCTTTAATTATATAGCTGAATATTTCCTAATAGTTTATGTGAATTTCCAGGGGCTGAACCCATTTTATCATAGGCTTGCAATAGAGTGATACATTTTTTATATATACTTTTTCCATAAAGATACATTATCGCTTACTTGGAAAAATGTTATCTGATCCGACCCTGCTGCACTACATGCTTTCTGCTGATCGCATATCACGAAAGCCGTTGTTGGTTTCATTCCACTTTGCAGCATGCGAAGAGAGGATATTTTTTCAGTGTCTCTCTATGGCTGCAGCTGCTGTCACAAGTGCCACGAGGATGGCTCAGTCATCAATCACATTGCCCAACTCAATAGTGTAGGGCTTCAACTGCCCACATGCGGATTTCAGACTATGTTCATCATTTGCTCGCAATTAGTCACATTAGACAAACATCTGTGAGCATTTCCTTACTTTCGGCTCATCAAGAGCTACAGTGACAGTTAACTCAAGACAAGAAAAGAGTGGTAGCTGGTATTTTATCTAATCTGGCGTGCGCATCGGTTGAGCTGTTCCACTACATATCCTGCCCACCGACCACAACAACGGCAAACTACGAGGCCATATGCAACAAGGCGGCTCCAAATGAACTATACAATCTGAATGAATCGTTGTCGTTTTGCTTTGCCTGAACTGGGATCGAAGGGGTAAAGTTTAGTCCCTTAAATAAATAATAATTAGAAGTACTAAACATAAATTAATTATTGTATAAGTCGTAGTTATTTCACGAAACGAATCTATAATTAGTGCATAATTATCATATGTTTACTGTAATATATTACACTATTTAATCATGAACTAATTAGACTTAATAGATTCATCTCGCAAATTAGTCTTTGTTTACGTAATGAGTTTTTTAATTAATCTATATTTAATTCCTCTAATTATCATTTTTACATCCGATATAACGAAACTAAATTTTAGTGGGGAGGATCCAAACACGCCGAGTTGCCCATTTTTTTGGGAAATGAGTTGCATGTGTCAGATTGTAGGTGGCTCGGTAGTCTGTTTCAAAATTGCTCTGACTATGCATATTTCTCTTTTAAAATCAAAGTTACGTTATAACAAATATAAATAACTAGGTGATACTCTGCGCGTTGCTGCAGAAATTTTTTAAACAAATTTTTAAGGTGCAATGTGAAAGTAGGAAATCAAAGTGATTTCATGATAACATTCTTTTCTTAACAACATTATACGTGGAAGCAAGATAATTTTTTTGAGAGAGAACCATTTTAAATTATTGATCCTACATTTTTCTCTACTACGGGAATTTTTTAGCATGCTACTCACAAATGCATGATATTAACCATATATAGAAAATCGGTTGAAGACATAGTGTATGATCTAGTGGATGGTGACATGTCGTATAGTGGATGATGACGTGAAATGTTTGCATGTTGAGAGAAATCAACTATGACATGTTAGTGGGTACCAATTATATAGGTTATATAGATACAATTTTTAAAAAAATCTAGGAAATGAAAGATGAAACGGCTTATTATCAGCCCCAAATATCTTTCATCTTTTGTATAGCCTAGACCTAGAGTAGACGTCGTATTCCATTTTACTAACGAAATGAACCAGCTTGCTCGAGCTGAAGGACGGATTGATTGCAAGCCGCTGCGCAGTCATCACACCAAATAAGCCCAAGTTAGGTCCAATAAGCAACAAGCCCAGCAATACAAAAGCCTATTTGAACAATAAGAAAACTAAATATATTCTTTAGGGCAAAATTGGCTCCTGGACACCGCTCAACCATGACTTTTGCCACAGGCCACTAAAAAAGAATGGCTTTGCCAAAACACACTCTTCAAGAATGTTAGGCTGTCTGCAGCGGTCTCCTCAACGGCTCCCCTAAAGCTCCACTTAGGAGCGTTTAGGGGAACCAGCCGCTGCAGCGGTCTCCTCTGAAGGTTCCGCTACGGCAGCGGAAGCAGCCGACTCCCCCATATGCAGGGAGTACGGAGGCTCCCCTACCGCGCCGGTGTGGCGGTGGGGCCCGCGCGGCCCAACCACCGCGCGGAGGAGAGGGAAAGGGGGAGGGGGAGGGAAGGCAGAGGCAGGGGAGTCCGGCGCCGCTGCTGCACGCCGCCGTCACCACTCTCGCTGCCGTCGAGTGCAGGTGCGAAGCAGGGGAGGAGAAGCGGAGGGGCCGAGCGCCGCCGCTCACCGCCGCGCCGCCTTGGAGTTGACCTTGATCTCGTCGAAGATGCACTTGATGTGGCCGGAGTCGAGGTCGCCGAGCTGGGCCGCAGCGCAGAGGCGCAGATCCGGCCGAGGATGGGCTCGCCGCGCCGGAGCCATCCCCTCCGCTCCGCTCGGTCGCCGCTGCC
>OAMR01000291.1:313715-338784 GCA_900205405.1 Echinochloa crus-galli | reverse complement strand
GCACCGCGTCGCCGCGCTCCGCCTCGGCTGCAGGGGAGAGGGGAGGAGGCGCAGTCGCACCGCGTCATGGCGGCGTCGAGGTGCGCGGCGGCGGAGCTCGACGAGGCGTGTGTGGCCGCGACAGGGGAGCAGTGGGGGAGGGAGCCGGCGGCGGAGCTCGACGAGGCACGGGTGGCCGACGCGCGCGGTTGGGGAGGGGAAGGGGAGGAGGCAGCCGCTCCACGTGCCGCCCGCCACGCTCGAGCAGCAACATCTCGCCGCCGCGCTCGAGCTGCAGCGGCTCGCCGCGGCGCGTCCGGCGGCGGAGAAGACAAAGACACGGCCGTCGGGCTCGCTTCGCCGCCGCGCTCCACCATCGACAGAGGAGGAAGAGCCCGAGCCCCCAGGTCGTCCTCCCGCCTCGCAGCCACCGCGCTCGGCCAGCACTGCTCCCCGCGCCGCGGACCTGCGCGGGGCCCACGACCGTCTCCGCGCCGCGCCGCCGAGGCCGTCTCCAGGGCTCTGGGGCCGCGTCGCCGCGCTTCGCTGAGGGAGGGAGGGAGCCGTAGAGGAGACCGGAGCCGCCGGTGGCTCGTCGCAGAAGCTCGCCGGCCGCCCGCGCATCAGCCCGCGCCCGTCCCGCGCCTCGAGCCGCGCCCGTCGTCGGTGGCCGCCGCGAGCTGCCGTTCGTATGGGGAGGTGGGTACGCGCGGGACGTTGGGTGAAAAAAGTTTTGCGGAGAATGAACTAAAAGCGCCTGGAACATCAAGTTTTTCCCGCCTTTCTCACGTCCCCCAACCCAAAAAAATCTGACAGGTGGAGCCTCTGTGAGAGGGTGGGGGTGGATTTTTTTGGTAGAAAACGTTTTCAATTCTCTAGGATCCTTATAGTATATATAGATATAGATATAGAATATAGATGAAAAAATGCTCTAATCTATTATCTATTGCAATACGGGATAATTATATATGGACTCACTAACCTATGTAACACGGTGCGGCAGTTTGCCGACGTATCACGTATCGGATACGCGTTGGATACGGGTCTGATACGTACCCACGGAGTATCGGCGAAAAAAATAGATTTCGTAGTCTCTGATACGTGCGCCGAGACGCATTGACGTGTATCGTCAATTCGGCCCAGTCTAGTCGGCCCACTACTGCCCCCGGCACATTTTCACTGTGTATTGCCTCGCCCCCCTGATGCCCACACGCACCAAGCTGCCGCCGCCAGCGGCCACCCCGCCCGACGCTCGCTCGCACCAAACAGCAAACAGGCAAACACCAACCCTTGCCGGCGTTGTTTCAAAAAAAAAACACCCTTGCCGGCGGTAAGACGCTGACTTAGCTGCTACCTTCAGCGAGTATCATTCCCTATTCTATTGTTAGGGCACCAGCAATGTGGTGCAAAAGCAGTAAGTAAGGCCTATGTGGATCTGCTGTTACCTGGTAGTAGCACTGTGGGAGTCGGTAAGAGTTAAAAGATTCCCCAAGCAGTAAGTAAGCTTGCTACCCGGTAACATGAATAAAAATATAGTTTCTCCCACTCTCTTCTTTTTACCTCACCGCACGCCTCCTCTAGTAGTTGTTGAGTGATCATTTTTTTACTCATATATGCGGGACCCAGCTTAACACCACTCCTGCTAGCAAGCACTGTGGGCTTCAGAACAACTACTATCGACTTTTACTGGGCCCTACCTAATTACCTGGGTCGGCAAGATACATTGCTGCTGCCCTTAGTCCCATTCTGATCTAGTGCTTTTAATTTGCCGGTTCTTGTTACTTGATTTCTTGCTTCCCTTCCGATCCAGTATTCTTCTCGCTTGATTTTTTTGTTCTCTACCGTGATCTACTGTTCTTTCTTGATCTTTTTCCAGCCACGAGTACATGGCAGCAACAAATTAAGTTGTCCTTAGTCTAGGTAATAACAGTAGGAGAACAAGAGGAAACGTGTTTTTGAATCAGAAACGGAGAAAACATGGGCATTAGCCGACTACAAGCACTTTGGATGCTTTAAAACTGAAAGCACCCTAATCGAATGATTGAATTTTATTCATGTTTCTGCTATGCTTCTACTGATTTCATAAATTTATAATATACTATGGTATTTTTTTTATTTTCAAATGTAATGAAACTTATCCGATCCGCGTATCCTCTTTTTATAGAAAATGACGTATCCACGTATCCGTATCGCGCTCCACCATCGACAGAGGAGGAAGAGCCCGAGCCCCCAGGTCGTCCTCCCGCCTCGCAGCCACCGCGCTCGGCCAGCACTGCTCCCCTCGCCGCCGCGGGACCTGCGCGGGGCCACCACGACCGTCTCCGCGCCGCGTCGCCGCGGCCGTCTCCGGGGCTCTGGGCCGCGCCGCCGCGCTTCGCTGAGGGAGGGAGGGAGCCGTAGAGGAGACCGGAGCCGCCGGTGCTCGTCGCAGCAGCTCGCCGGTCGCCCGCGCCATCAGCCCGCGCCCGTCCGCCGCCTCGAGCCGCGCCCGTCGTCGGTGGCCGCCGCGAGCTGCCGTTCGTATGGGGAGAAGCGCTGTGGAGAGGGCGGCGGCGGCGAGCGCGGTGGAGAGGGCGGCGGCGCGGTGGAGAGGGCGGCGGCGGGCGGCATGGGGAGAAGAAGAGGGAGCGGCGGGGAAAAAAAGTGAGGGGGCGGCGGGCGGCATGGGGAGAAGAAGAGGGGGGTGGTGGAAAAAAATGGAAAATAAAAGAAAGAGTAAAATATGTGGTAGTTGGGATAGAGGAGGCAGTATAGAGGAAACATGAGTGCGGAAGAAATTGGTATAGAGGAAGGAATCTTGCGGAAGGCTGTTTGGAGGAAGCAAATAGTGCGGACAGCCTTAATATGCTGCTGGACACTATTGTATCTATTTTATTCAATTAAATTGTGGAGGCACGCGAAAAGACAACTTTGCCCCTCGTTCCTTTTCACGGTAAACAACCAGACGCCTCTCTCTTTCCTCCCCAACTCTATCGCTTCTCGTATCTAAAAAAATTCTATCTCTATCGCTTCCTCTCCCTCGCGGCAGCAGGCGGCGGAGGTCCCTCGCAGTCGCAGCCATCCCACTCCTTCTCGCCGGCGCAGTGCCCGTCCCCGTGCGTCGCCCGTCCAGACGGCCCCCTCGACCAGCGGCTCACTGCCACAGTGCCACGCGTGGCGCGCGGCGGCGCCCGGGGGAAGGACCTCCCTGCGCGTGGTCGTCGCCAGCGGAGGCACAGTGCGTCGTGCCCCATCCCAACGACGATTGGTGCAAGATGGAGACCCCACGATTCCTCAACGAGTTCTTCCCGCAGGCTTTCGTGGGTTCCCGACGGGTAAGTTTTCTCCCAATTTCATCTAGGGTTAGTGTTAACATTGGGCCCGTTTCTGAGAAATAAGTTGTACTGTGTGTTCATTCTGCACCCATTTGTGTCATTGTTTGTGTAGGATGGATCCCACTTCGTCCTACAGGCTTGCTGTGCGTGTAGGTGTGATGCTTTTAACATTCCAAAAATTTTAGACAGATAGCACAAATTGGAAAGATTTGCCATCCAAATTCATGTATCAGGCTCACCTCATCTGCGAGGCGCACTGAGACGCAAGATTTAGAGTGAAATAGCCAAAAATTCAGTGCGAAAATTGGGCCCAGATATATGAGGCCAGCAGCAGCATGAACAACTAAGCTCTGTAGGCTGTACTCGTCTCCACAATCCCCGATAATATCCATCAGGTTCCTGCCCTTCTTTGATATTTCATGATGCTGTTAATGTCCTCTTCATCCAATTCAAGTGAGAATATGGCATTCGTGTCTTTGATGTGCTCAGAAAGTCCCAATCTCACACCCACCATGGAACCCGCATCACCTCTATTTCTACACCAAGCCCTCTCACGAGAAGGTACTGTACCTTAAATATTTATGCATTTATCTTGTTATCTCTTTATTTGACACAACTCTGTATACATGTACAGCCGGAAGAGGTTGCTGGAAATTGAAGGGACTAAACCTGTTGAATGCCTGTATCCTGTTCGAGTCAATGACAAGGGGAAACCAAAAAAATTGAAGGTTGTGAGATCCAAGAAAATATAGGCCAAGAAAATATAGGCCATGTAGTTTCATGTTCTCGTAATGGGTTCAACGTTTAATGTGGTACTGTCCTTTACTGGATAGCCTACCGTGGCCGGAACATCTTATTTTGTTGGCTGCAACATCTTATTTTGCTGCTACTTCTTTTGAACCTGTCATGTTCTTCTATTATGAGTCATGTATTATGATGTGAAATATCTTTGAAGGGGTAAGGGTATTCTTGTCCAGAAAATATGTTTCCTTACCTGTTTGACTGAGAAATGTTATTTTAAGAGTTATAATGTCCAGCAGCATATTGGTCTAGTTGAAGAGTGTGTTTTGGCAAAGCCATTCTTTTTTAGTGGCCTGTGGCAAAGGCCATGATTGAGTAGTGTCCAGAGCCAATTTTGCCATTCTTTAGTTGAACCCAAAACGCAAAACCTCTCCGGTCTTCTCTTCTGCGTCGGTCGCTCAGCGCCGCTTCCGTCCTCCCTCTCTGTTGTCCGCCCCTCCTCTCCTCTCCGGCTGCAGTAGCCCGTAGGTCGTAGCCGAAGCGGATCTACTGCTTCCATTTCCGTTCAACCTCGGCGCCAGTCGTAGCAGGCAGCAACGCCGCCTCCGCCCCGCCCTCCAGATCTCCGGCTCCGGCAGTCGCCACGGGAGCCGCTGCCGACGGCGCAATGGAGGATGAGGGCGGAGCCACCATGTAAGTAACGGCTCCAGCTCAATAGCTAGCTCGAGCTGCTTGCTCCCCGAGCCGAGCCGACTGCATCTATCTCACTTCCCGCCCGGTCCCAACTAATTTAACGAGCCGAGCCGAGACACCCCGCTATCTAAGCCGAGCCGAGCGAGCGAGCCGCCATCTCTGAATTCTAGTCGGATACGAATCGACCGCGTCGTCCCTACGCCACCGCCACCGCCAGCTATCCTCCGCCGCCGCCAGCAGGATGCATCTAATTACCCTTCCTCGCCTCCGATCAAATCTAATTACTCCCAAACAAATCTCGCGCCCACCAAGAGCTCCTCGCGCAATCTCGTCGCAATCCAATCCCGCAATCTCGCCGCAGGCAGGCCATGCTCTCCCTCTCCTCCGCCGCCGCCGCCGCAGCTCTCCGTCCGGCAGATCCAGCCGCGCGCGGGGCCACCTCGCCGTCGCAGCAGCAGCGCAGCCTCCCTCGCGCAACCACCGCGGCGGCGCAAAGGATGCTGACCCTCTCCCCCACCGCGCCGTTCCGTCCGGCAGATCTGTCGGCGCGCGGAGCCATGGCCTCGCACCAGCAGCAGCAGGAGGGCCTTCCTCGCGCGATCACTGCAGCCGCGCTGGGGACGCCCCGCCTCCCCTCCTCAGCTGCAGCGATCCGGCCGGCGGCTCGCGGCTCCGGGAAGTTCGATCACTACGTCGTCATCGACTTCGAAGCCACCTGCGAGCGGGATTCGCGGATCTATCCGCAGGAAATCATCGAGTTCCCTGCCGTCCTCGTCGACGCCGCCACCGGCCGCCTCGTCTCCTCCTTCCGCACCTACGTGAGGCCCAAGCACCACCCGCGCCTCACCGCTTTCTGCACCGAGCTCACAGGGATACAGCAACACCAGGTGGATGGCGGCGTGGATTTGGCCAAGGCACTGGCTATGCATGATTCGTGGCTGACGGCGGCGGGTGCCTCCAAGAACCGCCTCGCTGTTGTCACATGGGGTGACTGGGATTGCCGAACTATGCTGGAGTCAGAGTGCACCTTCAAGGCCATCCCAAAGCCAGCTTATTTCGACCGCTGGGTCAACCTCCGAGTTCCCTTTGAGGCTGCATTTGGCGCTGGGCGGCGAAACCTCCAGGAGGCAGTCCGGGAGGCGGGTCTGCAGTGGAAAGGCCGCCTGCACTGCGGGCTCGACGACGCGCGCAACACGGCGTACCTCCTCGCCGAGCTGATGCGGCGGGGAGTTACCATCTCTATCACTGGCTCTTTGGCGCCGCCGCCTCAGCCTCAGCCAGAGCCGGAGACAGAGCAGCAGCCACAACTTCGGTCGCAGCTACATCATCTGCAGCTTCAGTCTCAGTCACTTCTTCAGCCGCAGCAGGTGCCAATGAATCACAACTTGAGTTATTGCATCAGTGGCGCTTATGCTACAGAGAGCTGCTGTTACTGTGGCGTGGCTATTAGAAGAGGCCTGATGGCGACACGGGGGCCTATGCAAGGGCAGAGCCTCTTGATATGCGGGAACTGGACGCCAGCTTTGGGGCCGATGTGCCCTTTCTTTCTCTGGGCCTGATTGCCGGCCGTCCAGACTCCATTGCGGCTTCATCGACATTAAGGTCAACTAGCTATAGCTATTTACGTTTCCTACACATTCTTTGAGTGCATGCTTAGTGTTCAGTGTAGGTTACATTCTCGCTTACGAGTTCTTGGTGCTCCGTGAATCTATGTGAACCTGTTACAAGTTTACATGACTGGTAGCAGGGTATCTAGATCTTGGGGGAGGGAGTTTGGTTTTTGATGATGAATTCAATTGCAATAGGGTTTGGTCTGGATTTTGTAACGGGGCTGTTATCAAGCAGCTTCAAAAGGGTGTTGGGGCTGAATGCCGTTGTTTCATCCCTTTTAGATCCCTCTATCAGTGATTGATTTCATTTAGTTGAATGCTCGACAGGGTTGTGGGATACTGGGATGGGGATGAATGCTTTCATTTCATACCCTTTTAGATCTCTCTTTGTCAGAGATTGATTTCATATAGGTCATCCGTTTTCACACAGTAGGGTATTAAAATACTGAATGATACTCTTCTATTGATGATATTTCTTATGTTTATCCATGCAAGTTGTGTATGCATGTCAGTGATGTTTATGTTGCATATCTGTATGTGTGTGTGCCAGATTCACATTTCCGGACAATAATTGGTAGTACATACAAGCATGTTAAGTTGGTGAATTTCAGGGTACTTGTTTGCTGTATAGTTGAATCTGCACTAGCTGCAGCCTCAAACTCAGAATATGTTGTTTCCTGAACTGCTTTGTCAACCCTTCACGCCCACACAGTGTATGCGTTTTTATTTACTTATATACAGGTTGCAAATATAGCTTCTGTGTTTGTTTCACCATATGCCGTTTTGCTCAAATCACTTTACTAAGCTGTCTTCTCTTTTTGTTTTATCAGTTATGTGATCAATCTCCATGCCGCTGATGAGATCAAGCTGGGGGTTTCCTCCCTCATGTTCAACTGCGAAAGAAAAGAAAAGCTAAGTTTCTAACATCTGCCCCTTTCCCAATCCGAACTATATTCTATAATCTATCTATCTTTTTTCCTTCTTTTCCCAGCCTTAGGTCTGCAATTTTGTAGCCATTTGATATCATTATTTCATCCGTGCCTCCCAGGACATGTTTGCATCTGCATACTCTGTTGTATTTTTTTAGGCACTGCATAATCTGTTGTAGAAGCAAAGGAAGTTAATTATTTTTTGGTAACTTAGTGTCTTTTTTTGGTAACTTACATATACTTTTTTTTTTCTTAACTCACCTCCTCACCATTTACTGTGTCACTCATCTGCCATTGTGTTATTGCAGCATAATTTTCAGTTGAATGTCCACAATTCAATATCATGATGTTCCTTTTGTCTTCCAAAATAAAATACAACATTTGTCACTAAATGATGCATCTTTTCTTAATGATGAATATAGTTCTTCATGCTCAAATGAAATATGATTTTATCCTAGTTATTGCACCCCCTAATAGAAATTGTGTGTGTGACTCTTTTCTGTCTAAAGATTCTAATCGATGTTCAATTCCATTTGTTGTTTACTCTAGCAGCACACTAATATTTCATGACATGATGCACTGCTACTCCTGAATAGGTTTTGTCATTCTAAAAGAAACTTAGAAACTTAGCTTTTCTGCAAAACTTACCATCAGCTCATCTGAACTGTTGCATCGTTTCCTATAACTTCTTCCTGTGCCCTGTGTACCCTCTCTGATGATGTGCAGAGTTGTGTTATTTCTGCAAAGAATTATCTAATTCTTTCATTGTTGTTTTTTGCATGAATTGTTTGTGAAGAAGACTATGTTCCTGTTCGGGGCTTACATTGGTTCCAGGTATGATGCTGGTCACTATATCTTTTATCAAATGCAGTTCTGTTTCGTATCCCCACAGTAGGCCATGCATACACTGGCATTTCCTGTGCCCCCACTTTTCTTCTTTCGTGATGATGATAGTCATGTAGATGGGTTTACTTTAATACTCCCTCTGCATGGACTACCATGTTCTTATAAATCAGACTACAGGGGGAAACAAAAGTACTTTAAATATTTAACCGCAACAACATTTTTCTGTTTATTCCAGGCATATGCAATGCTATGCTGCTTCTTTTTCCCCTAAAAATTGTGAAGAGGCATTTTAGATTCTGTTAATAATTTAGTTGAAAGTGTCAAATTAGCTGTAAATTGTATGTAAGATGTCTGTTACTTAGATAATATGTTCATTTTTCGATGGGATAATGGCGAACCTATCTCAAGCTAAACAAGATACCTGAAGATCCTAACAATCCCTGAGTAACAAACCAAAGATTACATCGAACTGCTTGTTCGTTAACACTGATTTCCCATATAAATAGCAGAATTTAATTGTTGATTTGGGAGTTTGAAAGTTGGCGTAATTTGTGAGATGGCTGTCATTTAGAGTTCTGTTTTCCTACATGGTAGCCTACATAATAGCCTAGACACTATCAAATTGTTATTTTATCTTTTTGGGTCTGCTTTTTATGAATCATGTACAGCTCACGTGGTTGGCTTGCTTATAATTGATCAAAGTATTCTTCACTTTTTATGACCATGTATAGCAATTCCTGTCATCTTTGTGGTTTACACTGCAAATATCAATGCCAGTCTTTTTGTTTGCATCATCAGTACATCTTTTTCTCACAAATTTACGTTCTTTTGCTTTTTTTTTTGCAGATGATACACCACTACAAGCATCTCCAATTTGATAGGAGTGTGTCGAGATGGCACAAGACAACCGCACGCTGGAGTGACCTGCATCATGACGTGGCACGACATGCCACGCGCTGACTTTCATCCGTGCTGTTATTCGCAGATGCACATATAGTAATCTGTAATGCTCAAGAAGTACGACAATGCTCAGAAAAGAAGCTTGATATTCACATCTAAATATGCAGTCTACGCAGATATATTTGTGTTGGTTCTGTACTGTGTAAATTTGAAATCTGCAGTTTCTATGGACATTTGGATTTTTTTTAATTCTGAATTAGATACTTTTTGACTTTGTTCGACAGTTTTAAGCTGTCCGTATGTACATCATTTTTGTCAGTTTACTAATGTCAGATTGGTGTTTAGATACATGGGAAACACCCGAATTTTCCCGTGTCTGTTTTTGTGTTTTTTATTGACTGGAAACACCCGAAACCGGGTGCCAGATGTCAGTAAAACACACGAATATCAGGTGGACAGTCCCCTTTCTACTTTGATGCACCTAGTAACGCTCACATCCGGATTTAGCCCTCCAACCTCCCAAAATCGCCCAATGCTAAATTTGCTGTTGCCCATTACTTACCCAACTCACGGTTGATCTTTCCCACTCCGAGGTTCGTCTCCCACTTGCTTCCTGCCCGTGGAACCACCGCAGAGTTCCATTACCTTTCTAGCATTTTCCGCCATCTCTATCCTTCCATTCCCCCATTTCCTTTTACTTTCACTACTGTAATTCAAAAACCAAAGCAGCACCACACGGAAGAACAATCAGTACCGTTTGGCTGCACTGTTGGACTGAATTGAAATAAGAGCCTAATTTCAAACGAAGAACAATCCAGTAGCTATAATTATTTAATGTTTTCTATAACTAAACTATGCAAAGAAGCAGCCAATAACTAAGTCCGAGGTGAATTGGTTGTGCGCTTGAATACTACAATATCATAGACCTGCATATATTATCTCTACAATTTAATTTATGGTATTTTCACATATTAATTTATACAAATTTATTATAAGTTATGCCCGTACATTTAAGTTATCCCCCGTATATAGTTATCCCCACAGTTATCTTCATAAGTTATTACCGCATTATTTTTTGTAAGTTGTTTTCATAAGTTACCTACATTTTTATTTTCACATGTTATTTTTATAAGACTTCGTTAGCGAAGAGGTGTGGGAGTGGTGCCATGGACGCCGCCGATTCCGCATCCGACGAGAAGCATGAACAAGGAGATATCCTCAGCAAATACTATGCCCGCGAATGACGGGGATGCGAGACATCAAGAGAATGTGAGGTATTGTGGGTTGATTAATACCCGTACATTGCTACAGGTGATGGGGACTTCGTAATTGAAGGCGAGTACGAGTCATGGATGCATTCGATTCCGCATCGATGACGAGCACGACAAATAGGGATCCTCGATAGACGTTGCATCGGGAAGGACGATGAGTCAACAAGACAGGGATGCGAGCAACATGAGAAGATTAATGTGTGCGTGCAGCGGTGCAGGACGATGAGAGGATATGTGGCACTGCGGGTAGATTAATGCCTTTGCTTTGCTACGGTAAAGGGGACTTCGCAAGTGAAAAGTTACAAGAACCATGGACGCTGCTATTATGTATCTTGTTAGGAGTATGACTAAAAGAGATATCCTCGATAGACGTTGTGTCTGGGAACAATAGTGGAACGGTAACGGGGATGCGAGCAACGTGAGAAGACGAATGAGTGCGTGCAATGATATGGGACGGCGAGAGGAGACGATACATCATGGGGTTTTCTAAAAAAAATATAACGTACTAAAGGATGATGGGTTGATTTTTTAAATATTAGGAGGGTTTTTTTTGCAAAATATGACGTACCAATTCTTGCTTTAGTATTTAGTATTAGGGAGAGATAAGTTTATTTTCACAAGTTATTTTCATGACTTAATTCCATAAATTATCTGCATTATTTATTTTCATAATTTTGTATGCAAAAGTTATATGCATAAAATACATGCATATATTTTTATACAATTAAATTTTATGGTATTTGTATTGGATACCTATACCCGGGTACACACCGCAAACGCTAAAACACTCTAACCAGAGCCACCATGGCAACAACCACAAAGCAAAAACGAAAAAGAGACCAGTATAAAACTATTTAATCTGTGACGATCTCCCGGCGACAGTTTCATAAAACGTCACTATTTTGCTTTAAGCCCAGAAAGCCCAGAGAAGCCCAGAAAATTGCGACGAAATCCTTGCGACGGTTTCAGAAACGTTATCATTTTGCTCTAAGCCCAGATAACTGTAACAATTCTTCATTTTTATCACGGTTCGGCCCAAAATGCTGCAACGTTTATACAAATTTGTCACGAACGTGAACTAAAAAATTGTCATTTCCCATATGAAAAAATAAAAAAATGTACCAACCATGGTGTTGAGTTCCATGAATAAAACCTTCTACCACTATTAGTAACAAATTTTATTTATTGCAAACAAATACAACCACATCACATAATGAAAGGACCGTGATGTCACCTAGAGGGGGGGTGAATAGGTGATTCTGCAAATTTCCAACACTTAAAACAAACTGTCAGTTCAACTCCGGATACTCCGAGGGTATGTCGGATACTCCGGGGTTAAGGCCGAGACTCCGCAACACCTCTGGATACTCCGGATCAACTTTTGCTGGAAAAATGACTAAGTCAGAACGAAAACCGGTCAGACCGGTTTGGAAAACCGGTCAGACCGGTTTCTGACTGAGAAACACTAGAAAGTAAATTAACCCCTCTTTCGAGCTCTAGCACAAATGAAACTTGGTGGAGTGCTTCAATATATGATTTCTAGCAGGTCCAACTAGTCCCTGCACACAAGACAAGCACAACCAAGTAGATCGAAGCGAAAGCAAATATATGTGCTAGAAAGGAAATCGTGAGGCAAACCAAAATTGGAGACGCAACGAGTTGTTTCCCGAAGTTCAAATTCACTGTTGCCCAGGGCTGCCCAAAAGCGCAGCGAATCCTACGTCTCCGTTGAGGAAGCCCTTAGTGACCCAAAGGTCGAGCTATCTCCTCGGTTCCACTAACTTGATCTTTTCCCCGAAGGAGGCAAGACCACACCTGCACAAACAATCCGTGGCACACCACAACCTTGGTGGCCCACCGGCGACGCCTAGCCGTCTAGGAGGCTTCACCTCCAAGAGTAACAAATGCTTCAATGAGTTGCTAGACCTCAACCTCGAGTGCTCAAGCTATGGATTCACTCCTCACTGATTTGGCTAGCTCTCTAGCTCTCTATTGCTCACACACAAACCCTCTCTCAACCCAATCCAAAGATATGAACAAATTCAACCAACTCTCACAAAGAGAGGCTTGGGGAGAGCTTGCTGGTACTTGAAAAGCTTCTGGACGCTCAAGGGACCCAATGGAACCAGCAGCCCTCAAAGGTGAGGGCTAGGGGGTATAAATACCCCACACACAAAAACTAGCCGTTATGCCCGAGGAAAACCGGTCAGACCGGTTTCCCAAACCGGTCAGACCGGTTTGGGTCCTTCCAGCACACTCAACTCCAAAACACTCCTCTCAAAGGCTATCTCACATGGGTTGACCTATGAGCACTTTTTGGTGTGTAGTCAAACAACTAATGTTGCATCCCTCTTGATAGTACGACATTCCTATACTCAAGATTGCAAATGACTAAATTCTCCATTTGAGCTTCTATGTCTTCATTGATGCCATGCTTGATCAATATCAATGCCCTCACTGCCCAAACCGGTCAGACCGCTTTGCGTCATTTGTATTGCTTACATGGGATGATTAACACATGTTTTCTTTCTTCATTATTTCCTGCTCATATACTTAAGCAAACAAGTTAGATGACTAATCATGTTGTCATCCAAAATCACCAAAACATATAAGTGCCTAGATGCACTTTCAATCTCCCCCTTTTTGGTGATTGATGACAACATGATTAAAGCTTACAAATGATATGAAATTTAAAGCTCTAACCATTTGAGATATAATATGAGCTCCCCCTTAATATGTGCTATGAGTGGAATATCAAAATTTTGGCCTCACATGCCAAATGCACATACCAAGAAAGAAACAAGAGCTCCTTGCAACAAGTGTATGTGACAGGATAAAACAATATGTGATGCATATGACATGTATATCATTTAATGGCATAGAAAAAGAAATGCATGTGCTATCTTAGGCCAAACCGGTCAGACCGGTTTGGCAAACCGGTCAGACCGGTTTTGCCCAGACAGCACACACACCAACAACACATCAACCAATACATGCCCATCACACTAACAAATTGTCACTTAGGATACATAAATAAGTTCAACACACGTAGTAGCACACATTACGAGTCCTCAAGTCAACAAATAGAGTAAGAACAAATTATTACATCCATGTTTCTGCTCACACAGCAGAAACCGGTCAGACAGGTTCTAGAAACCAGGTCAGACCGCTTTTGTTTGACAGACTACAAGAAGCTGCTGAAACTTGACGCTTTAATCCATTTTTCTCCCCCTTTGTCATCAATCATCCATAATGGGCCTGGAGAAGCTTGTAGTCATGCTCCCACCATCCTTCAAGTATCCACATCTTCGCCGCAACTAGAAGGTCGAGCTATGATCATCTGACGAAGAAGTAGTAGTCCAATGAAAACCTTCACTCAATCGAATGTATATGTGTGGTAGTGTGAGAGTGATTCAGAAGTGCTAGTCAAGGAAAAGATATAGATGTGCTAAACATACCCTGACTAGGAGTTGTAGTGGTACCAAAGATAGATGCCGTTGCCTCTGAAGCAAAGTCTCCGGGAGTAGGAGATGGGGCTGTCGAGAACTGAACTCCCACCATAGAAGATGAAGTACCAGCATACCCATATGATGTGGACGGAAGTGTAGCAGCTGCATAGATCGGTCCTGGGGGTGCAAATCCAAACGAGGAGCTAAACAAGTCACCCTCTAAAGTAGGCATGCAAGTGTATGTCCCTGGAGCACCAACTGACGGAGGTGGAACCGGTGGTGGAGGCTGTGAGGTCGACCCAACGTGTCCATATCCAAAGATGTCACCATACTCCTCAAAGTAGCCCGCATTCATGTGATCGGTCATGATGTCTCTAAGCGGAGGTATCTCAGGTAGCTCAAGTGGAGGAGAGATGGGAGATGGAGGGTTGTCCGGACTCAACATGGCACGCATCTTTTTGAACTCATCACGAGTCTTCTTGCTATCAATCCTCTGCTGTCTAAGATCCACTCGGACATCCCTCTGACCTTTGCAAATCCCTGTGAACATGGAGATGAACCTTCTAATGGGAGATGTCCGCTGCCCTGGCTGTGCACTGCTGCCAAAACTCGGTCAGACCGGTTTGCCAAACCGGTCAGACCGGTTTGGTCAGGCTGCAGCTGAGTGGTGTCAAACTGCTGCGGTGGCTGCTCCCCATGCTGCTGCTGCTGCTCTGCTGCTTCGCTGCTTCTGTGTCTTCTGGTGGGTCTGCTCGTGGAGATGGAACCCTGATCTTCTTTGGAATAGGTACACGAGGTCTCCCATGAGATACATCACAATGAAAAGAAATGTTCGTGACCTTCTCGATAACCCTCATGAGATAAGGTGCATAACCACAAAGCTTCTGGGGATTTTCAGAAATGTGCTTGATCTCCTCCCAAATGTAATTACCCACACAGAACTTGTCCTCTCCAGGTCTCATCCTAGCAAGCAAGTTCTTGGCAAACAAGGATATATCAGATGTGTTGCCACCCCTAGGAGCAAGTGTCGCTCTAAGCAATCGGTTGAACACCGAGTAATATGTGTAAAGTCCGGCGACCTTCCCAAAGTTACCTGTCTCGGTACTAGGATACATGAACTTCATGTCCACAGCTGGGAAGACTCCATCTAGGTGTAGCCTATGCCGACTCCTGTCAACCAATTCATAAGCCACTTCATCACATTCTTCAACAATAATTGGATGCATTGCATTGCTTCACTAGTTAGGCTTGATTAATGTCTAGAGATCCCTCAAAGTAGACTGTGGCATAGAACTGAGCTATTACTTCTGTGTTCCAATCCCACCGGTAGCCCATAATGCGGTAAATCTTTCTCGCTTTGCATGTCTCAATGATTTGATCAAAGATCACATTTTTAGTTTTCTCCATGTACTCCCAATCAACCCACTGCTGCTCACATGTGATCTTTCCTATGGTGACAGCTGACTGATAATAATCATAGGGCTTATTCTCCTCTGATCTCTAGCTGTATCTGTCATTCCTAGAGCTCTATAGTTTACCACCCTCCACGTAGCAGGGGCGGTTGGCTCTCTAACTCTAGGAAATGGTGGCTCTCCATCATCATCACCATTGCCCTCTTCCTCCTCTTCTTCTTCCTCTCCCTGTCCCTCTGCTATAACATTGTCATCATCATCATCATTCTCATCACCTGCTGCCCCACTCCTGTGTCGGAACTCAACTCTATAATTCTCATCTTCAATCTCATCATCATCGCTAGTGGTGTTCTCCACTACATCCACATCCTCAATCTGCTGCTCAGCTGCTCTCTTTGGCCCCCTAGGCCTCAAAGATCTCCCACCAGCCGCTTGCGAGCTGCTGCCAATAGATGGATCTTGGCGACTCTTTTTGACTCTCTCGGCATGCGATCCCTTTGGCATCTTCCACTGTCTTTCCTGGGTTCACAAGATATGGAACACATAGCATAAGTACTAGGACAAGATTGACAAAAGATAGGATCAATTGGTGAGCATCCAACAGGATTTGGGACAGCTCAGAGACAAACCGGTCAGACCGGTTTCAGAAACCGGTCAGACCGGTTTTACCCGAGCTGAACCAAATCAAGTTAGAATCAATCCAAGACAGTGACATGATCAAGATTTTGAGAGATATACTGCCAGATAAAATATCCCTACATCTTATGAGAGCTAAACATGTTGCAAACGAAGGACTTGAGCCTTCACTGCCTAAACCGGTCAGAACGGTTTGCCAAACCGTTCAGACCGCTTTTGGCAGTGAGGGTGCAAATCCTTGGTCCGCAAAATGTAGCCCACCAAATCCATTGATCTCTTAGGGATAGGTTCCTAGACATGCCAGAAGGTGTTCTACCAAAGAGATTTGAAAGATATTCATCGAGTGAGTAGATCGGGCGATGGGAACATTTGAATACCTTGATAACCTTGAACTCGAGAGGAGATGAAGATTTGAATCCAAATCCGGTGGGGAATCCAATCAGGCCGCCTTGGGGCACTCCAATCCCACCAAGAATCCTCCTTTTCCTTGGTTGAATCTTCAAATCGCCATAGGAGGGCCTTCTCGCGGTGAAGAACTGATGAGGGAGTTGTTTTCGTGGTGAATGGGTAAGGAGAGAGAGAGGGAATCACGGGAGCGCTGTAAATCCAGGTGGGCCAGCTGTCTAGGCCAAACCGGTCAGACCGGTTTGGAAAACCGGTCAGACCGGTTTCTCCCAAGCAGCTGGGACTTGTCCAAATTCTGCATGCTTGAGCTCCAAAACTTCTTCACTTGATCTGAGATTACATAAGGTGGTCTTGATCTTTAAAATCTCATAATTGTCTTCAGAGGAGAAAAGATTTTCAATAAACCTGTGACCCTGGACACTCTCGGTCAGACCGGTTTTTCCCAGGCAGCTGGGACTTGTCCAAACAATGCGGATGTGAGCTCCAAAGATTCTTCACTTGATCTGAGATAAATATGTGATGGTCTTGATCTCCAAAGTCTCATGATTGTCTTCAGACGAGAAAAAGATTTCCAAAAACTCCACCAACTCTTGCTTCTTCCAAGAGAGATGGGAAAGAGATGGATGGATAGATAAGGATTTATGGACTTGAGAATATCTCTCTATTTGTGACTAGCCATCAATCAAGCAAAGTTAACTATAGTCACAAATAGATCAACAAAGGTCAAGAGACCAAAGCACAAATATTTTCAAAATAGCACACAACCTATCATGCTAGTTGGATTTTTCAAAAACTTATCCTATGTCACACAACCACATGCACACATATTGAGTTAAAGTCCAAGTTAGCATATTTGACTCACATCTTTCATCATTTAACAACACTTGACAAAAGTCAATTATGGAGAAGATGTCAATCAAATATCTAAATGATACACAAGAGAAATGCTCAATATAGTTGCATGCAAATGCACAAGCTAGCATGATAAAAGGCCTAGATGCACAAGGTAAATACTAGTTAATAAAAAACATACCTTTGCCTCTAGCCATAATTGTTGTACAACATTTCAAATTAAGCCATGTGTATTCTCTCATGAGATGAACTATTCGACAAAGAAGAGAATACATTAATTTGCACAACAACAAATTTCACATTTAATGACCTTTATATGTGAATGGCAAATGGATCATTAAATGTGAAAACCTCACAATATAGACCAAATTCCTTTCTCTAATGCATATGTGATGTATTGTGTAGGAGAGGCTCACATGCACTAGTTTTGAGTCAATCAAGATCAAATAAAGGAATTTAGACTATATTATGGTGAGTTGCCAAAACATATATTAAAAGCAAGATCCAAGATATGGGATGATACAAATTTACCACTTTGGATCGCAAATAGAATTGACAACTCCAAATGAGAGAATTGATCTCTCACCATTGAGACTACAAGATCACTAAAAGAAATGTTAGTCTCAAGGACACAAATATTGAAGTAATCTCCCCCTGAATATGTGCATCATGCATGGAAGGCATGTGACATGCACTTTGTCTTATGAGACATGGATGGATTATTTCAATATTTGGTCACGGCACACATTTTCCTGCCCATGACAAGACTTTGCTCCAAAATAGAGCTGTTAAAAGCACCACATGGCATATATCAAGCAAATTCATGAATAGAGTTTTAGTCACTATCAAGTGTCACATGAGTTCAAGCACTTGAAACACTTGATCCTACCAAAGGCATGAGTGACTGAAACTTAGTCAAGTTAAGCACAATTTTCATCGAGATGTCATTGGGTAAGAGTTATAGAGCGGAAGCAACTTATCTTGGCTAGACACTTGTACATGAGTGATTACTCCCTAGCCAAGCTTCCAATGCATCTCGTCGTCCCTGCTAACTCATCAAGCACTCTTTGGTATCCAACTCATGTTGGGTCCAATAAGGTTAGTCACAAGATGCTTAGGAACCCAAATGGCCCTTATGCTAGTTCGAGGTGTGTCAATCACTCTAGTAGCATAGGTGCTCACTTTGTCCTTCCTAAGCTTACTAAAGTCATAATGGACGAGGTTGGATTTGGGAACATTACCATTTGGACAATCCTTATCCAAATGTCCCTTGGTCCGGCACGTGTAGCAAATACGGCTTCGGACCCCTCTTGAACCTCGTCTGACTTTCTTCTTGTGGCCATCATCAATTTTTGGCCTTTTGCTTGATGTCTTGACTTGAGAAGCCCTCTTCAAAGGTTGTTGGGCTGCTGCTGCCTGAAACCGGTCAGACCGGTTTGCCAAACCGGTCAGACCGGTTTTGGCTGGGCAGACAGCCTCTTGAGGAATCGGGCACTCGGCAATCAAGTTCAACTTGATCAAGTCCTCTTTTAGCCTTGCAACCTCTTGCATGAGATCTTCATTTTCTTTAGCAATGAGGTCAACACGAGATTCTACAATCACATGCTCATCACAAAAGTTTGTTGCTTGGGAGCAACATGGGTTATCACAAGATAATATAATTTCAGCTCGTGAGCATGTGCATGTGTGAGTTTGAGGTTCAAAGGATTTTACCGATATTTCCACAACCTCATGAGCTATGTCTAGTAAAGCATGTGACTCTACAAGCTCTTCATGGGAACACAAAAGTTTCTCATGTTTTGCTTGTAGCAACTCATGCTCACTAGCTAGCGAACCAAGTTTTTGCTTGAGCACTTGGTTTTCTTGTTCCACAGATGCTACACATGAGAGCGAGTTAGTGAAACAAGCATAATCATTGACCAATTTGGTGGCACAAGCATAATCATTGACCAATTTATCATACTTACAGACCAAGGAGGCATTCATGGACTTGACTCTCTCAAGCTCCTCGGTGAGAGCTTGGATAGTCCCAATTCTTGCACTTTTGTCCCTCTTGGTCTTCTTTATCTAGTTTGATCCCTTCCATCCTATCTAGCCGCTTTAAGTTTTGCTTTGCTTTGCATCCACATGAAATCCACATTGAAATCCATGTCTTCAACTATGAGAAATATATTCAATATCTTCAATTTAATTGTCCCAATATCTTTTGACAAGCTTCCTTTAAATGAGCCCAACATATGTCTCATTTGTCATTTTCCTTTACTTGTCATTGCCTCTTGGTGATAGTCACATGAGGCTCAGTGCATGTTGCTGATGATGTTGAGCACTCCTCATGTGACTTGGCTCTTGCTTGCTCTTGCTCGTCGCCTTTTGTGCTTGAGAATAGTTCTTCAAGTTGAGCCCAAATGAGATGAGCATCAACTTGAATCATCTCATCTTTTAGGATGAGATTCTTCACTTCCTTGCTCAAAACACTAAACGAGAAGTTAGCGACACGAGCGTTGAGTTGAAGACAATCCATCTCCTCTTGTGTCATATTGGACATGTCGTTCCAATCAACATTTTGAGGATGGATTCCCTCAACTACAACCTGCTCAATAAGAGGACCCATGGTCCTAACAATATCAAGTACATGAGCAGACCAAGTAGCATAATTAGAGCCGTCACTAACTAGTGGCTCGACGGTTACCTCACATGAAGTTGATATCTTTCCTCACGGCGGTTAAGCTTGGATGTGAGGCCAAGCTCTGATACAAATTGAAAGGACCGTGATGTCACCTAGAGGGGGGTGAATAGGTGATTCTGCAAATTTCCAACACTTAAAACAAACTGTCAGTTCAACTCCGGATACTCCGAGGGTATGAAGGATACTCCGGGGTTAAGGCCGGAGACTCCGCAACACCTTTGGATACTCCGGATCAACTTTTGCTGGAAAAATGACTAAGTCAGAACCAAAACCGGTCAGACCGGTTTGGGAAACCGGTCAGACCGGTTTCTGACCGAGAAATACTAGAAAGTAAATTAACCCCGCTTTCGAGCTCTAGCACAAATGAAACTTGGTGGAGTGCTTCAGTAGATGATTTCTAGCAGGTCCAACTAGTCCCTGCACACAAGACAAGCACAACCAAGTAGATCGAAGCGAAAGCAAATATATGTGCTAGAAAGGAAATCGTGAGGCAAACCAAAATTGGAGACGCAGCGAGTTGTTTCCCGAAGTTCAGATTCAGTGTTGCCCAAAGGCTACCCAAAAGCGCAGCGAATCCTACGTCTCCGTTGAGGAAGCCCTTAGTGACCCAAAGGTCGAGCTATCTCCTCGGTTCCACTAACTTGATCTTTTCCCCGAAGGAGGCAAGACCACACCTGCACAAACAATCCGTGGCACACCACAACCTTGGTGGCTCACCAGCGACGCCTAGCCGTCTAGGAGGCTTCACCTCCAAGAGTAACAAATGCTTCAATGAGTTGCTAGACCTCAACCTCGAGTGCTCAAGCTATGGATTCACTCCTCACTGATTTGGCTAGCTCTCTAGCTCTCTATTGCTCACTCACACAATCCCTCTCAACCCAAATCCAAAGATATGAACAAATTCAACCAACTCTCACAAAGAGAGGCTTGGGGAGAGCTTGCTGGTACTTGAAAAGCTTCTGGACGCTCAAGGACCCAATAGAACCAGCAGCCCTCAAAGGTGAGGGCTAGGGGGTATAAATACCCCAAACCCAAAAACTAGCCGTTATACCCGGGAGAAACCGGTCACACCGGTTTCCAAAACCGGTCACACCGGTTTTTGAATAAAACTAGCCGTTACACTCTTGAACAGTAAAACCGGTCAGACCACTCTTGAGCTCCAAAACCGGTCATCCTGGTTTCCAAAACCGGTCATCCTGGTTTTGGCACTTTCAGCACACTAAACCCAAAACACTCCTCTCAAAGGCTATCTCACATGGGTTGACCTATGAGCACTTTTTGTGTGTAGTCAAACAACTAATGTTGCATCCCTCTTGATAGTACGGCATTCCTATACTCAAGATTGCAAATAAATAAATAAACTCTCTACTTGAGCTTCTATGTCTTCATTGATGCCATACTTGATCAATATCAACAGCACATATTCTTATTAACAATTACATGACATGAATATCCATTGACAATAAAAAACCTGCTCATATACTTAAGCAAACAAGTTAGATCACTAATCATCTTGTCATACAAATCACCAAAACACTTAAGTGCCTAGATGCACTTTCACATAAGACACAGAAATGTTGTTCGGTCAAAAGTTCACTTTTGGTCCTTCAACTCCCTCTCTCGGCCCAGCTTTCTTCCCTCTCCTTCCCACTTGGGCCAACAGTTGAAACCAGCCCACCATCAGCATGCCAAAGTTCGCTTTTGGTCCTCTAACTCCCTCTTTTAGGCTATCTTTACTCCCTTTCTTTCCTACATGGGCCAACCATTAAAACCAGCCCACTATTAGCATGCCAAAGTCCACTTTTGGTCCTCCAACTCTCGCGCTTGGCCCACCGCGCCCTCCGGCCCAGCTCGCCCCACCGGCCCAGCTCGCCGCGGCCCACTCGCACTTGCAGCCCACTCGTGAGGGAGAGAGAAGGAAGAGAGTTGACCCGGAGATAAATATGTTTGACTAAGATTTCCCAAGGTTTTTATGTTGAAACTCAAATTTTAACCAAAACAAAAGTTTTTTTAGAATTTAAAACCCTACAACTTTCATATTGGACAATTTTTGAATTGAGCTATGGTTTATGTAGTAAAATAAATTTAGGAGAGTTGATCCGGAGTCAAACGATGTTTGACCGAGATTTAAAGAGAAAAAACGTGTTGAAACATGAAAATCGACCAAAACAAATGTTTCTTAGAATTTAAAATCCTACAACTTTCATATTGAGCTATTTTTGAATTGAGCTATGGCTTATGTAGTAAAATAAATTTAGGAGAGTTGACCCGGCGTCAAACGATGTTTGACCGAGATTTAAAGAGAAAAACGTGTTGAAACTCAAAAGTTGACCAAAACAAAAGTTTCTTAGAATTAAAAGTTCTACAACTTTCATGTTGAAAGGTTTTTGGTTTGAGCTCTAAATTTAGGAGAAAAATTGAGTTTCCTTTAAACTTCTTTAAATGAATTTGAACTTGAATTTCAAATTGGAGTTGAACCAACTTTTTTGAAGAACAAATGGTAATGTAACTTCATATTTGCTAATATTATACTAAATGTGTGGCTATGTCCAATTTGTAAGTGTATATGAGCAATATAAATCTTGAGTTGTATGGAATTTCAAAGTTTGAGTTGAATTGTATGAAACAATGTGAGAGAACAATCTAGTTTATGAACAATGTATACTCCTTTTTCATGGAACGTAATGAAAGTTTTATGTCAAGTGTAAACATCCATAAAGTGATTCCATGCCAATTTTCAGAATTTTTGGAGAAGTTTTTGGTATTATTATCATTATTTTATATTAAGGTGACTAGTAGAAGTTTGAATTTTCCCTATAAGTCAATTGAATTTTTCGTCAATATTGCAGATGTGGGATAGAATGGACCATAGGCGCCTAAATATAGTTTTTTAGAATTTTTTTGAATTTTATTAGAGGTACATATACGTTAGTTTTGAATTACTTTTGGTAAATACGCAAAAATTCATTTAAATGTTAGAAAATAGTAAATCTACTTCAAAATTCTGAAAACTCCTAGAAGACAACTCATATGTAGTCTATTACATATAAAAAATAAGTTGGTGTATATAAAATAATTATTTTTATGTGCTACTTCACAAAGATGCAATAAAAAGAAAAAGAAAAAGAAAAATGTAAGTTGAGAAAGAATGAACCAAGGCCTGTTCGGCCCAAAATGGCCCAACTCTTCCTGGCCGTCCATTCTCAATTCGATGGACCTGATCGCACGTCCATAGTATAAATCGAGATGAAACCCTAGCCCCCTTCAGCCTCCTCCCTCCCAGCGCCTCTCCCATCCTCGCCTCCGCAGCAAGCCTTCCCCGCCCCTCTCCTCGCCTTCCCCGCCCCCCTCCATGCCGCCGCTTCCTCTCCTCACATCCACGCGAGCCCGCACGCGCCAGGTGAGGGCGAGCGCCGCTGGATCCCATCCATGCCGACCTCGCCGCCGCTGGCCCCTCGCCCGCGCCGAGTCCGGTGTGTGCTGCCGCGACTAGTGCTCACCGTGCTGGCGGCTTCGTGCGGCCCCGGCCCCTCCCCCACTCTTGCTAGGTTCTTGTCCTCGGCCGCGGGTGTCCCGAACCCTAGCAGCAGCCGACATCCGCAGCGCCATGTGGACGGCCGGCGGTGCTCAGATCCGGGGGTCGACGGGCGCCGCGCGGCATGGGGCCTGTCCCGTCGCCACGGGCTTCGATGCATTCGACGGCCGGGTTCGAGATAAGTCCCCCTCCTCACCTTGCATCCTTCCTCTCCCCCTTCTCCTCCTTCTCGCTGCGGCTACGAACCCTAGCTTGTGTGTGCTTGTATGATGTGGGTGTTCCGTTTCCCATATAAGGCATTTGCACCACCTGTTTCTTGATTTGCAAGAACGATGACAAGATATATGTGCCTCACTTGGGAATAAAAGAATCTGTTTCTAACAATGTAAAAGTACAACTGTGTTGTGGCATTTAGTACCATAGTAGTACCATTCTATTTACTGCAATTTGCATTGCCCATTTACCTTGAGATGGCTTTGCTGCTTGCTTTAGCTGTTATCTACAATGAGTTTAATCTTGATTGCTCCTTGGTTGTACATATAAATAGCTCCTTGTTCTGTTTGTAGCTGTCTGCATAGGTCTATATGATATGCATTTTCTTGTTCGGTGTAGTCATCTCCTTATGTCATATATAGGAATTATGCTCATATCGCCCTAGTCTGTTATTTATTTGTCATTGACTAAGCTTGTGTCTGTTCCATGTTTGTGTGTATGTCGGGGTCCACCACCATAGACAGGAGGAATGGCGAGCCGAAAAGGGTGAGCTCCAATTCTCTGTCTCTATCTCTTTGCCTGTCTGTCGCGCGGATATGTGGATGATTGCTGCTGCTGGTGGTGGTAGTATTTGTTTCATCCACCATTGTCTTAATATGATGTTGCTGCTGGCGGCTCTATGGGTGCTGCTGCTGCTCATATTTGTTTCATCCACCATCCCCTCTGTTTTGCTTGTGGTCATTTTGTTTTATCAATTTGGGGATTTCGTTTTATATCATGGATTGCTAGTTGTGATGTTTGCATTGAATATGAGCAAAGAGTTAATAAGACCATATATGCCAGTGATTATATGACTCCTTCCTGAGCACTTGGTGATGCCAATGATGATTCTTGTTATTTTTCCTGAGCACTTGTCCATGCCGATGATGTTTCTGCTCATTGTTCCTGAGCACTTGTCCACGCCAATGATGATTTTAGTTCCATTACTTGATGCACTAGTCCATGCTAGGAATGTTTGGTTCTGTTCAAGAATTAATCATGCCGTTGATGCTTGTTTCTATAGTTTGCACGCTATACATGTGATGTTTGTTCACCCTGAATCTACTTGGGTGCCCAACACTTGATTGTATGTCTGTACTTTCTATTCTTATTTGAGGCATTGGACAATATGCTGTGATGGTGATTTTCCTTTCTCTATTTGTTCTTATTTGAGGCATTGGACAATATGCTGTGATGGTGATTTTCCTTTCTCTATTTGTTCTTATTTGAGGCATTGGACAATATGCTGTGATGGTGATTTTCCTTTCTCTATTTGTTCTTATTTGAGGCATTGGACAATATGCTGTGATGGTGATTTTCCTTTCTCTATTTGTTCTTATTTGAGGCATTGGACAATATGCTGTGATGGTGATTTTCCTTTCTCTATTTGTTCTTATTTGAGGCATTGGACAATATGCTGTGATGGTGATTTTCCTTTCTCTATTTGTTCTTATTTGAGGCATTGGACAATATGCTGTGATGGTGATTTTCCTTTCTCTATTTGTTCTTATTTGAGGCATTGGACAATATGCTGTGATGGTGATTTTCCTTTCTCTATT
>OAMR01000291.1:272430-302019 GCA_900205405.1 Echinochloa crus-galli | reverse complement strand
GTTAGGGAGGGGGTCATGGCCCAGGTTGGCCGACACTAGGCTCCGCCGGTGGTGGTATCTTTGTCAGTTACCATTCTCCGTAGTTATATGTGCAACGTTGCATACCATGCTAAATCAAATGATTTGTCAATTCGAAATACCTTCAGCGTAGATTCTGCTTGTATGCATAGTTTTAAACTTCTTATATCATTTTAGTAGTACTACCTTGCAAGACCTTACTGTATTGCTTCCTAATTCAATATTTGTTGAGAGACTGAAACTAACCTGCATGCATATGTATGGGGATCATCTGTAGTTTTGAGACTTTTAGTTTACAAATGTTGCTGAATTCTTCATCAAGTAGTGATCTGTTTTAGTTTTTATAGAACATCTTTTGTTTTGTGCCTTTTGAATGCTATAGTGACCTGCATTTTTTATTTCAGGCAATATCTTTCCCGGCAGAACATTTTACTTCTGCCAAGAAATCGTCGTTATCATCTTATGTATTGTCCCTTCTACCAACCTCAAACTCTGGGCATGAGCAGAATCAACCTTGTTCAGAGGCTTTGAAACCATTACCTCCTGAATCACTTCCTAAGAGATGGAGAGGGAGCGATTTCACATGGCAAAATGCACCACTGGAGTTCAGTGAGGAGTCTGGGTCTGAAAGTGAGAAAGATGAAAGGAATGGGAATTTTATTAACAACCAGGTCCTTCAGTCGTACAGATCCGTTGATAACTCAAATGGAAACGAGGAAACATCAACTTCGGACTGTGCTGGCAATCTTCATTATCTAACCGAAAAGTCTATGTTTGTATCTCCAAAACTGTTTGCATTCTTTCAATCTTCTCTCCCTGGGACCTTAAAGGGTTGTCACTGGGTGTTGCTATATAGGTAAAGTATTAATCAGCTTGTCATGCTTACATCTTCTCTCTGAAAAATACCATGTTTAATGTTTCTGTGCGCACTTTGTAATTCTTTCTTGTTTTTAACAAATGAAGTGCAGCACCTGGAAGCATGGAATATCTCTAAGAACACTTCTTCGTAGAAGTGAGAATACTCAGGGTCCATGCCTATTGGTATGTCCAACTATTTACTTGCCCTTGCCATTTTAAGTTGTTACTTGTGCCATAGTTTGGTGTGAAATTCATAATTATTTTTTAGATTGTTGGAGATATGCGAGGGGCTGTGTTTGGTGGCTTATTGAACAGTCCTTTACGGCCGACAGAGAAAAGGAAATACCAGGTCAGCCATAAAGGAATTGCACATTATGCTCAATCACAACAAATGCAAGTCATGCTGCTTGTGCATGAGATTAGTAAGCTCAGTCCAGCATATAGTAACTATTGTTACTTTTCTTATGAACCAGGGAACAAACCAGACATTTGTGTTCACAACTGTATATGGTGAACCTAGACTTTTCAGACCAACTGGTAAGTATAATTTATAGGGGAAAAACATGTGAATGAGTAGCTTGTGATGAATACTTGAATTTTTTTTTGAGTTGTTTCACGGGCCAGTAGCCGTTTCATGTTATGTCCCTAAACGTCTTGCGCAAGACCAGTTTATCGAGCCACTGGTTAGTGGAACAGGAAGGCTAAAATGCGTGCTAACATGGCCTTCACGATAACAAGAGAATCTGATGACACAACATTGTAATGTTTCAAAATAACTTGACATTTACTATTTGATTAACTGGCAAACTTTGTATATCCTTCTGCCCTTTCATAGAATTTTTCTACAGTACAGTAGTTTATAAAATTATTTTATATTGGTTCAAAGAGCTTATCTGAAAGCATATCCAGGAGCAAACAGATTCTATTATTTGTGCCTGAATGATGCGTTGGCATTTGGAGGTGGTGGGAGCTTTGCATTGCGTGTTGATGAAGATCTGTAAGTTGTCTTATGTTGGCATTGCCTTTGCTCTTTTGGGGGGAGCTGTATTTGTAATTCTGTATGGTATCTAAATTCTGTTCAAATAGGTTACATGGAAGCAGTGGATCATGCGACACATTTGGAAACTCATGCTTGGCACATAGTCCAGATTTTGAACTAAAGAATGTCGAGGTAAGATACATTTTTTTTATTTCAGTTATAAAGGTTTGTATGTGCTAGTCATATTTGTTCACAACTTATTAATATGACATGTAAGAAACACTCCAGACATTGAAGGGTGGTTTGCTAGCTCAAGTTTGATCCTGATAAAAGTGGCATACTTTGTCCATAGGTTTGTTATTTGAAAGCTCATGTACAATCTTTTAGTAAAATATAATCATTGGTAAACCTTTGTACATCATTTGACATGACCAATGTGAACATTTGATGATGGTAGTGGTCTGAGATGGAATTTATATGAACTTTCTCTATGGTGGCATGTTTTTGTGACTAAGTAGAGACGTAAAGTCGTGAGTCGTAGTTTGATGCTTTGTTTAGATAGGTTTCATCCACAAGTGAGCTGGATGATATAGGGGGGGGGGCGGTGAGCACCATTGTCACGTTTCTATTACATCACTGTGAATTAGCGAACTGTTGGAAAATAAACCAGTATTCACGCATTTTTGTCTCTGAACTTGATTTCACGTGCCCTATTACATTTCTTCTGTACAGCTGTGGGGATTCACGCATTCGTGGAGCCGTTCGAAATAGCATATGATAGCTGTGTTGTCTCCATCGTCTACGACCTGCCACCTGTCGTTAAACTCCACAGTGTACTTGTTCGTTGTGATGTCAATATTCTTCCCCACGTTTACCATTGTTTCGTTTAATTCTTTGTACTTAAAAAAATGCTCTTCTTTCAGAAAAACGATGCTGAATCAAGAAAAAAAAAACTCTGCTTACTTCACCTTGACATTTTCCCGAGTGGCATCATTCTTGTGCGTGAAAGTGAAAGCCGTGATGAAATGTGGTTAACCCAAACGGCTGCGCGTGTGATTAAGTAAATTTATGCATTCACGTCCCGTTACATGAAAATAATCCAAAGTCACTGGCGTAGCTATGAAGGCACACCGCGCCGGCCGGAGTTTGGCTGTCTTGTTGAGGCAGCGACATACTACGTGACGATGACGTGCTGATGAGTTTGCTGTGTTGGTGACGGTGGGCAATGGATTGATGAGCATAATGATACCGAAGCCCAGCAATTGATGGAGAAGGTTCATTAGTTTCTGCTTAGACACATTTGATTTCATCTATGAAACTAGCTTCTCCTAAGCGGGCAGAATACTGACTAAAATGCTCTGAAGTGGTTTTGTTTTCATCCCTACTAAACTGACCAATTAGAAGGATATGCAACTGAATCAAAACTCGAAGGCTACATTTTTTGATATGTACGATATATATCTTTTACATCTACACCATAATCCTCATTCATTTGTTTAGCCAGATTAGCATGAAAATTATCAAGAGCATCTTGAATAGTTGCTGGCCTAAATGGTCATGATGCAGTAGCATACAATTGCAACATGTTTTATTGTGTAGGCTAAGCAGAAACATTTATTATGTTGCAAACATCTATTGAATTGTGTATTATTCATAATACCGTATGAAGCATCCATCACCATAGAAGCTATAGCTGGAGTGCTATGAGCTATTATATATGGAGCTACAAAACTAGTAACTAGTAAGCTCACCAGCTTTGGCTAGACTTAGCCTGAATGAGAGGAATATTAGACTTAGTTATAGGCTCAGGAGACAACTGATATGTAACTAAAGCACTAGAACCGATCAGATCAGATTGCAAAACTGGTCTGACCACATTGTACTGTTATGTGTTTTTTGATCCTCAAAATAATGCAACGATAGTGCCATATCGAGTATTTATGGGCACAATCAATGGATTAGGTGGGATCTTAGGTAAGTAACATTAGATGCAACATCACTATCTCCTACAACTTGTTTGACATTATTATTTTCTACCATATCAAGTGAGCGTAAATTGTCTATCACAGTAGTGAGATTGTCCAAATTAACATAGGGAGATGATGTGGATGTGCTTACATTGCTTCTTACCTCAAGTGATGGAGTATCGAAGATGGAGTATCGAAGATGACTTCTCTATCTTTCTTGACATTGCCTTGCCTATAATTTGAGGTGTGAAAAACATTGCATGTGTTGCTTCTTGCACAAATTCTTCCTCGATAGCTTTGAATTTCTCTTCAATAATATTCTGTTCATCGGCCACAATCTTCTCAAAATCCAGCTTAGCGAAGTTGGACTCATCAATCTCGTTGCGTTTAGAATTATCACCAGCCATGACAGTCGACTTATCTTACTTCTTCCCCAGCGGAGTTGCTAAAAAAGTGCCTTGGCACTGAAAGGCATCGTGCGCTAAACACGAGCAAGCGCAGAGGAGTGCAGCAGAGTAATCCGGTCAGACCATATTTGCTAACCATTCAGCACTTTCACTGAAGTTCCAGCAAAGACCAACAAATGGTCACTCGGGATGGAACCATCAGGAAAACCACACCTTGGATAATTCTAGGGCTAGCAGGTCACCTAAAACACCTTCAACTGCCATTGAGTTGTAGGAAGAACGTAATTAGGGATTGAAAAAGTAGGGCAAAGAAAAAAAAGGATAAAAATATCGATCGGATAAACCCTCAATCAGTCGTGACCCTTTATTTTATAAGATGAAGAGGTCATGCCCTGACTTAGAGATCGTTTATAATTCAAATTCCACATTGGTCTCCAAATTCAGTTCGGATTACCCTGACTTTCCCAAATTAGCCAAACATGTTTTGCCGCGTTGCAGACCTTCTCGATGTCATAACTCACCCTCATCTGAAGTTCAAATTGGATATTCTACATATGAATTTTGATCATCTCGATGAGATCAACACAATGGTGAAGTCTAAATTATATTTTTAAATGCTCACAAAAACCGGTCTAATCAGTTTGTAAAACCGGTCTAGCCGGTCTCACCAAGAAAACCAAGCAATGCCAACCAACCATTATATTAAGGTAATTCAAAGTGATGTGAGCATGTAAATTTCAAATTCGACATGTGCAGGAAGATGGTGTATTAGGGTGCATGTATGTAAAAGCATATGTTGGTTTATTGCTTGTCATCTATGTATATGTCACAAATAAATTGAATCAAAAACTTGCTGATAGTCTATGATCACATACAGTCCATATTACAGTCTGTTAGTGATACATGTGTGACTATCACTAAGAGATCATTTAAATGCATAATGTTGTGCAATGTAAAGGGGGTAGAGAGCTTGCAACAAAAGCATGTGCCACATGACAACTTTTTACTATGGTATAGAAAGCTAACGCCTTCCGCTAGTACTCACTGAAGCCCATCACAAGGGCTGGTCGGGTAGCTCCATGGATAGCAAAGGCCCACATGAATTTGACATCTCCCATATCTTCTATTATCTTTTTCACTTTGTGGGATATGGATACCCATGGGCCCATCAACGACAGGGGTAACTTCTGACAGAGTTGTGGGCCGATCCTGAGGTGGCCCACAACAAACCATCGACTTGCTGAACAAGTTTAATGATGACGTAATCCGCTAGGTGTGCGGCCTAGCTGGAGGGATATGTCTGGATATCTAGGGATCTCTGTTGTAATCTTGTCAGATTAGTTTTCTAAACATAATCCGGTAGGTCTAGATCTTAACCAACATGTAAATCCTAGGTCACATGACATAGGGTATTATACCTCTAGGTACTCCGAACCTGTTTGAACCTTGTGTTACCTCGAGCTCTATAGCTTTGCGAATCCCCTTTCCTACGAATGTACCACTTAGGTACCCCTTGTGGATTGCTGATCTAAAGTCCGGCACACTTGGTAGATCATGGGCTATAATATCGTGGGCCCGTGGGTCTCTCCTCCTATGTGGATACTCCACAAGCAAGATGGTGCATGGAAATTAAGCCCAAAGGATAGAAGATGTTTCGCCTTCTCCTCACCATACTATGGGCTAAAGTAAAAGTTTCAATTGCTCCTCTCAAGTATAACTCGAAGTCTGTATAACCCCGTAAACTATTTTTTGGTTCAACTTATCCCCGCAACTATATCAATTTGTCTAATCTACCCCTTAGTAGGATTTATCTATTTTATTTTCTTTGCGCGGGTGGAGTTTTAATTTCAAATTTTGTGATTGATAGAGGACATCATAACTTATTATTTAAAATATATTACATTTTTATCATTATTTTGATAGGCTATGGCATCTAATACTCCCTCCATTCTCTTTTGATAGTGCTATTTCACCTTGGCACAATGACCAAGGAGAAAGACTCTACTTATCATCCAACTAATTATATCATCATGACTCCTTGTTAGTGGGGTCATTTTGCACAGGAACTAACATCATTATATACACACATCAATCATTTTTCTGGAGGAATTACTGTGCACGGAAATCGAAACGGTTATCTTTGTGAGACTCAAGACACCACTCAAATAGGACTATAAAAAAAGAATATTTCATTTTTGGAAATAAGACTATCAAAAGAGAATGTAGGAGTATTAAATTAATCATAGTGATACAAATTGCATTAAAAATAATGATAAAAAAGTATAATGCATTTTAAAATCACGGAGAAACTAAAAATACAAATTTTATAACGGGTAGGTTGGACCAATTGACATAGTTGTTGAAGTAATTTAACCGACAACATAGTTTAAAAGGTTATTCATACTTTTCTCATACTGGAGGAAAGTAATTTACAGTTTTCTCATAGGCTTAAACACCTAGAAAAATGCATTAAAGACCTCATCTAGTACTAATCACATCTTTATTCTGTTATAATTGTGTTTCTTTTTAATATGCTTGACTTGGTGGTGGAAGGCTGGTTGCACCCTCAAATAATAGTGGCATCATTTCCTCAAGCTTCAGCTATACGCTATGCAGTGGTATAAATTGCCCTAACATAATAAACCATCCGATTTGACCAACCAAGAAAATGTACTCATAGGATATTTTGTTGCTCGATCACAAATGTGATCTTCATTTGAACATCAAGTGAGCACAACTTAACTAGCAAACACTTGGCCATATAAACACTCTATCATCTACGTATCCTGTGAACTTCTTACTAAACCATCCAGTGAGGTCTTGGTGCACTTGTTGCCCCAAAACGCCCTTTCTCTGTAAACCTTAGCTCTCGAAGCATCTTTGGTTGTGGTTAGTTTCTACCTTAGGGCCAGGGGCTAGCTAGGGTTATGCAATAGAAGGACAACATGTTTAGTTCCCTGTCTAGGCCTATAATTAAGGCATATAGATTAATGGGCAGATGGAGCCATAGTTATTTGAACCGGACCAGACCGGCCGGTCCGACCGGTTGAACCGGAAACCGGAGCCCTTACTGGTTCAGTTCACTTAAAAGACCACCTATGCAATTGAACCGCTACTAACCGGTTGAACCGCCCGGTTTTGTGAGAAAACCGGTATAAAACCAGGCTAAAGGACCGGTCGGACCGCTGCCAACAGGCAGTACGTGCACGCGCGCAGGAGGGGGAAGTGGGGGGTGGGAAGAGGATAAATGCTAAAAAACTTACTTTGAAGGGGAATCGAACCCCCGCCCTCCACAACAGAACTGTGGTTGTGCTTAGATTCAAATATACATCTATTTAAACCGTTCGAACCGTCGGTCCAACCGATTTGAACTAATGAACCATCGAACCGAGGGGTTGAGCGGTTCGATTACTGGTCCGGTTCAAATAACTAGGGATAGAGCCAGGCTGCACTATTATGCAAAAATGGGTCGCATAAAGGTGCTAGGCTCTAGTCCACAAGATCACCCAACATAGCAAGAACCACTTACAATTATTGATAAGTTTGCTTAATTTGAGAGCTCCTTTTTTCTAGGCCTTCAAGCCCTTTCTCACCTACTTAAATTTACTCGTGATGGTCTTTGCCATATTTGCATGAATTGGTTATTGTTCCTATGTAAGATAATTTCTTGGAATCCTAAGATTGGAAATCTGCCCATGTCCGCAACCAAAGTGTATGGGATATGATCCAATAGTAGCATAGCACTAGTGGAAAAAGCAACCAAAGTGTATGGGATATGATCCAATACTAGCATAGCGAGAAAGCGCTTTTACTCCCGGTTGGAAAAAAAAAACGTTGAAAGCACTAGGGAAGTCACAAGTCACGGGAATTTTTTCATGCGTAAATATGCGCGTGCAGTGTGTGGGATTCAAACCTGGGACCTCTTGCCTCGCGAATAGCCTTCCCTACCATCTCACGTATAGAGAACATGTGATATATAGGAGGGTGCTTTCTTTTAAATTATCTCGTGGAGCACCATTAGTCCCGGGTGGAAACATCCGTACCTTTAGTCCCCGTTACATTTTGGCGTGAGACAAATATTAGATGTGTATAAGAGACAGCTTTTAGTCCTGGGAACATGCGTTGAACATGTTCCCGCGACGATACGGCAAGTCTTTATTATCCATGGTTTCAATTTTGATTTCAGTTTTTTATCACATTAAAATTAACGAAATTGAACGGAATTTTTTCATAATATTTAAAAGTTTCTACTAAATTATATGTTTTATAAAACAAATGATTTGTATAATTTATGACAGCACAACTACTTCCTATTAAGTTGAAAAATACACAAGACAAACAACAGAAAATATGAGTCTAAGATACTATATTTACAATAAAACACATTCACCAAAATTTTTAACCTGATACTCCCTCATTTGAAAAAGATAATTCTTATTTTTCAAGAAGTCAACCATTAGATTTAAAATTTTTTATATAAAATATTACTAGTATATATGATATAAAATAAGTATTATAGGATTAATCATATAATATATTTTATACTAAATATAACATAAGAATCCAATTAATTTTAAAATACTTCTCACTTGAATAATTACTATCTACCCCTTACAAAGGACCTTGAGAAAAGACGTGAATAATTTTTACAAATAAAAAAGATGTTTATAGAAAGTTTCTATCATAAAATAACCCTAGCACGAGCGCATCGCGCGGACATATTTTCTAGTCTATTAGAAGATATAAATATTAATATTTTTAATAAGTTTAGTAATTTTAAAAATTGTATTTTTTTCAGACGTAAGTATACAATGGCTGTGTTTAGTTCCAAAAAGTGTAGGAGAAAGTTTGGAAAAAATGTCACATCGGACACTGTAGTGTACTGTAGCACCTTTCGTTTGTTGGTGGTAAACATTGTTGTCCTATCATGACCTAACTAGGCTCAAAAGATTCGTCTCGTCGTGTACATCAAAACCATGCAATTGGTTTTTTTTATTTACTCACGTTTAGTGTTCCATGCATGAGGAGAGAGATTTGATGTGATAGGTGGATAGTGATGTTTGGAGAGATAATTTTGGGAATTTTGGTGATAAGACGGGGAACTAAACACAGCCAATATTATACCTCTTAAGTCAAAAGACCCATCCTGACGCGTCAGAGAAACCGGGAGTGACCACTATAGCCCGCTATAGCTTTTTGAGACAGAAAACCGCTATTTGAAATCATGTATAATTTAGCCGCTAAAAACCATTATAGCCTCATTTAGCCCGCTATTAGCTGTTTTTTCTGACCCCAACCGTTAAACCCGCCCGCTATTTAAAACCATGGCCACCTACCCACACCTCTATCTAGCTCTCGCCAGCGGAGTTGCGTCCACCTCCCTGACGTGCTCTGTCAGCGCTGAGGACACGCTGACAGGGATCGACACGCCCGTACCTACATGGCTACATGGCCGAGACGAGACGGCGACATTTTCCTATCCCATTTTCGCGCTGTGCTCCGGCGTGGCTCTCCCGGCGGCCTTGGCCTTGCTTGTTTAACCAAAGACTTTTTCCCAGACTACAGTAGCAGCTTATAGCTTGCCGATGGCGACGTATATCTTTCTCTAGGGAGTAGCTGGGGCAGCTTGATTGATTGGTACTGATACTGATCCGATCACCACGCACCACAGCTGGCGCCGTCTTGTACTTGTTCGTCCGACCCCCTCGTGTCTGTCATCTTGGTCCCTCCATCTCCATCCATTACTCTCGCTGCTCTGGTGGCGTCGCGCTCGCGCGCGGCGGCAATTAATCAGCAATCTCCGTGATGACGACGGCGGCAGGGCCGCCGCGGCGGAGGCAACGGCAACTCCAGCCGCCGGCTGGACCCGGCTCGCTCTGCTCTTGCTGTTGCCTCGTCGTCGTCTTCTTCCTGGTGCTCGCCTTCGCCTCCTCCGTCTCCGGCTCCGGCTCCGGCCGGGTGGTGACCAGCCTCCCGGGCTTCGACGGGCCCCTTCCCTTTCACCTTGAGACCGGGTGCGTACCATACCATACCTTGTTCATCTTTTCCTCTGGCTGCCCGGCCTGCCGTCGTTCAAGCAATCATATCCAATCCACTGGGTTGGCTCCTCCATGCCTCCTCTGCTTTCGAAACTGAAGTTGGAGAGTGGAATGGAATGGCGCAAATTGAAGGTACGTGGAGGTGGACAAGGACAACGGCGCCGAGCTCTTCTACTACTTCGTCGAGTCCGAGTCCGAGTCCGGCGGCGGCGGCAGCGACGGCAGCAGCAGCAAAAGCACCCCTTTCCTCCTCTGGCTCACCGGCGGCGACCGCTGCTCCGTCTTGAGCGGCCTTGCCTACGAGATCGGTACGCCGTCTTCAACCTTCTATCATCTGCCTCACACCTCACCATCATATCTGCTGGTTACTTATTTTTGGCTTCACCTGACACACACACGCGTACAGGAGCAACAGCAGCACTCTGTTAATTTCGTGCTTTTAACAGTGATCGAGCCTCCTGTTTTCTGAAACCTCCCAAAACAAACTCCGAGCCAAGGAAAATCATTTCCTTTTTCTTCTCAACATCGTTTTCTTGGTTCACTCGTCGTCATCCATGACGCATCAGACCATTATTGATTGCCCATATATGGGAAAAATATAAATTCATGGTGCGCGCTCGCATTTGCAGGTCCCGTCAGGTTCGTCCTAGACCCCTACAACGGCAGCTTGCCACGCCTGCGGTACAACGAAAACTCATGGTCCAAGGTGCTCCCTCCTTCCACCCTTTGATTTGCTTCTCATTTCTGGATACTGCCGGCCACGAAAACGCTATCTTGAGTTTGTAAACAAGGACAGGATGACTGCGACATTATGCGTGTCCACAGTTACCATCCTAGAGTAGACTGTAACAGTATTCTCATCATGTCCTTCAAATATAGCGACAAGCTAAGATGAGGTGATGTGTGCTCATGCTTTACCCTGTTCAATAATTCTCAGTTATCTATATGGAACCTGGTAGGTAATCCGTAATCCATAGATGTGCAGCTTTTTAGAATATGAGATAACGTCCAACCCTACAGATTGGGTAGAATAATTTAGTTTGTATTACTAGTATTGTCATTTAAGCTACTGTGAGTGTGACAGTTGGAGTTATACCTTCGAGATGTTAAAAATGAATACATTGAATAAAAAAGGATCATGTGAGTAATATTGTAGAATTTTGAGGTTGGATCTAGACTTCCACACAAATAATGGTCCATACATCACGTGTCACACGTGTCCCTTTCTCAGAGAATTTTTCTGCATTTCTTTTAAATTTTCTTGGCATATCCTCCTCTCTGCCTCTCTGGAACCACGGTCCAGCCATTGACCTTAGCTGCATGAACGTTGCATGTTCTCAGTGAGCTAATGGTTGTCTGAATATCTGAAGTATTCTTTTTTTAGCAAACAATCCCTAATTATATACTATAGGTTTAAAATCTTAGCCATATCCTGTTTACAATCTTAGCCAGGGTAGCCGGTGAATCAGTTTGCCACATTTCTCTTGCTACGTGTACTAGTTCATCTTCGACCCAACGGAGTAGCAGTGTAGCACCATTTGATTGTTTAGATCACTCACTCTGCACGCAGGTCTCGCATATCCTATTTGTCGATTCCCCGGTTGGGGCTGGATTTTCCTTCTCCGCAGAACCTAAAGGCTACGATGTTGGAGACATATCATCTTCACTGCAACTATATGATTTCCTCATCAAGGTACTGCATAATTAGCACACATATCATGGTGTACTCCATACAAACACAAATTAATTGTATTCCTCTTAATTTTTATGGAGTTCTGTTTGTATGTTCGACCGGCATCCAGTGGTTTAGTGACCATCCTGAGTTCCTTGCCAATCCTTTCTATATTGGTGGAGACTCCTACGCTGGAAAACTTGTGCCGTTTCTTGCGCAGATAGTTTCAGAAGGTATCGATTGTCACTCTTTGCTATGCATAACTTACAATTCAATTTGCAGTTGTTTTATACACTAAGTGCACAGCTTTGTGGAATAACCAAGTATTAATTCCTGCATTATTCAGGTATTGAAGCAGGAAAGACCCTTCCTAATCTCAAGGTATCCACCATAATTTCCCCGAAAAACCGAAAAGAGGCTACCTCTATCAGATTTCTGAGCCTGAAAAATTGCAACTACTCAAGGAGCATGCCATGTATTTTTTATATTCTACACACTGAGAAAGCTTTGTATGCTGGTTCATTTTGCATCTGTTTCTCTTAGGGCTATCTAGTGGGTAACCCGAGCTCAGGAGAAATTGTCGATTTTACCTCTAAAGTGCCGTATGCCCACGGAGTTGGTATTATATCAGATCAACTGTATGAGGTAATTAGTAACTAATCTCATCTAGTTCTGCCACTCCCATCTGCATACAGTTCAATTATGCACCATGCCACTGTTTGGCTCATATTATTTTTGTAATGCGATGCTCTTTTTTGTATATGTAGACAATATTGGGGCATTGCCAAGGACAGGACTACATTAACCCTGGAAATGCCCTCTGTGCTCAGGCTCTGAATACTTTCAATGATGTAAGAACACCTGTTCTAAATGGATGTTTCGTACCTGTGGATTTCTCTCAGATATTGAGCTCCAGATGACTTACTGACGTTTACATTGCCTTCATCCATGCAGCTCACCTCCGAAGTTCAGAATGCCCAAATTCTGCTGGACTGGTGCGTCTACGCATCTCCTGTGCCAAATATTAACCGCAGGACAGGGACAGACCCCTCAGATGTTAGAAGGATCCTGAGGGAAGAGATGGGAATTGGAACAGGGAAACTGAGTCACCCCCCAGCTCGACCTCCATTTGGTTGCATTGTGAGTGCACATCTATGATGGACAACTATTTCTTTTCTCTGCATTCATTTTATCTGAATATCCATCATTCTTCTCTGTGTGCTGCGTGCCTATGCAGACTTACGGCTACTACCTGTCGTATTTCTGGGCGAACGACATCCGCACCCGTGAAGCTCTTGGGATCAAGAAGGTGAGCTACCCTTGCTAGTTACTCTAAGGTGACATTCCCACAGGTTGATTTCATTTCGATGTTGACATTGTGTCAGACAGCCATAGTAAGAATTCAACAGAACTGAACTCATAATTATCAGGGAACTAAGGATGAGTGGGTGAGATGCCATGATAAAGATTTGCCTTACACAATTGACCTCGGGAGTGTGATCAAGTACCACCGGAACCTGACGACCAGAGGTTACCGTGCACTGGCATACAGGTAATAGGAATACTCCTGCTCCAGTTGAGGACTTGGATTGCAATCGTCTTATGAATTCGTCAAATGACATGGAATGGTTGCAGTGGTGATCATGACCTGATTGTGCCGCACCTGGGCACGCAGGCATGGGTCAGGTCGCTCAATTTCTCCATCGTCGATGACTGGAGGGCATGGCATCTAGGCGGCCAATCCGCCGGGTGGGTCTTTCTCCACCCTTTCTCTGCTCTGCCTCTTCGTTTTGTTTTTCTGAAACACCGTCTTAATATAGCTGACTTCACTGATAGTTATCTGATTTGTTCAGACTAAATAAATGTTGTATTTTTATCTGTGTTCTTTGTGGACTATTCATTCATTCCCCTTCCATCATTTGCAGATTCACGATAAGTTATTCAAATAACATGACATTTGCAACAATCAAGGTACGTAGAGCAGGCGTATTTGATATGTTGGTGTTAGCTTTATATTCAACAGAGAGCATGTGCATGTCACTGATGCTCACATTGGAATGGATTTTGATTGGAATTGCAGGGTGGTGGGCATACGGCGCCAGAGTACGAGCCAGAGAGGTGTTTTGCCATGTTCAGCCGATGGATACTCAATCGTCCACTCTAATAATCCGCTCATGTCTTGCTGGATAGGCATGCAGTGATATAATTGGACAGTGGAGTGCAATTGGTAGTTGGGGAGGAATGTTATTATTGTTACGACTTGATGGATGATGATTTATGTGTAAATCCACTCTACGTTGATGGTAAGGCTGTCTGCACTGGTTCCCCTAAAGCTCCTCCTCTACGCCACGTAGGGAGCTTTAGGGGAACAAAGCCCCGCAGCGGCCTCCTGGGAGGCCTCCGGTAAAATGCCGGAGGCCCGTCGTTCCTCCATCTGTGGCGAGAGGGAGGAGCTCCTGGGAGCGCCGACGTGGCGTGGGGCCCACGCGCGCTCCAACCACCCGCCGCAGTCTGACGCGCTGCCCATCGGCGGGGGAGAGGGGAGGGGAGTATATATCGTAACCCTGTCTCTTATACACATCTAGATGTGTATAAGAGACAAGGTCCGCAGCACCCGCGTAGAGGAAAGCGGAGGGGAGCTCCCGGTGCGCGGCCGTGGTGAGCTGCAACCGCCGCCGCGAGGAGCCGGTCGGGAAGGGGAGGGGCGCCGGGTGGATGAGCCCCTCGCGCCGGCGGTGAGCGCGCTGCTGCTTCTGCTCTTGCCGTGGTGATGCGGCGGCGGCGGAGGCGGTGATGCGGGTGGGGAGAGGAGGGGAGGGGATGCGGCGGCGGGGAGAGAGGAGGGGAGGGGACGCGGGTGGGGAGAGCTCGGAGATGAGCAGGTGGCCGTCGCTAGGCCGGGCGGCGGCGGAGGGAGCCCAGGCCACCGGCGGCGGCGTCTCCACCACTTGCTGCGGCAGAGGAAGAGGAGCCGCTCCGGCGGGGGCTCGCGGCGGCCCGACGCGGATCCGGCGGGGGAAAGGGAGGAGGCGGCGGTGGGGCGGCGACGCGGGTGGGGAGCGGAGGCCGGCGCTGCTGGTGGGGAGGGGAAATCGAGGGAGTAGAGGGGGAGGGAGAGAGAGAGAGCCGTCGGGGGTGTAGGGGGGAGGGAAGGGGATGGGAAAATAATAGAATATATGTGGTAGTTGGTATAGGGGAAGGTGATAGAGGAGATATGAGAGCGGAAGAATTTGGGATAGGGGAAGGAATCTCGATGACTGGAATAGAATATTCTGTTTAGAGGAGGCAGATAGAGGAACACGAGTGCGGATAGCGTAATAAAGTTAGAGTAAAGTGTACGGCCGGTCTCTAAACTATCGCGTGTGTGTTATTCCGGTCCCTAAACTCTCAAATTGACCGTTTAGGTCCTCAAACTTGTTCGGTTGTGTCATTTCGGTCCCTAAACTTACAAATCATCCGTTCAAGTTATCAAACTTGTTCGGTTGTATCACATTGGTCCTCAAACTTGGTTTCGAATCTCATCTGGGCCAACACAGAGTGATCTAAAAACTTTATATTAAAAAATAACTCATACTTTTTTCACACGAACTCGAATGAAGACGAACTTTATATCGAAATTGTAGCCCTCAATGCGATCTACAACTTTGTAGTTGAAAAGTTTTTGAATGTAAACTGTTTAGGTGCCAAAACGTTGTTGTATATTTATATGATTTGAAATTTAAAATTGAAAAGTAAATTGTGGGGCATTAAATGACTTTAAATAAAAAACTTTTGAACTACAAAGTTGTAGATCGCATTGAGGACTATAATTTTGATATAAAATTTTTCTTCATTCGAGTTTGTATGAAAAAAGTATGAATTATTGATATATAGATCACCCTGCGTTGGCCCAGATGAGACTCAAAATCAAGTTTGAAGACCGATGTGATACAACCGAATAAGTTTGAGAACTTGAACGGATGATTTGCAAGTTTAGGGACCGAAATGTCACAACCGAACAAGTTTGAGGACCTACACGGTCAATTTGAGAGTTTGGGGACCGGGATGACACACCCGTGATAGTTTAAGGACCGGCCGTATATTTTACTCTATTAATAGGGGTGAACCTAGTAGAACATAAATAATATTGATGCACCCCCTGACCTTGCGTGATTCTCGTGAACGATATACTCATAATATACTCATATACATATGTAGATTTCAACATAATAAATAGAAATGTGTGTCCAACAATATTTAGAATTATTTGAAGCCAGAGCTTGACTTCAAACTCACTGAGTGCGACAAAAAAGTTTAATTCACCAGTGGAGAAATGCTTTTTAATCCCGGTTCAAAAAATTGCTACGCCTCAGGAGATTTAAACCCACGACCTCTTGCATTGTCTCGTGTATATCCTCCTAACCACTCCACCTACACAACACATGCTACTTCAAGCGGAATGTTTTTCTTTATAGTAACCCATGGGGCCCTTTAGTCTGTGTTGGTGGCTCCAACCAGAACTAAGACCTTTAGTCCTGGCTGAAGCCACCAACCTGGACTAATGTACGTGACCTTGTAGGCCCAGGCGGTTGAGCCTCTCCAACCGGGACTAAAGAGTGGTTTCAATTGGAACTAAAGGCTCCATACTCCCCCTAATTGTTAGGACTGGGACTAGTGCTCACATTATTGGAGAAGGCCCTACAAATATTTCATCATATTGCCTGGCTTGTGGGTCGTCAGACGGAAGTGGTTCCTCTGTAGTTACTGCACCTGCAGTTGAGTCACTGACAGGTGGGCCCCGGCCTTCGGTTAAATCTTTGAGCATTTGCGAGGTCGGACGACCTCTTGCCTGAAAATACAGTTTCAGTTGAGTTAAATCATCACATTTTTTGGATCAATTCAATGCAAGAGCTAACCTGAGGCTGGAGTTCTCTAAACACAATTATCTTTTTTCTGTCAAAATCCAGTTTATATATGTGTATATATATAACTGATTCCTTTTGTTTTTTCGTTCCTTTTGTTTAGGGCAAGCACAAAATAATGGATCCAAAAAGAAGGCATCATGTGCTGCTTCAATGTTTATTTTTTCATTTTAGAAGGCGTGACTTTTATTTTTTCCCTATGCATGTCAGAAAAATGGAGACAGAAATGTTTAATTTCACATCTTAGTTCAAATAATGTATATTTTGATGTATTTTTTCTATTTTATTACTGTTTGAAACTAGCTTTTATCATCTCTCATCCATCCATATTTAATCCCTATTTTTCATGGTTCCGGACGACGTTTCAAAGAAGTTTAAAGAAAAAGGGGGAGATCGCGGGAAAAGAGTACGGGCCGGTGTTTTGCTGCACCACGTAAAGAAAAGGCGGGCCGGTGTTTTGCTGCACCACGTAAAGAAAAGGCGGGTTGGACAGAACGCGGATCGAGAAGACCGAGACTCCGAAAAGGAAATAGCCCCATCTCCATGAGATGTCTTGACCCCAAGATTATTGTTGATAGTAAATCCACCGTAGTGTGTCATTCACACAGGGCGTCGCGTGCCAGCGTGGCAAGGCAAGCGAAAGCAAGTGTGAAACCCTCCTCTCTCAGACACATAGTTTGGAGGAGTAGAGACAACCTCTATATTTGTTTTGGTCATCTTTCCTCTCAACTAGCAATATGAGACTAAGTTTAACACCACTTCTACTACTTACTCATGTACACATGGGCCTTTGAGATTTATTAGAAATTTTGAATTTTTCTCATGGGCTTCATGGGCCAAGCCTCAAAATTCGAGCAAGTTTTGCATATATTACCGATCAATTGTATTTTTTGTTTCATCCTTTTACTCGGAATCAATTGTTTTCCAATGAATATGTTAACGCTTTAAGAGATCCGTCCTTAAGAGATAAAGCCTAATGTTTATCTAAGTCGCATAGTTTCTTTGACTTTGGGACCCATGTTACACCCTCCGTTGGCTCAGACTCAGAAGTGCAACCGATTCCTGATGCTCTGGTTTAAGTGCTGCAGGCAAGCTACGCCACGCCAATACGTCGGTCTTCTGTGCCGTATCGCGTATCGCGGACGTTTTCGATACGCGATACGGCGGCGATACACCACCGATACTTATTCAGTACTACTACGCATACTCTTCCTCCCTACTTTCTTAGATCAATTTTTTCCTTTAATTAGATGGCAGCAACAGGTACCAGCAGTGTATGTGCAAGTGCTAAATGCTTCCAACACCAATCCAACTATTTAAGACTTATTTTATAAATTAAATTATTCTATTTGAGACTTATTTTATGTATTAAATTTAAATTCTAAACGTATCGACGTATCAGATTAATTTAAAAATGACGTATCGTATCAACGTATCCGTATCCGATACCGATACACGTATCTGAATCGGCGTGACGTAGCAGGCAAGGCCAAGCGCCATCTCCACCAAATGTCTTGACCCTCATGTAGCAACAGACTTCTGCGATGCAGTGGCTACACGATGACAGTAGCGACTCAGTAGGATGTAATGGCCAGGTAATCAGGGCATGCCTACGTGGTCGCCGCTCAGCTGCATCAAGCCTGGAGGGCAGTGACTTTGGTTCAACTGCACGCGTCGGAGCTGAGGCTTGGGGCTGACTAATGGTCTCGTTGTGCTGTCTGGAAACTTACTGACACCTCAAATTCCTAGCTAGCTGGTAGTTAATTACATGTAGATCTATATCTACGAGAGGACATGCTTGCCATGCGTGGAATGCTGGAAGAGAAGGTATGCTTGGGCTAGTATAGCTTGCTATATCTAATACCAAGACGGTAAATTTATATACACAGAAGCCTGTCACAGTGTCACACTGTCACATGAGGCTCGACAGATATACGGGGTATGTGAGGGAGGAAATAATAATGTCCTGGCAGCAACAGCGCCATGCCGCCATGATGATTCATTCAAAATATTGTACCTACGTAGTTGAGTTTTATTGCTCTGACAGAATCCTCCATAAAAATAAGCTAGCGCGCTCTGCCACTGGCTGGTGTGGAGATTTAGGAAACATGATGGAAAAATTGGGGATTCTAGGCCATCGACTCATGCATCTGCATGCGCACAAGCTAGCAATTTTCATAGAAAAATATTTGCATGTTAATGATTGGATCAGAGCATCAGATTGAGGCCAAACAAACTTTATTAATTGCCCATCCAAGCTAAGCAGTAAGAGAATAGGCCACCGTGCATCCACGTTTTTTTTTAGATAAGGGATTAACCGGCCTCTGCACTCAGTTGAATGCATACAGCCAAAAGGATTCAATAAGCCATCAGGCTTTTACAAACTGAACCGACGACACAACTCCCTTTGCAACAAAGGAGAGAAAAGAAAGACACCACACCAGATTCCTCTCCAGACACATCTCCAGAGCCACAAAATAGCCCAGATTAGTTTTTAATTCGATCTCTAAACCTCCAGCCAAAACGACTGAAGACATCCAGCGTGACTATCTCCAAACTTCTGCTTCCATTCTTCAGCCGTTCTTCTTCTTCCTCTTTAGCCAACTGCGCCCATGTTCTGATCCAGTATGCTGTCCTGAAGATTACCTGCAAAGAGATATTAGAAACAGCTCTGTTGAAAACAACATCGTTCCTGTCAAGCCAAATAGCCCAACAAAGAGCAGCTACACCTATCCAAATCAATTTCCTGGTATTACTTGGCACCCCAAGAAGCCAATTCCCAAACATGTGTTCTGTGCTTGATGGTGGCCGTAGGCCAAAAGCAATATGCACTATACCCCACCATAATTTCGCCCTATGACAGTCGAAGAACAAATGTTGTATACTTTCCTCTAAACTGCAAAAACAGCACTTAGTACTTCCCTTCCACTTCCTTTTCCTTAGATTGTCTTTGGTTAGGGTGACCCCCTGTCTTAAGTACCAAAGAAAAATCTTTATTTTTAAAGGTAATTTGCTTTTCCAAATTGTTTGCTTCACCAAGGGACCATCACCTACCATAAGATTGTTATACATTGACCCCACCGTAAAGATACGATTTTTGTTTAAGTCCCAAACACATTTATCATGTCTCTCCTCAAGATCCACCGAGAGTACTCTTCCCACCAGCTCTATCCATTGCCTTAATCTTTCACCTGTCAAAGCCCTTCTAAATGAGATGTTAATGGGGGTGGTGCTCATTACCTCCTCCACTAGCAGGTTTTTCTTTCTGGTGATATTGTACAGATTGGAATAAGTAACACAAAGGGGCTCTTCTCCTACCCATCTATCCTCCCAAAATCTAGCTTGGTTTCCCTTATGTACCTGAAAACTTCCTTTTGACAGGAAAACATCTTTGATGTCCATCAGGCCAGCCCAAAAATGTGAATCTCCAGGTTGTTTTCTTACTTGTGTCAAGCTCTTCCCCTTACAGTATTTTCTTTTGAGCAATTCCTGCCAAACCCCATCCTTATTCAATAATTTATAAAACCATTTGCTCAAAAGACACACATTATGGATTTCCAGGTCTAAAATCCCCAGAACCCCTACACATTTAGGTTTGGCCAAAATTCCCCACCTAGCAAGCCTGTACTTTTTCTTATGCTCGTCACTCTACCAAAAGAACCTGGATCTGAAATAATCCAGCCTCTTTAGCACCCCTTTAGGAATTTTGGAAAAAAGACATCATGTACATGGGCAAACTTGACTGAACAGAATTAATGAGCACTAGTCTCCCTCCCATTGACAAGAGCTTGCCCTTCGAGCTACTAAGTTTCTTCTGAAACCTGTCCTCTAAGAACTTTCAATCCCCTTTGGAGATTCTGCTATGGCTCATGGGAATTCCTAAGTATCTAAAAGGTAGACTACCTTCTTTACATCCAAAGATTTGAACCAACTCTTCTGATTTTTCCTTTGATTTCCCAAAACAAAAAAGCTCACTCTTATGGAAGTTAATACTCAGGCCAGACAATTTCTCAAAAGCACTTAAGATAATTTTCAGCTTTTTTGCTTCCTCAATACTATCCTCCAAAAAGATGATTGTATCATCAGCGTATTGCAGGATTGATAATCCTCCATCCACAAGGTGGGGAACTAGCCCACCAATATGTCCTCCTTCCTTAGCTCTAGCAATTAGAGTTGCCAGCATATCTGCTATTAAATTGAAAAGGACAGGAGACAGAGGGTCTCCTTGTCTTAACCCCTTCTTCGTCTTGAAGTAATGACCAACTTCATCGTTGACTTTCACCCCCACACTACCTCCCGAGACTATTGAACCGATCCATTGGCACCATTGTTGTGAAAACCCTTTCATTCTAAGAGTTTGTTGCAAAAAATCCCACTTGACCTTATCATAAGCCTTTTCGAAGTCCAATTTGAGAACAATTCCATCTAATTTCTTTTGTTTGATCTCATGTAAGGTCTCATGAAGGATAACTACCCCATCCAAAATGGATCTTTCTGACATAAAGGCCGTTTGAGTTGGTTTGATCACCTTGCTAGCTACTAATGCGATCCTGTTTGCTATGACCTTTGTGATGATTTTAAAGCTGACATTTAGCATGCAGATAGGACGGTATTGTTCTATTCTCTTTACCTCATTTTGTTTCGGAATCAAGGTAATAATACCATAATTCAGACAAAATAGAGGAAGATTGCCTTTATGAAAATCCTTAAACAAAGCCATTAAATCATCTTTGATTAGGCTCCAAAAGACTTGATAGAACTCCGCTGGGAAACCGTCAGGACCTGGGGATTTATTGTGCTTCATTTGGAAGATTGCTTCTCTAACCTCTTTTTCAGTAAACTTTCCAGTTAGTGCCTCATTTTCCTCTACTGTAATCTGCCTAATGTCTTCTTTCAAATTTTCCTCTAGGGAAAAACCATTAGTGTTAGGAGCACCAAATAGATTCTTGTAGTATTTTGTGATGAAATTTTTGAGATTTGTTTCTCCCTCGATAATTCCCCCATCCTGTTCTAATCTAAAAATTCTAGTTTTCCTGCATTTTCCCCCAGCCACTAGCTGAAAATATTTAGTGTTTCTATCCCCGTGCAGCAGATCCATGGTTTTGGCCCTTTGAAACCACTTCAGTTCTTCTTCCCTAAGAATATTTGCCAACCTATCCTTTATGCACTGTTTTAAATCTATCTCCTGCTGACTTAGGAGTTGCGTTTCTGACAACTTGTCTAACTCATCGGCCCTCCTCATCAGTTCTTGTTTTTCTTTTTTCTCAGCCCCTCTCATATTCTTTGCCCAGCCTCGCAGGAATTGTCTTATCTTCCTGATCTTATTCTGCCATTTCTGCATAGCAGTAGTACCACCAGATTCCTTCCTCCAAATTTCTGAGACTAGTTCGAAAAAATCTTCCTTAATTAACCAGCCCAATTCAAACTTAAAGGGGGGTGTGCTCTTCATGTTACCCTCCCCAGTGTTCAGCAATAGGGGAGTATGATCAGAAAATTCTCTGCTTAAAGCTACAACAGTAGTTAAGAGGAATTTCTGCTCCCACTCAGTGCTGACCAAAACCCTATCTAATTTTTCAAAAGTCGGAGTAGTCAGAGAGTTCGCCCAAGTGAACTTTCTCCCCGAGAGCTCAATTTCCCTGAGATTTAAACTATCGATCACGGCATTGAAAAGGAAAGGCCAACGGTCATTATATCTGTTATTGTTCTTCTCCATCGCGCTCCTAAGTATATTAAAATCTCCCCCAATCATTAGCGGCAAATTTTCTTTGCTACAAGTGTTCACCAGTTCAGCCAAAAAGGCCTCTTTGAACTCAGGCTGCGCAGCACCATAAACCGCCACCAAACACCACTTGAAATCATCACTTCTATTTCTAATTTTGAATTTTATAAAGAAATCTCCCTCCTCTATGCTACCTATATCAAAAACATCCATATTAACCCCAAGCAGCATCCCCCCTGATCTGCCATGAGGTTGTGTCCAGTGCCACAAGAAATTCTTTCCACCACATAATTTATTCAAAAAAGACTGGGAAAAGTCCTTCTTCCCGGTTTCCATCAGAGCAATGAAATCTAGTCCCTGCTCTTTGGAAATAGTAGACAAGAAATTTGATTTAGCCAAGTCATTAAGACCTCTGCTATTCCAAAAAATTCCTTTCATCTGGACACTCTTGCTAATTTGGATTGAAAGGCTACTCTTACCCTACCAGACTTTCTGTTAAGTGACTTAGCACTTGACTTATTGTTTTTACCCACAACCCTTAAATCAGAAGACAGCCCATAGCTATCCTCATCAAAGATTTCCTCCACTAAATTCTCACACAACTTTTTGACTGCTAGCTGCTCAATTTGCTCTAAACTGTCATCCTCATAATCACTAAAAAGGGTTAACCCTTCCTCCTCATGTTCAAGCTCACCCAGCCAAGGTTCAACATTAAAAAGGTTCTTTACTGAGCTCAAAAGTTCCTCCTTAGAAGAACCACACTTAATACCCATATCATGCAACATTAAAGCCGAATTATTAATTTGACAAGCAAACTCAGGACTGAGCGAAGGCGTACCTTGCATGTTCTCCAGTGCCTTTTCTGCCGCCCTCTTCTTTACCTTCTCCATGACATGTTCCTCCCTACTGCCAGCCAGCCTTGGGCTTGCCCTTGCAGGTGGGAGTACAATTTCTGGAATTGCAGCAGAAATCTTCACTAGTCTTTCTTTCTCTGATGACTCATCCATACCGCCTTCCTGCCCCCTCCTTTCTCCTGCGCAAAACCTCCAGCCTCTCCCTGATACAGAGACTCATCTTCCATCCCCTCATCTTCCTCCATTACTCTGTTCACAACTTCATCCAAGACTTCATTCACAGCAATGTCCCGAATAGCCTCAGCTTTTTCTTTTAGGAAGATTTTGAATTCTTCCTCTGACATTCCGAGAATTTTCTTCCTAACAGAAAGGTGTGTCCCTTCTGTGTCATCTACCTCCCTCTCTTCTTCCTGAGAATTGGTATGTTCATCACTTCTCTGTCTTTTTTGTTCCCTATGTGTCGCCTCCTCCTCCTCTTCCCCAAACTCACTCCCATCTTTCCCTGTGTTATCTGGATTCCAATCCACCTCCATCTCCTCCCATTTTCATCCACCCCTTTCTTTTCTACCACAAAATCCAGCTCAAAATAATGGTCCCCCACAGCCACATCCAATCTTGCCAGAATTAGACTAGGGTTCAGTACTGCCACAAAAATCCTTCCAAAATCACTTTTCCTAGTTGTTTCCATATCTACTGTTTGAGTAGATCCCAGCATTGTCCCAACCGCCCATAATTCAGAATACTCCCTAAGAGCCTTCCTCAACCCATACACTCTCACCCACACTTTAGGCAACAGATAACCTTCCTCCTTTTCCATCCACCAGTCAAAATTAATCCTAACTCCCTGTGGAACTCCTGCTTCCCTAACATTTGCACCTCCAAAAGCAATTGATCGCTGAAGATCAGCTTTGGAGGGGAACTTGGTAATGAAAGAATTCTCTCCATTTTCAGTCAATTCCCACACCCATTTCCCAGGGAAAAGCCTCTGTAGCTGTTTCAGAACCTGCTCCTTCGTCAGCTCCCCTCCTTCCACAGTGATCAGTGCCATTCTAGTTTCCTTCTTGGCCCTTGGCAAGGCCGGCCTCTGAACGTGAAAGAAACCTAGGCCGTGCATAGCATATCCAACTGCATGTGCCACCGGTTTCGGCAACCTGAGCACTGGACACATATGGTTGACATGATCATCACTGTTGCAAATAACACAGTACAACACCGACTCACACTTTGCACCCGAGTGACCCTTCTTGGCGCACCTCGTACACTTAATCTCCTTCTTCTCTGTCTCAATTACCTCAAATTCTGCCTCAGCTTCCTTCATGAGTACATCCCCTCCAGTACTTTCTTTGTCCTCCTGTTTCTGCTCCTTCTCCTTCTCCCTTTCTACCCATCCACTCTTAGCCCCTGTTGCATCCCCTCTACCTCTGCTAGGTGCCTGGTAACCCCTACCCCCATAGCCAGAGTGTCGCCCATACCTTTGCCAACCTCGAGCTCTTCCATATCCTGGGGCAAAACCCCTGCTCCGGTCGTGAAACCGGCCACCCCCTTGATTCTCTGCTGCACCGCCCAGGCTGGAAAGCCATGTCTCCTTTCGCGGCCATCCCACTGGTTACGCTGCATCGCTCCACCCCAGCGTCCTCCTCCACGGTCACCCATCTCCTCTCTCCTTCTCCTTCTTTTTCTCACTGTCTCCTGAAGGCAAGAATGGCAACCGAGGCGCTTGTGCTCTCCCTCGTCGGCTTTGAAAGCCCTGGGAATGGTCCAAGAAACGCCTCGGTTTCCCTCCTCCCATTAACAGAGCTCCTAGAGCCGCCACACCCCTGAAAACTCTTCGACTTTCACCCTTCATAATCACAATGCCATCGACTTTGGGCCCAATAGGCCCACCTGTCAACAGTGACTTTTTCGAATTTTGAAATTGAGTATCCACGTCAGCTGGATCTGTCGTCTTCGTCTTCACCTCCGGCCAGGCAACCTCGCCGGAATCCTCATCATGAAGTTGTTCTTCTAGGAACTCCGTCAGCGAAATCCCCTTCCTTCTCCCCTCGCTTACTCCTCCCCTACCAGTCTGGAGTCGCGCATCTCCCAGGGAGAAGACCGGTGAAACTCGACGCTTTGGCAGAGGACCACGCCATTGCCGCCGCCCCTGAACCCTCTTCTCCAAAACTGCTTCCACAACTCTAGTGGAGAGCCTTTTGCGATGTTTCACCTGTCCTGCACCACAATCAACAGATCCAAAATTCGGCGAACTCGCCTTTGCCGCTAGAGCTTCCGCTCTTCGCAGTTCATCAGTCGAAAAACCAGCGTCAATAGCATCCCTAAAGAAATCAGCCGCCTTACCTACACCAATACTTTCCTCACCGTCGCTATCTTCCTCCCCCGAGCTTGTCTCACCCGGTCGTGCCCAGAAGCGAGATCCGCTCCCATCCCACACTCTCCCGTCTACCGGGGTTGGTGGGGATAGCACAAAAGGTGCGGAATGGCGCCTCCGGCCAAGGCTCGCCGACGGCGTCCCCGGCACGGACCCCTCCGCATCCTCCACCACCGTCTCGGGCCGGCCCCTCGTCTCTTCCTCTTGCGCAGGGTCACCCCGCTCTGTTCTCCTCTCATCTCATCCAAACCACCAGAATCCGCCAGCCTCCGACCGGGGTTTTGTGCTGTTTAATCCTGATCGGTAATGTCACCGTGCATCCACGTAAATACGATCTTGACATCATCGATCTAGCGCGCATCCTTGCCAACATGTACTCCTGTTTTACAACTACTACCGAACCAATTTTTTGTATCGCCATTTTCAGCGCTGACCGTTTGTGATCGATTTTCAGTACCGAGTATGATACAGAGTGGGTACACTGACTTGCCGTTGGAGCCGGCAATGAAAATGGTTTTCACTATCAGGTTCAATTTCAGACCGGTGCTGAAAATTGAGACCATTTTCATCCGGTTCCTATTACAAACCTCAAGTGAAAACCATTTCACTGCCTATTAATACATCCTGGTGGTTAAAATTGACCTGACTGTGAAACCAATTATTACACAAAAAAATTATAATTATTTCATTTGAAGTCAAAGAAGACAAACTTTATATCAAAATTTTGGAGCTCGAGAAGATCTAAAACATTATAGTTGACAACATTTTTATTTGCATTTGTTGCGATACCCAAATATTCGATATAATGTCTCACACTTAGTAAACAACCTCAAATGAAAACAATGTCAACATCAGTGTTATGCTACTCGACAAGATCTTCAACATTTTAGACTTTTAGTTGATAACTTTTTTCTATTTTATATTGTATATAAGTCTCCTTGGAAGAGTTTTTTATTTGTTTTGCAATTATTTGCTATTTTCTAATGATCAACTGAATTGCGTTGTACTTATTTTCAATGGTTCCAATTTAAACTGCCTTTGTGTCAAATAATTGTGTCGGGGACATACCGAGGGGGTCCCCTAACCATCAGGATAATCACCATCAAAAATGCTAAACACAAAGGGCCAAATCATCAGCGGCCTAAGGCAGCCATCCGGGCGACGTGGCCCATTACCGCTTACCACGGCCCAAACGGCCACCCCAGCTTGTTTGTCGAAGGGCCCGAATGGCGGACCCCGTCTCCGCCTCGCTCTAGGGTCTTCGATCCCCTCGGGCAGGCGCGACGCCAACACCGCCTCGCTCGAGGGCCCCCCCCTCAAACAAGCGAACCATCTCCGCCTCGCTCGAGGCCACCCCTCTACTCAACGCGGTGCGCCCCGACGCCCCAACCGACAACGGCATTTAATGCCCGCCCCATCCACCGGGCGCCAAAGTCAAAAGGCAAGGCTTCGCCCCACTCCACGCTGCTGACACTGTCAGGCCCACAGTACCACCTGCTCTGGGCACTGTGTAACATCACCGATGTTAAAAACCCCTTAAGCATAATTAAGGAGGGATTAATTCCAAAGAACAGTCATTATTGGTTAATAAGTTTAATGGCTCAAATGAAGTAAATTTGAACCAAAGTTATATTGAGGATTTCTTTGGAGTTATTTGGCTAAGTATAAAAGAAGTTCTATTGGGATATGGCAGTGCATGTACTGAATTCAAATTTCACGTGTTATAATTACATTGCTTCTTGCAAAGATTGAAAGACAGTAATTAAAGAGCAGGTTCAATTGAGGATTTTCTAAAATATTTGATATGTGGATTTGAAGAACTTACAGTATAAAATGGGAGCAATATGTTTGGAGATTGATATGGAATATTTTAAGTACCAACCACCATTTTTGTTAAAAGATGGAAAATAAGTGGTGATGTGCCAAACTCAAGAAAAATATTAGCTTGAAGGTATCTGAAAGTAATTGGACTACATGACCATGATCAAGGTCAATTTTGAGGATTTTGGTTTAAATATGGTATTCTGAATTTTTGACGAAAACAGTGTCCTGGGGCTATTTTGAATTCAAATTTGGAGAGAATTTGTAAATAGAATTTGGTCAAGAACTAGCAAAGTATAAATTAGAAAGATTCTACTACACCATGAAGAACTTCATGATCAAAGGAAACGACTGCTGCTATTTAAATTGAAGGACCAAAGATTGGACCATGCACTGATTTGGTCAGTTCAAATAACTGACGAACTGCATTGAAACGGCAGTGAAAAGAGCCAAAGTTCAGAGTCTACTAACTTGAGATTCATGGAGTTTTGGTCACAATTATGAATACAAGATTCGAAGCTTGATGTACCAGCTATAATTTTGATGTTGGACGGTGGAACTTTTCATACATGAAGTATTGATCTTTGGATCAAGATTCAGAGCAAGAAAAGAGGAAGAAAAGAAGAGGAAAAGAGGAGGAGCAGAGCAGCACCGGCAGAGCAAGCTGCTTGCTTGCTTGCCATGACTCATGATCACCTAGAGTTTTCTACCACGTGTTGACAAGCATGAGGACCAGAACAGCAAGAGGTAACCAAGTTGGTCACGGTGGAAATCTCATTCAAATACCGAGCAACCAGAGCTGGTCCTCTTCGTCGTCTCGCTCGTGCTCACCATCGCCGCCGCCACTGTCGTCGTAAAAATTCGTCGCCATCGAGCAACCAGAGCTCGATTCCTTGCGCCCACAGCAGCAGCACCACTCCAGCGACGTCTCGGACCTGCTCAAGCCCAGCCCCGACCGTCACCGTCGCCGCAAGCCATCGTCTTCCACCTCTGGTCGCCGTCAGCCGCTTCCAAGGTGAGCTCCGTGGGAAGCTAGGCTAGAGTGTTAGGAGCTTCGGTTTGATCATGCAGATAGGTTCGCTAGGTCGTAGGGGTGCTCTAGGGCTAGCTCTTGGTCCGGGAATACACACCGTCGAGCTGGAACGCCAGCGCCGCCGCAGAGCGCCGCCGCGCCATGGCGGACACCAAGGGGAGCTATGCTCCGGCCTCGGTGGTCTTCTTGTTGCTAGAGCGCCGTGAAGAGGAAGGTCTGACGATTCTATAGAGCCGGTAGAAGACAGGAAGTTCGCCGCCGTCTAGCTGGAGCGCCGCTGCCACCGTTGTGCGCCGCCGTGCCATGACCGGCCGACAAGGGGAACCTCACTCCGGTCGTTGTTTTCGACTTGCTGCTAGGGGATCGCGTAGAGGAGATCGTCGCGAAGCTGTAGGGGCAGTTCAAGTTGCCGGACTCGCCGCCGTTTCGCCGGCCGACGAGCCCGAGCAGAACAGCGCCGCCATCGTCGTCGTCCATCGCCGTCCAGTCACCTTTAGTAGGGGTTTGACCCATGGGAGTGCTCTTCGTGACGAGCTGGTTCTGTTGAGCCGCTTTCCGCCGCCGGAGACCTCGCCGCCGGCGAGATCGAGCCGGTGCGCCGCCGCCGGATTAAGTTTAGAGCCGGCAAGGACCTTTTTGCGAGAGTTTAAGTTTTTACAGGGGGTTATCAGGAAAATATCCAGGTTTAGGCGCGGGAGGGCTGTTTTGCGAAAGTTTATTCTTTCCAGGGGGGTTTTTGTAAAGCTGTTTTGTTTAAACTGTTTTCTTTTATTTAAAAGGTTGAAATTTGTTTATTTTGCTATAAATTCTATAAGTGTCCAAAAATAGTGAAACTAATTTTGTTAGCTTTGTTAGATCTTTCTCTATGCTATAAAAATGTTAAACTCTATAAAAGTTTATATAAAATTTAGGTTATTTTTTATGCTTCACTCTGAAGACCCTGTCAGGCCCACA